>JARYHS010013631.1:56284331-56443343 GCA_031002005.1 Vandiemenella viatica | reverse complement strand
TGGATAATATGATTTTTTATGCGCATAAAAATTATATAATTAAATTTAGTTATCTTATCTTTATGTGATGTGAGGTAATGAAGATCAAAAATGTCACTTAAAAAAACTTAAACTTTTTTCTTACACATCAACTTTGTCAATCACAATAGAATTTGCCATGTTCCACTGCTGACATTACTGCCAAATATCAAAAACTAAAGGTTGCATTCATATACGATTTAAAATGGGTTCGTAAACAGACTGTCAGTAAAGGTGTGAGGGAACGATTTTTTTTTTTCCTTGGGGCACATATGAAAGTCATTTTTTAAATTTCTTTCTTTCTTATACTTTCAAAAGACACATATATATTCAAAAAACTGTATATTTTCATAATTGTTAGTCAAATTTAAATTAATATCTTGGGGAAAGGTGTTGATTAAATCTTCTGAAAGTATTCCAATTTGTAGTTTGGGAAATAGTGAGGGAATGATTTTGGAGGTAATCAGTTGTATTTGTTTATAATTAAATTACACAACAGAGTCAAAATTATAACTGACCATAGTAGCCACAGTAGAAGATTTTACAATGAAATAATAGTAACCGATAAAAGGCCACTATAATTTCAGAAACACTGATAAGACTGTAATTTTGGTATTTCGCTAGAACAAGTCGGGTACATATAAAGAACATTGGCAAAAAAATAAGGGGAGGGGATGAAAGGAGGAGAGGAAAGGAGGAGAGGGGTTGGGTTCTCGTAAATTAAATCTAGACCTATTTTTCTGTTTGTTTTAAGGTGTCCATATGCATAGTTCCATCAATATCATATAAAAACTGTGGGAATGTATAAGAAACATTGGCAAAAATGGTAATTAAGGAGTTGGGGTAAAGGAGAGTATTTTTCTCGTTGTTTTAAAGTATGTATATGCAAAGTTTCATCAACACCAGATAAAAACTGTGGTTTTAAAAAGATCACTGGAAATTTGGAGGGATGGGGGCTAAAGTGGGAGTGTCTTTGGGCTTTGAAAACCAAATTTAAACTATTTTTCCTTTTTTTTATGTATGTGTGTGCAAACATCCTTCAAAATTGGATAGAAACTTAGCTTTGTATAAGGAACATTGAAATAATTCTAGGGGGTGGAAAATTGGAGAGGGGATTGAGTCTTCGTAAAACTAATGTGTACCTAATTTTTTTCTGCTTTAAAGTATATGTATACAAAGTTACATTTAAATCACATAAAAAAGTATGGGTTTGTATAAAGATTAAAGGGTGTAAAGGGGAGAGAATGATGCTTTTGGATTTTTTTTATTAGGTCAGAAATTTCCATGAGCAAGTACATATTTGTGTCATCTGTCAAGGTGATTGGTGAAACGGTATCGAATGTAGCTTTGTATGAACACATTGACAAAATTTAAGAGGGTAGAATGGGAGAGAGGGGGTGGAAAGGGAGAGTAGGGTTAGTTTTTGCTAACCAAAAGAACACAGTATTTTTCTCCTTGTTTTAAATTATTAATATGCCAAGTTCCATTGAAATCAAATAAAAATTGCGTGTTTCTATAAAGATCATAGTAAATTAAGAGGGGAGGGGGTAAAAAAGGGAGGGTTGAGGTTTAACAAACTAAATATAGACAGTACTTTTCTGTTTGTTTTAAAGTATATATGTGACAGCTTCCTTCAAAATTGGATAGCACTTGCAGGTTTGTATAAAGAACACTGACAAAAAGTAAAGAGGGTGGAAAAGGAGAGAGGGATCGAGTTTTCATAAAATTAACATGTATGGTATTTTTCTCTCTGTTTTAAAGTATACCTGTGAAAAATTTCATCAAAATCAAATAAAAAGTGTGGTTTTTATAAAAAAAAAAATAAGGTTTGTAAAGGGGAAGAGGGTGTGGCTTTTCGATTTTTTATTTGGTCAAAAACCGCCATGAAAAAATACGTATATGTTACAACTTTCAATATGATCTGTCAAACGGAATCGATTGTAGATTTATATAAAAACTAATGACAAAAATTATTGTGGTGGAAAGGGGGTTAGTTTTTGTAAACATGTAAACAGTATTATTCTCCTTGTTTTAAAGTAAGCGTATGCAACTTTCCATCGAAATCAGATAAACATTGTGTGTTTTGATAAATATTTTTGGAAATTAAGAGGGGAGGAGGGTAAAAGGAAAGAGGGTTGTGCTTTGGCACACCAAATGTAGACAGTATTTTTCTGTTTGTTTTAAAGTATATGTATGCGAAGTTCCTCCAAAAACAGAAAATTTTGAGGGTTTCTATAAAGACCATTGGAAATTAAGAGGGGGTAAAAGGGGTGCACTTTAGAAGACCAAATGTAGACAGTTTTTTTTCAGTTTGTATAAATTATATGTGTGCAAATTTCCAACAAAATCTGATAAAACCTGTGGGTTTGTTTAAATTAAGGGGTGTAAAGGGGAAGAAGTGGTGGTGTTTTAATTCTTTTTTTCTTTTGTCAGGAACCTTCGCATAAGCACACTTAACAACCCACCAAAGTTTCATCGTAATCAGATGAATGGTAAAGGAGCGCATAGGGGACAAACATACAAACATTCATATTTTTATATATGTAGACTAGCTGACCCGGCAATGCTTCGCTATTGCTAGTCTTGAGGTAGATTAAATGAATACATTTGAACGTTTGTATTGAGTAAAGATTAGATATTTCTATATAGTGCCTTGAAAAAACTAAAGTGTTTGGTTTTATTACATGTTTACTCATGTAATACACAATATTTTTTGTTTTTTCCGTCAGGTGCGTACACTAATAAATCAGATGGTTTCCCAACGCGTGAGCAAGCCACATGAGAGAAGCATGGATTTTCCAAATGTAGTCCACACACTTGTAATGATTGTCCTTGTGCCTTGTTTATGGTCATTGCAAATGCGAGTCACACCGGAAATTGCAAGCATTTAAACTCGAACAGCATTTCTGTTGTAATCATTGGGATGCGTGGCCACAGTACATCTTATCCTTTAAATTTTCCCTTTATAATTGTTGCTTCAATGATATTATTAATCAAATATTTTTACTGAAAGTCTTGTACTGTTGCAAAGTCATGGTGGATTAATATTTCGAAGAAGAATTATAGGCACGACAATTTTTAATATCAACACTTGTGGCGGTTCACCTGGCAAATCAATTGAATTCAAGAATTCGGTAGGGTAGTTTACAACTTCGTTTTGATTCATTAAGGTATCGATGGACTTGTAAGTTGTCGTCTCACCTGATATTTTGTTTTGAATGCTGTAATTATTGGCATTGACATCACCGTTTTTAGCAGCCAGTATAGCACGTTCACTCAGCCACTGGTGACCTTTGTAGTTATGTGTAATATTTTGGAAAACTTGAAGAATTAATTCGTCTATGGTTGCTGTGATTCTACAAAAGTTTGTTGGAAACTTGTGTAGATTTATCGACTGTCGTTTTCCCGTTACAGATTTCCAACAATTTTTTGGTGAAACATTCAGCGGATGTATCATTTTGTACTTGATGACGCATATTGTTTTTCAAAGTCAATTTCCGTACATGTCTCCATAAGACCGACAATTTGAGACATGTATTAGGTTGATCAGCGTGTGTTGAGCGTGGTATAACAGGTAGAGTTTGTCAAAAATCACCAGACAATAAAATCACTGTGCCGCCAAAGAGTTGTTCATTCCCTCTCAAATCTTTAAGTGTACGATGAAGTGCTACTAATGCTTTTTTGTGGGCCATAATACATTCATTCCTTTTTAAATTATGGAGTGAAAGGAGGAAGAGGGGGTGCTTTTTGAGTAGAATGGGTGAGAGGGATTGGGTTTTTGTAAAACTATTGTCTATAGTTTTTTCTGTTTTTTTAATAATATGTGTGTGCAAAATTCCTTCAAAATCTGATAAAAAGTGTGGGTTTGTGTAAAAATTTAGCGGTGGGAAGGGCGAAGGGGAAGCATTTTTGGAAACCAAATGTAGGCTTTTTTTTCTGTTTGATTTACAGTACACATGTGAAAATTTCCATAGAAATCGGATAAAATCTTTAGGTTTTTTTTAAAAATATGGGGTGTTATGGGGAGGAGAGGGTGATGTTTTGGAAATTTTATTTCTTAGGAACCATCCCAGACAACTCGCCAAAGTTTCACCATAATCGGTCCCCAGAAATGCTTTGCTATTTCTAGACTTGAGTTCACATATAGATTAAATGAATACATTTGAAAGTTTGTATTTAGTAAAAATTAGATATTCACAGGATGTATAAATTGTAATTACCGTTTCATTCAATTTCTAGATTATTGCAATGGTATTGGATATATAATGTTTTTGGCGATTCCAGTTACACTGGCAAAAATAAAGGGGATGTAAATGGAAAGAGGGGTTGTATTTTTGGAAACCATATTTAGGCAATATTTTTCTGTATATTTTATAGTAAACATGTGCAAATTTCCATCAAAATCGGATAAAAAATGTGGGATTGTCTAAATTAGGGAGACGTGAAGGGGATGAGGGGGTGAAACTATATGTAGGCAGTACTTTTCAATTCGTTTAAAGTATACTTGTGCAAATTTTGGTCTAAATATGATTAAATCTGGGTATGTTTAAATTAAGGGTTGTAAAGTGCTGGAGGTGGTGGTTTTTCAGAATTTTTATTTCTTAGGAACCTTCTCCGAGGCGCACTCAACAACTGACAAAGGTTTCACAGTAATCGGAAAAAATTGTGAGTTTCAATAAAAATCATTGGAAATTCAAAGGGGAGGTGGTAAAAGGGGAGAGGGATGGACTTTGGCTAAGACATTATCTTTCTGTTTGTTTTAAAGTATAGGTAAGCAAAGTTCCTTCAAAATTGAGTTACGATTCTAGCTTTATATAAGAGACATTCACAAAAATCTAAGGGATGTAAAAGGGAAGAGGGGTTGGATTTTTGAAACCATATGTAGATAGTATTTATAGATATATACATTTTTTTTAAGTATTTCTGTGTCAATTTCCATCAAAATCAAATAAAATCTGTGTGTTTTTTAAATTATGGGGTGCTATGGGAAAGAGGGGGTGGTTTTGGGGTAGAACGGGTGAGAGGGGTTGGGTTTTTGTAAAACTAATGTCTACAGTATTTTTCTATTTTTTTAATGGTATATGCGTGCAAAGTTCCTTTGAAATCTGATAAAAAGTGTGGGTTTGTGTAAAAGTTGAAGAGTGGGAAGGGGTAAAGGGGATGCGTTTATGGAAACCAAATGTAGGAAGTATTTTTCTGTGTTTTTAAGTATGTGTGTTCAAATTTCCATCAAAATCGGATAAAATCTGTAGGTTTTTAAATTATGGGGTGTTATGGGGAATAGGGGGTGGTTTTTGTAAATTTTATTTCTTAGGAACCATCCCGGACGCACACTCGACAACTCACCAAAGTTTTACAGTAATCGGATTAATGGTTTAGTAGCGCATAAAGAAGATACAAAGAAAAGTACATTCATTAAGGGGGTGGGTAGGAGGAGAGGAATTGTATTTTGGGAAACCATATGTATGCAGTATTTTTCAGTTTTTTTTTTTTTTTTAAAAGTAAATCTGTGCCAATTTCTATCAAACTCGGATAAAATCTGCTTGCTTTTTAAATTATGGGGTGCAAGGGGGAAGAGGGGTGGTTTTGGGGTAGAACGGGTGAGAGGTATTGGGTTTTTTTAAAACTAATGTCTATAGTATTTTTCTATTTTTTTAATAGTATGTGTGTGGAAAATTCATTCGAAATCTGATAAAATTGTGGGTTTGTGCAAAAATTAAGGGGTGGGAAGAGGATGCGTTTTTGGAAACCAAATGTAGGCTTAGTTTTTCTGTTTGATTTACAGTATACATATGGAAATGTCCGTAGAAATCAGATAAAATCTGTAGGTCTTTTTTAAATAATGGCGTGGTATGGGGAAGAGGGGTGGTATTTCGGGCGCACACTCGACAACTGACCGAAGTTTCACCGTAATCGGATGAACGGTTCAGTAATGCATAGAGGACATACAAAGAAAGGTACATCCATTATGCGGGTAGGAAGTGGGAGAGGGGTTGTGTTTTTCGAAACCATATGTAGGAGTATTTTTGTGTTTGTTTTAAAGTAAATGTGTGCCAATTTTCATCAAAATCGGATAAAATCCATAGGTTATTTAAATTAAGCAGTAAAAAGGGGAAGAAGGGATGGTTTTGGGGTAAAAATGGTAAGAGGAATGGGTTTTTGTGAAACTAATGTCTACAGTATTTTTCTATTTTTTAATAGTATATGCATGCAAAGCTCCTTCGAAATCTGATGTGGCTTTGTGTAAAAATTAAGGGGTGGGAAGGGGGAAAGGGAGTGCGTTTTTGGAAACCAAATGTAGGCAGTGGTTATTTTAAAGTATATGTGTGCAAATTTCCTTACAAATCGGGTAAAATCTGTAGGTTTTATTCAGTTATGGGGTGATATGGGGAAGACGGGGTGGTTTTTTGTAAATTTTATTTCTTAGGAACCATCCCGGACCAAAGTTTCACTGTAATCGGACAAACGGTTTAGGAGCACATAGAGGACAAACAGACAGACAAACTTTGATTTTGTATAAGACTAGCTGACCCGGCAATGCTTCACTATCGCTAGAATTGAATACACATATAGATTAAATGAATACATTTGAAAGTTTGTATTTAATAAAAAATTAGATATTTACACAAAAATTTTAATTACTGTTTCATTCAATTTCAAGTTCATTGCAGTGGTCTTATATATACACTGTTTTTTGGTGATTCCATTTGGTATGTATACAAAAAAATAAAATAAAAATAAAAAAAAACTCTGTTTTGGGGAAATATTCCAAATGCGGAAAAGATGCACGTGTGAATCAATCTTAAGAGGGGTTAAAGGGGAGAGCGGGTACTGTTAGGTAAACTAAATGTAAACTTAATTTTTACTTATTTTAAAGCATACGTGTGCAAACTACCTTCGATATTGAATAAAAACTATTGATTTGTGTGTTGTCACAAATACTTTAAGATAATTTTTAAAATTGAAGTTTGACTTTCTTGGCCAACAACTATCCACGCAGAATCAGCCAAGTTCCACAAGAAATGTTGCATACTCCAAGAATATTGCTATCTACTTTGCCTAATTTCCCCATCGATATTGCGATATTTCCAAATAATTGAAATTTTGCTTAATTCAGGAGATTGGGGAAGGTGGGTGGGTTTTTGTAAACCAAATGTAGACAGCATGTTTCACTTTGCTTTAATTAATGTGTGTGTAAAGTTCCATTCAAATTGAATAAAAAAACTTTAAGTTTGTGTACGGAATATTGGAAATTAAGGGAGGAGGGGGAAGAGGGGTCGGGATTTTTCTGTTTCTTTTAGAGTATACATGTGCAAAGTTCTATCATTATTGGATAAACACTGTGGATATGTATAAAGAAAATTGACAAAAAATAAGAAGGAAGGGGGGGAGGGGGGGTAAAGCTGGAGAAGGGTTGGGTTCTTGCAAACTAAATGTAGTCCATATTTTTCGGTTTGTAAAAGTATGCATGTGTAACGTTCCATCAATATTGTATAAAAACTGTGGGTATGTATAAGTAACATTAGCATAAATTAGAGGATTGGGATAAAGATGGAGAGCAGTTGGATTTTTTAAAACAAATGTAGACAGTATTTTTCTCCTTGTTTTAAGGTGTATATATATATATAAAAGTTACATCGAAATCAGATAAAAACTGTGGGTTTCTATAAAGATCACAGGAAATTAAGAAGGGGGGGGGGGTAAAGGAGGTGATAAGTTGGACTTTGGCAAAAATACATTGTAGTGGTCTTGGATATACAGTGTTTTTGGCGATTCCATTCGGCATATATGTAAAAAAAATTTAAAAAAAAACTCTGTTTTGGAGAAATGTGCCAAACATGGAAAAGATGCCAGTGGGAATCAATCTTAAGATGGGTGAAAGAGGAGAGTGGGATCTGTTTATTTTTAAAGTATGAGTGTGCAAACTTCTTTCAAAATCGGGTAAAAATCATAGCAAAAATTAAGGAGATGAAAGTAGGAAGATGAGTAGTGTTTTTGGAAACCATATATAGGCAGTATTTTTCTGTTTCTTCTAAAGTATACATGTGCAAATTTCCATCGAAATTGGATAAACTCTGTAGTTTTGTTGAACGTAAAGGGTGTAAAGGGGATGAGGGTTTTTATTTATCACTAACCTTTTTATGTTTGTCTTTCAGTACACATGTGCAAACTCCCTTCAAAATCAGATAAAATCTGTAGCTTTGTGTAAAGAATATTGACAATAATTAAGGGGGTAGAAAAGGGGAGTTGGGTTTTCGTAAAACTAATATGTATAGTATTTTTATGTTTGTTTTAAGGTATTCATGTGTAAAGTTTCATCAAAATCTGATAAAAAGTGTGGGCTAGTATAAAAATTAAGGAGTGTTATGGGCGAGAGGATGTGGCTATTGGATTTTTTATTTGATCAGAAACCTCCATGAAAAAATACACACGTGTCAACTTTCAAGGTAATCGGTCAAACGGTATCAATTCCAGTTATGTATATTAAAAAACAGACAAAAATTAAAGGGGTGGAAAAAGAGGGAGGGGTTGATTTTTTTAAACCAAATGTAGACAGTAAATTTCTCCTTGTTTTAAAGTGTATGTATGCTAAGTTTCTTCGAAATCTGATAAAAACTGTGGGTTCCTATAAAGATCATTGGAAATTAAGAGTGGAGGGGGTAAAAGGAGAGAGGGGTGGGCTTTGGCAAATCAAATACAGACTGAATTTTTCTGTTTGTTTTAAAGTATAAGTGTGCAAACTTCCTTCAAAATCTTGTAAAATCCATAGCATTGTAAAAAGAACATTGGCAAAAATTAAAGAGATGAAAAGGGGAAGATGGGTTGCATTTTAGGAAACCATATATAGGCAGTATTTTTGTTTGTTTTAAGGTATACGTGTGCCAATTTCCATTGAAATTTGATAAAATCTGTGGGTTTGTTTAAAGTAAGAGGTGTAAAGGGGATGAGGGTTTTTATTTATCACTAACCTTCACAGATGTGTACTCATCGTAGTTGGATGAACTGTATAGGAATGCATAGAGGACACGCATAGAAACATTTATTTTTATATATAGACAATATATATGTTCTAATAGTAAATGATGATCACATTTTAACTGTCAATATTGTCTTCAAAGAAGTTTTGTAAAGTAAAGAAGTTTGAAAAATTCACATCTAACGAAACCAATATCTATTTTTAAAATTTCTACTTTTGAAGTGTTTTATAATTACACATGTAGTATTTAATGATATCACTTTTATTGTAAAAAGTCATTATTTGTCAAAACTTTTCAAAATAAAATATCTTTTAGTATTTAATGATAACGACTTTTTACAATAAAAGTGATATGTCTTACTACTCTTCATAATAAAATACCTTTCATTAATAAATATACTTGCATTCACTTATTTCCACAATATTATATTAGCATTCAGTGATTGACCACAAAGAATTGTCCATTTAAAGATATGAGAGTTCCTTGCTCTAACCAAAGCTATCATCAGTTGGCTTACTGGTACCTGAAAAGTCTGTTGCGTCCTGTAACCTGGCAGCGATTACAGGACAGAAGAACTCATACTTCTGCTAGCTGAAAAATAATCGACAAACAAGCAGGGTGTCGATTTTTGCAATTCGGGAACTCGGAATAGGAAGGGTTCTTATGAAACCAAAGAAATACAAGAAGGTTATGAGAAACAATCTTGTGACCCACGAAGCCGACAAAATATTATGCAAAAGTCTAAGGAGAGACTTTAATCTAGTGGATTAAACCACCCAACGACGTCTACGTCTATTAGCCCAAACTTAGCATAGAAGTATCTGGTCCACCATCTCAACTCCAGGTAGCCTCGATATGGGAAACAGTTCCCCTCCTCATCAACTAAATAGAAGTTCTTCTGCGTCCCATCCATAAGAAACTAGAATACTTCACATTCAGTAAATTCAACGAAGACTTGGCTAAGTGCTTCGGCTCCACGCCGTTTTGACTGTCGCCTCCTGCTGCTCCCTCACTCGCTGGCTGGCTGTCCAAGGACCCCCTACTTCGGGAGCCGCCGCTTTTTATAGCTGTGTGTGACGCACTCTCCTGCCTTACGCGCTCCTTCCAGAAACCACTCCCGATTTCATCATCCCACACTCTACGCAGCCCCGGCTGGTGCAACCTTGTCCCTCCCACACGTTCACTGTTGACTTTCTTTACCACGGATTGCACAACCTTAACACTTAGGTGTTACTTTTATCACTTCGTAACAAGTCTATGAGATGGCATTAGTACCATTTCCGAGATACCAAACACAAAAATTGCTTGTTTCGAGTAAAATCACGTTTTTGTGGGGAATATGCCTATGTAAATAAACTTGAAAAGCAAAACTTTATTTAAATATGAAATTTCATCAAAACTGTTAGAGCTGTTTCTGAGATAGCAAATAAATACAAGAACTGCCCGCTTAAACATAAAGATAGAAAGAGTCAGATATGAGGGTGGTCAAAAAGTAACACACAACAATACTTTCTTGTTATCATATAATGATACAGGATGTGAAACTTGCACAAAAAATACTTTGAGTTTCATACCATAGTTGGCAATTCATTTGATCAGGAGTACTTCTACCAAAAGAAGAGCTAACTACTAAGAAAAGATGGTATGTGTGTTACAGTTGGCTACATTGGAAATGCAGTGAGGTGCTGTTCATTTTTTGTGAATAAAAGGCTGAAATCTGCCAAATTCACAGGGAGATGAAGGGCATGTATGCAGAAGACTATATGGATTGGAGCAACATTGCCGAGTGATGCTGCCACTTTGCAAAGGACCATGTGACCCTAGTGGATTTACCAAGTGCTAGGTGCCCCATACCATAATCAAGCCAACAGAATGTTAAAGGTCACAGAAGAGGCAATCCATTTTGATCAGTGAATCCACCTTTGTATATTGCCAAACATGTTCAACTTTTCATATGGTACAGTATACGAGATGGTGCATGTCCAACTGAACTTTCATAAGTGAGTCCTCAGAGGGTGCTAATGAATCTCACACATGCTCATGCTTATGATGACATGCTTGCATTTCCTGCAGTGGTATGCTGCAAACATGCAACCATTTCTGGTAGGTATCATTGCAGGTGATGAGTGGCGAGTATACCACCAAAGGTCAAAACACAGAGGGCATCACAGGTTCCCAACAAAGACGAAATTCAAGAAGAATTAATCTGCGAACAATGGCTTGTGACTGTGTTCTGGGATATGCAATTGGTTTTGATCATGGATTTCCTTCAACAAAAGGCCTCTGGCAATACAGCATCATATTCAAAAACATTAATAAATTTGTGTCATGTGCCTCATGACAAATGATCTATTGCTGGAAAAGTCAGTCCTTCATTACAATGCACGCTCCCCTCCCTTTCCCTCCACCTGCCAAGTGGATGCTTCTGTTTGTGTGAAACTCAAAAAGTTTGGTTGGGAGGTTCTTCAACATCCACCAATCAGTTCGGTTTTGGCACCATCCAACAATTATTTGTTTGCAATGAAACCCTCTCAGGTGTCCAGCCAGATGATGTTGTATAAATATGACGTTCCGACATCAGAGCTAGCTGTTGAAACATCGTTTTTATATAACACCATCTGGCTGGACACCCGAGAGGATTTCATTTGATCATTACACTGGGAAAAACTCCAATCACACATTATTTGTTTGGTCAATGAAGACAATTTTGGCTAGCAATAGCAAAGGCAACTCTGTTGTGCGAAGATTGCTCTATGAACAAAATACATACTTCCACGCACAAGGTATTTGTAAATTTGGGCCATCATGGAAGCAAAGTATTGAGAGACTTGGTGACTGTAAGAATGTAGCGTAACATATGCATTTTCTATGTGTGTTACCTATTAAACTTTCAGCTACATATGTTTTTGTACGTTACTTATGTGTGCAGAGAAGTGAGACATATGGCAAGGCTATCAAATATGTACAGACTCACCACATGACTGTCATGTAGTTGGTCTAAGTTTCATTCAAAACAATGGGTGGTGGGACTATAAAATATTACTTTGGACAAATGTATTTGTGTTATACGTCAACAACATAATTTACAGCAAATTTTTTATTAGACTTGAGCTTAGTATTTTGTGTTTTTAAGTGTTGATAAATTTATTTTTCCATTTAATATTTTTTTCATAATTTCTATAACAATTTCTAGCTGATTTAATTTCAACACACTAGCCTGCTCTGCTAAGAAGCAGTGTTATTGGTATATTGTAAGAATTTTTCCAGGTATCGCATAATTAATCATTAAAGTATTTCTACCAGCATCATCTAAACTTTGAAACCAATGAGAAACAAAGAAAGATGGAAACAATTTATTTCTATTGTGTCACAACACAATTTTCTGCAAGTTTTAGTGTATTTCTGTTTTATTCAGACAAGAAATTTAAAGCAGCAGCTCTCAAATAGTCATAGCTCGGGGATTTCTAAGAATTATTACAGAAGGCCAGAATGAACTTTGGTTTTGACTTATTATTGGAATCCTCAATCCATCATTATTTTAAAAAGTTATAATTAGAACTTATAAATAATAAAAGAAAGGGAAATTAATCCATCACATATCAAAGTTGACAGCTGTGATGAGAGAAAACACGCAAGGCACACACACAAATACAATATTTCGCTATTAACCTTCTGCATGTAATACAGAACAAGCCATTTGGTTCCAGATGTATGTGCACACAGAACAACACCCCATGACTCTTTTATAATTAGAATTATAATTAGAACTTACAATATTCAAGACTGTCATGACAAGGTAAAATAAAGGAAATGTCATTCTGTAGTTAATTTCACAATCATATTATGACACAGCAAAAGTTTTCTAACACTCAAAGGAACACAGTGAGTAGAATTTTGAGCACTGTAGTTAAAGTGTATAAAGTTAAATTCAATATCGAAGTAGTTTGCAAGTTGAAATCAGAGCAGTATCATGTAGTGATGTACAGCAAAAAGTCAAATGCCAAAAGCTACAAACATTTCCATATGTTCTACAAATAAAAATAAGCATTTGATATAAGGGTTGTACAGCCAGATAAATTTTTTTAATGCTCTAATTCAGTTTTAAAAGTTCATAGCGCTCAAGGTTGTTAACAGTCAGCCAACATACCACGAATAACCAACAGTTGAACTAATAATTAAAGGACCTTTATTTACATAAATTAAAAAAATTAAATATGGCAATGTCTTGTTAATACATAAATAAACCAATACAGAATTTTGAGATCACAGGCAAATTTTAAAAAAGAAATATTTAAAAAATCAACTTTGAAATTAAAATAGTAATAAACTCAAGACCAACCTTAAAATTTAATGTAAAACATTAATAAGTTAAGAAATAATTATAATTCATACAAGCCAGAATTAAAGATCTCGAAGATAGAATAGTAATTAACAGAAAAGGCACAAAATTTCAGTCATAAAACTGAAGACACCATTTAGTTATATGCTTAAATAAGAAAGATATTGAATTTTGGAGTTAAAGCAACACATGTGAGGTGTAAATTATTAACACACAATAGCATATTTCATGACACAATTTTAAAGGAACATAGCTACAGGTCTCAAAAGTAGATATTTCTTTTTGTTTGTTATATATAACTTTTAGAGAGATTAACTATTTTAGGAATTAAAGCAAAGAAAACGAAATTTATTAAACATCAACTTTCATAATTATAATGGCTAAATGAGTAGAGATTTGAGAAAATTTACCATAATTAAAATTGTTACAGTCTACAAATATCAAAATTTGGGAACAATTTGTTAGGTTTTCAGTATCCTGATAGCAGGCTTTTTGTATTTCTAACGAGGTGGACTACCATGGGATCACAATATTATTTGAAACGTTCTCAGGGAAAAGCTGTAAAAAGGCAGACAATAGTGGCCTCCCAGCAAGTCACTAATCAGGTTTTATATGTTTGGGGGGGGGGGATCCATGTTGGTCTCCATGATGGTGTGTAGGAAGTTGAATAATTTTACACATTGGGACTGTCAAATAATACACATTGTTTTTTTATGGCTTTAGACCTCATCTACGTCGAGGTCGTTAGAGGCGGCAAAGGATTGGGACTAGGAATGGGAAGGAATTCAGCCATGGCCTTTCGAATGAAGCATCCCGGCATTTGCCTTGAGTGATTTGGGGAAACCATGGATAACCCAATTCTGGATGCCCGGACGGGGAATAGAAAAATTGTGGTGGCAAATACTAACTTGCAAGAATTTCGGTGTTGAACATTTTCTTTCAAGGTTGTGTCACGGAGATGCAATTGTGGGTAACAATGCATGAGTGGATGCTGTAATTGTGGTGTAAATCTGTTCGAAGAATAACTTTCAACCTTCAGTTTATTATTCGACGTCTAATTAACTGTCCTATTCAAAATGTATTGCATAGCTAATACTAGCATTAGCTTCATGAATTTAAAATAAACTTTAGTGACTTTCAACCCAAGACTTATGTTTTCATGGCATCCCTTGCAGTGTAAGAAGTTTCATTTAAAATATTACAAGGAGATTGATTACCAAATTTAGACAACAACTTTACAAGAACGAATTTATTAATGGTATTAGTATCAACAAAGGAAATACATCATGGTCATATTTAAAGAGAAGCATCTCACAACTCCAAAAGATGTGTAATCATTACAGCATGATATGGAATTGGATTTTAATTAAACTGTTAATTAGTCAGTTAGTAAGTCAATCAACCAGTAAACCAACAAGGCCGAAAATAATACAATTAATTGAAATGCTGTAATTATACACTATATGTTAATATTGAAATCTTGTTGTTGTGTTTATTGGTGTAGTGCCTTTGTTTGAAGATCTATAAACCTACCTGTCCCTGGCTACTAAACTGATTCCAGTGGTACCCGATGCAGCAGCACCAGCAGCATTTGCCTGTTGCTGGAGTGAATCCAATTGCTGTGTAACATCACGTACCCAACGGCAGTTGACTAGTTCATGTAGGTGCAAAGGGGCACGGCAGTGTGGGCACTGAGGTCTTTGTTCTGTCAGCCAACGACGGATGCACACATAACAACATAGCTTAGAGCAATGAGGGCAGAGGTGTGCATCCCGTAGCTTCTCCATACAAATGAAACATCGAAAGACCTCTGCCAATGTCTGGAAGTACGAAAAGGATAAATTATAGTTGTCAAAAATAATTAACTGTATGTTCATGTCAAATGTATGGCGTGTTCCCCAAAATGGCATAAAAATCTAATTCTGACACGTGAACATATGTGTAAAGTAAGAATCTTTTTATACAATCAATAAATATTTGCATATAAAAAGCAAACTTATAGTAACACACAAATCATTCTGTGAGATCGCCCCACAAAACCATCATCTATGGTAAGTGATGGTTCATTTTGCTATCCTTTTTTTTGTAAACACCATAATTAGTTATATACTAGAATAAATTCTCAAAAAGCATATGTTATAACAGTTTAGATCAAGAAAGCACACAAACAATGTAAATTAATAGACTGCGTGATAAATTAACACACAGCCCACGTACCCATCAAGCAATGAAAGAGGCTCAAGACTATTATGGATAAAGTACAAGGAAATTTCCCTTTTGATAAGATGTGAGTCTGCTATAAATATATAATGGCAATGTAATCAAGGAAGGATAGGGAAAATAAACTGTCAGTTACCACAGTTGAAAGCAGGAGAGTCAGGAGACACACACTTTACAATATTTAGGTAAAAATCTTTAATCACATAATAGGTGAAGAATTATGGGTCTGGTTGCATACACACCTTTCCCTTTGCCAGGCCTCATCTCTTACATGATTCAGGTTTTCTTTTTTGCCAAAATATTGTAAAATGAGTTCATATTTTTGTGATCATTCTGACCCTCCTGCCATTATCTATATTGACAGGATATTTTCCATATATATATATATATATATATATAATAACAATGAAAACAAGGCGCAAAGTAGTGAAAAGGAATTAAATTGGGATAAGGAAATGAGCCACCACTTACCTTTAGATGATGGATGTGGGGCGCAAATATACAGAAAAGACAAAAATACAAATGATCCTGAAATGTTTGGGACCAACCCTTTGTCAACATGAGAACATTATGGGAGATGGGTGATGTGGAAGACTGCCCCACAGACAGCCTGAGAGGTTGAATGCATGTAATATAATCAAAAGTGGAACTGCATTTTGTAGCAAATATTTATTTGTTTAGTGTAATAGGCATGCATCAAAATAACATATTATGAAACAGTTAGGAAAATTTAAAACGCACTGTATGTATGACAAACGGTTACTGACCTAAACAGAATACAACCAACCTGAACAAAATGCACACGGCATATCAACATCACTCAGATAGCTGTTGCTGTGCAAATAAAATGTTTACATTCAATTTCATCTACATCTACATATATACTCTGCAATTCACAAAATTGTGGGTGGCATAGGGTGCTCAGCACCAAAGCTAATCTATTTGCTGTGCATTCCAATCCCAAATGATACGAGGGAAAAAAGAATTCATATAAGAATCAGTGCGGCACCTTATTTCTCTAATCTTATCTCGCCTGTCATTCCGACTCAAATAGGTTGGTAGACGAAGTATTTCACTACACTCATAAGTGAAAGTGGGAGTACGCATGTTTACCAACAACTTTAAACAAAACTTGCACTGTCTATCTACCAGAGACTCGCAACCCAGTCTTCAAATCAGTTCTGTGATGATTTCATAAGGACTATAGCAAGCGGTCACGAATCGAGTGGCTCTTGTCTGTACTTACTCTATACTGTCAATCAACCCCTTACGAAACAGATCCCAAACGGTACAACAGTAGTCGAAATGTGGATGAACAAGAGATTTGTACGCTCTCCTTTGTTTGTTCATTACAATTTTTCAAGGCTCTACCTAACAATCGCAGCATAGAATTAGCTCTACCTATTAACGAATTAATGTGTAAGTCTCATTTCATGTTCCTTTGTACTGTTACTCCCAAATATTTCATAGAATTGACCATATCAATAACTGATCTGTTTACCACATGTTCTGAACAATAAGATTCTTTTTGTTAGTTATGTTCATTGTCTTGCAATCTTTACAGTTTAGTGTAAATTGCTATTCAGCGCACCACGCCAAAATAACATCCATATAATGCTGAATTTCTAAGCAATCGGCCAAATTTCTTACTTCCCTATAAGTAACAGCATCATCAGCAAACAATCGAAAAATTCTTTTCACTGTGTCTCCGAGATCGTTTATAAAAATTAAGAAACGAAGGGATCTATTACACGTCCTTGAGGTACACCCAGTATAACATCTAGATTAGAGGAACTTTCTCCTTCAACGACGACATACTGTGACCGACCAGTTAGAAAATCCTTTATTCATTCACAAAGCTGATCCGATATATCGTACGCTCGAAGCTTCGCTAAAAGGCGGTTGTGTGGCACAAAGTCAAAGGCTTTCTGAAAATCTAAAAAAATTGCATCTACTTGTGAACCTGCACCAATAACTTTCATAACGTTGTGTGTAAATAGGGCCAGCTGTGTTTCACATGAGCTTTTCTTCCGAAATCAGTGTTGATTTGTTGTAAGCAAATTATTTACATCTAGAAAATTCATAATTTTTAGCATATTATATGCTCCATAACTCTACTACAAACAGATGTGATAGATATGGGACGGTAGTTTCTAGAATCACTTTGATCCCCTTTCTTGAAAATCGGAGATACTTGTGCGATTTTCCAGAAGGAAGGTACTTTTTGCTTTTCTAAGGATTTACTGAATATATCAGACAGAAGTGGTCCAATTTCCGACGCATACTCTGAAAATACCCTTACTGGAAATCCATTTGGGCCCGGTGCTTTCCCCACTGCAGGAGCTCTAATTGTTTATTGATACCTGCAGTATCTATTCGTAATAACTCCATCACCAACTCGACATGAAGTGGGAAAATAGGGATGCTATCCTTATTTTCATCAGTAAATGAAGTTTTGAATACAGTATTTAGTACGTTAGGTTTATCCCGGCTTTCATTTCCCTCGGAACCTTCATGAATTAGTACTGGAATATTGTTGTTGGTACAACTGACTTTTTGTACATAAGCCCAAATTTCTTTGGGTTTTCTGTGAGACTGTTAGAGAGAGAGAGTTGAAATGAAAATTGCTGAAGGCATCACACATCACATTCTTGACACGTCCTCTTAACATAGCTAAGGTTTCTAAATCGCTACGACACCCCTTTCTCCTTGAGAGTGCGTGTATCCTCCTCTGTTTTATGAGTAATCTTTTAACTTCGCATGTGCACCATGGTGGATCATTCTCCCCTTTTATTGTCCACTTTGGTAAGTGTATTTCCATACCTTCCCTGACTATACGATGTGTGTACAAAAAGAAACCGACCTTCTGCTGTAATTGCTTTATTGCTCATCATACTAACTTTTACCCATTGTTCCCTTCAAAGTACTGTCCTTCACTATCAATACACCGTTGCCATCATTTTTCCAAGTTTTGGAACGCCTCCTGGAATGCAATTTCTCCAATGGTGCGCAGTTCTCTCGTCGCATTGTCTTGAATTTCTTCTATGGTCTGGAAACGATGTCCTTTCAAAGTGTTTTTCAGTTTTGGGAAGAGAAAAAAGTCAGCCAGAGCCAAGTCTGGAGAATAGGGTGACTGAGGCACAATAGGAGTGCGATGTTTTGCCAGATAATTCGTGACAAACAACGATGCGTGAGCGGGTGCGTTGTCATGGCGCAACATCCACGACTGATTCTCCCACAGTTCAGGCCTTTTCCTACACACAGCATCTCTCAATTGTGTCAGAATTTTCTGGTAGACTTCCTTGTTTACCGCTTGACCACATGATGCAAATTCATGGTGCACAACTCCTTTGCAATCAAAAAACACGACCATCATCACCTTGATGTTCGACCACTCATCCGCGCTTTCTTTGGTCGAGGAGATCCTTTCCCCACCCATTCTGAAGACTGCCTCTTCGTTTCCACATCATACCCATAAACCCATGTTTCATCACCTGTAATGATGTTCTTGAGGAAGTTTTCGTCCTCATTTGCTTTTTCAAGCAACTCCTTAGAGACCCTAGCTCGATTCTCCTTCTGCTCGTCTGACAACAAGCGTGGCAACAGTTTTGCACTGACACGATGCATTCCAAGTTTTTTCTCAGGATGTGATTGCAAGAGCCTACACTTATGCCAACTTCTTCAGCAACCTCACGGACAGTCAAACGGCGATTTTCACGAATCACAGTGCGAACCCTCTCAACATGGTGGTCGTCTGTTTATATGGAGGGTCGACCAGATTTTGGATTGTCGGTAACCGAACTCCTGCCCTCCTTAAAGCACTTAAACCATTCATAGCACTGTGTTCGGCTCATCAGTCATCCCCATATGCTTGTTTAAGCATTTGAAGTGTCTCAGTAAAAGTTTTCCCAAGTTTAACACAAAATTTCACACAGACGCATTGCTCCTCCAATTCCTTCATTCTCGCTTTCTCACAAATCCGACGAGCACTCTGCGTACGACCTCACTCAACTGGCTGCCACTCGTAAACTAATGCAGTAACCGTAGTACGACAAGAGGCAATCTCTAGCCGAGAGATGTCACTAGTGTGCACGGAAGTCAGAGAATTTTATCTGCAGCCGTTTGCGCGCTATTTTATTAGTTCGGATTCTTTTTGTACACACTTCGTACGTATAAATCGATGCCACATTTCTTCAACGGTGTCCCTTGTTAACTTGAAGTTATGGTAATTATTCCTCAGGTAGGTTCTAAAACACTTCTTTGAGGCCTTATTGAATTTGTATACAATCCATTCTTTTCCCCTTTTTCACTTGGACATTAAATTGATTACCGCAATTACCGCTTTGTGATCACCTATTCCTGTGGTCGTTGAAATGTTGGTAAATAATTCTGGCCTGTTGGTAACCAGCAGATCTAAAATGTTTTCGCTACTGTTATGACACCACGTAGGTTCATTAACTAGCTGCTCAAGATAATTATTAGAGAACAGATCGAGAATTACTTCAGAAGCTGCCTTATCTCTGCTACCAGTAATGTGAACGTAATTACGCCATTTAATATAAGGCAGGTTGAAGTCACCGCCTAGAATCATTGCATGATCCTGAAAACAGCTAGCTATACAATTTACATTATTTCTTAACTCCTTGGCGATAGCTATGTCGGAATCGGGTGGATAGCAGAAGGCGCCTATGACGAGTTTTGACCCAGCAACATTGAGTTTAATACATATGATTTCACTGATCGTATCGGCGTCTATTTCATTACATGGGAGGGATTTACTTACAGCTATAAATACCCCACCTCTTTACGGAAAACGTTCATGCTATCTTTAAAAGTTTTGGCGGGACTTATTTCTGGTTTTAACCAACTTTCTGTACCGATAACGATATCCGCTTCTGTGCTACAAATAACGCTATCAAGTTCCGGTTGTTTGTTACAAATACTTCTACAGTTAATTACGAGAACTTGTAACTATCGAGATTTTTTTAAAGTTATTCCTACATTTTGGTGTTACATCTGATTGGGTTGCCCATAACTGTATTTCGTGTTTTGGGACTTCCTCCCTCAGCCTAAAAAACCAATCAGTGCATTCCACACGGCCCCTGCCACCCGTGTAGCCGAATCACGTGTGTAGTGCACACCTGACCTATTCAGGGGAACCTTACATGATTCATGTATAGCAAAACAAAAATGTTTCCTTAACAGAAAAAATATCCAGAAAGCTATTGTTCAAAAACAGTTTACTGACATCTCTGTAATATATGTTGCTGCAATCTAGGGACATGGCTCTGCACTGTCTCATATGCATGACCTTCTTAATTCAAGATTTTACCTAATTGGAGACCTTAATCTTTAAAATAATATGTCATTTATCAATTTCAGTTCGACATCAAAGGAGATAAATGACCCGTAATAATAATAATAATAATAATAAACATTGTAGAACTAATATTGATACTTTTGCCCTTTAAGTGTCGAATTCCAATAAATTCCTTTTATAAAATATGGTGTTATCAAAGTGGACACCTTGGTCTTTAAATTATACCCCATTTATTGATTTCAGCTAGGCATCAAGCGAAGGAAAAAAAAATATTCAGAAATGATTATATTTTTGCCCCTTTAGGGTTGAGTTTGGAAAAAAATCTTTCTTAAAATATGATGTGACAAAACCAGATACTTTAATCTTTAAAACGATACTTCATTTATCGATTTCGGTTAGGTATTGAGGGAGATAAATGGCTTGTGACAGAAAAATGCATTGTAGAAATATTAATACTTTTGCCCTTTAAGGGTCAGATTTTGAAACATTCCTTTTTTAAAATATGGTGTAATGAAACAGAAGACCTTACAAAGATCTCAGTCTTTAAAATGATACCTCTTTTACCAATATTGTTTAACTATCAGAGCTCCAGGCGTTGCCTGGTATGATCTAGATTGATTTACACACACAGTGAATTTGATGATGGACTCCTATGTAACTCGATGAGTCAAACTGAAAGTAAAGAATATTTTTATTTATTTTTTTATTTATTTATTGATATCTCGCTCAGTTCTTGAGATATTGTATTTCAAAATTGATGTAGTTAGGTTGAAATGCAGCCTGGACCAGAATAAAAATTTCGCCCTAGCCAAATTTAATAATAAATTTGTATGTAACTTGGTGAGACAAATCGAAAATAAAGTATAAATGTTTTTGATATCTCGCTTAGTTCTCGAGAAATTGCATCATCAAACCACTATATCTACAAGGTGGAAAAGCACTATAGGTGTTTTATTTTCTTCCTAGTGGTTGTTGTTTGGTCGAAATACAACCTGGACCAGAAGAAACATCACCAAAAGCACAAGGAACTATAACTGATTTTTGACATGTTAAATCTTGAAAACCAAGTGAGATATCAAGAAATGTTATTCTTTATTTAAGATTTTTTGCCAAGTTCTATAAGAATTTATCATCAGACTTTTGCGCCACGATAATGATAGAACTCTGGCAGTTCACTTGTTAATTTCATGTCAGTCGCTCCATTCTTCTACACGTATTTAAACGGCTAAGTTCACTCGTTAATTTCATGTCAGTCGCTCCATTCTTCTACACGTATTTAAACGGCTAACCCCCTGTGTAGTAGGAAAGAGATGGGGTTGGGGTTGATTTATTCCTGCAATATTTGTAGCCATGATATCAGGAACATGTGTACTAAGTTTTATCATAATAACCACAACAATTCGTGCAGCAATAGAAACAATGTTTTTTTTTTTTCCCCCAGGAAATGTAGTAAAGACAGAATCGCTCATCAATAAATTACAAAAAAAAGTAACACTGTGTCAACACTAAAGGTTTTATCAGTTCAATTTCATGTTCAAAGCCATGCATTACTTACTATTAACAGCGAGAATTTAATTCACATCCAGAGACTAATTTCAAAAGCAACAAATTTCTCGGAAGGTTCTTCACTAAAGGTTTAAAACAGCTCAATTTCATGTTCAAAACCGTCAAATATGCATTACTTAACACACCCATTAACATTTCACAACGTCAGAGATTGTAGCAGTGTGGCCTCAGATAGTAACATCAAGAAACAAAGAAGATATCGAAAGATTTTTTTCATTGTATTATTAAAATTAATTTAAATATTTTCCACTTTACTGTGTATGGGCTTTAAAGACTAAAAACCAAAATTTAATAAAGTAAACGTTACATGCGATAACATGGCTATTATTTTTTTACGAGGTATGAGGTAAGCATCGTATTTCTTTTATTTTTTGCTTTGGGCTGTACGTTAAGATTTTCATTTACCACACCTGTGTTATGTTACGTTGGAGCATAAGACATTCCAAACACTTCAATTGAGATTCTAAGCTTTAAAACAGTGGAAACCCCATCGAAATCTGCTCTGTAGTTTCCGAGTTTTTATATTTCAAATGTATCCGGTTTTCGTTTTATAGATATAGATTATCAAGTGAGATAAATGACTCGAGACACAAAAAACGCATTTTAGAAATACTGATATTTTTTCCCTTTAAGGGTTAAATTCAGAAAAAAAAAAATCCATTCTTAAAAAATGATGTGATCACAGCAAAAACTTTAATCTTTAGAACGATACCTCATTTATCTATTTCAGTTAGATATTAATGGAGATAAATGGCTCATGACACAAAAATGAGTTGTAGAACCAATGATACTTTTTTTTCTTTAAGGGTTGAATTCCAAAAAATTTCTTTCTTAATATATGATGTCACCAAAGTGGAGACATTACTCTTATAATCTTACTTCATTTATCGATTTAGGTTAGGTATCCAGAGAGATAAATGGCTCAAGACACAAAAAACGTGTTTTGGAAATACTGATATTTTTGCCCTTTAAGGGTTAAATTAGGAAAAATCTCTTTCTTAAAATATGTGGTGACCACAGCAGAGACCTTAATCTTTAGAATGATACCTCATTTATCTATATTGGTTAGATATCAAGGGAGATAAATGGCTCGTGACATAAAAACTTGTAGCAATATTAATACTTTTGACCTTTAAGGGTTGAATTCTGAAAAATTTCTGTCTTCATACGATGTCATCAAAGTAGAGATCTTAATCTTTAAAATTATTCCTCTTTTTTTCTATATCGGTTAAATATCGAAGGAGATAAATGGCTCTGACACAAAAATGCATTGTAGAAATATTGATACTGTTGCCCTTTAAGGGTTGAATACTGAAAAGTTATTTTCTTAAAATATGATTTGACGAAAGCAGAAACCTTAATCTCTAAAATAATAGCTCATTTCTTGATTTTGATTAGATATCAAGGGAGATAAATAGCTTGTGACAAAAAAAATATGTTATCGAAATACTGATAATTTTGCTCTTTAAGTGTCGATTTCCAGAAAATTCCTTTCTTAAAATATGATGTGACCATGGCGGAGACCTTAATTTTTAAAATGATAGCTCATTTATCTATATCAGTTAGATATCAAAGGTGATAAATGACTTGTGACACAAAAACGTGTCTCAGCAATATTGATACTTTTGACCTTTAAGGTTGAATTTCGAAAAATTGCTTTCCTAATATATGATGTCAAAAAGGCGGAGATCTTAATCTTTAAAACAATACTTCATTTATCGATTTCTGTTAGGAATGTGGGGAGATAAATGATTCATGGTAGAAAAAATCGCATTCTAGAAATTTGACATTTTTGCCCAATAAGGGTTTAATTCTGAAAAATTCCTTTCTTAAAATATGATGTGATCAAAGTGGAGATCTTATGTTTAAAATGATACCTCATTCATATATTTCGGTTAGTTATCAAGGGAGATATTGGCTTGTTACAAAAAACACCTAATAGAAATAACATATATGATAATGACCGGGTATTTTCTAAAGTTGAGACCAGGTGGTTGACATGCGCAGTTTGTACTGGTATGCAACTTACCTCCTTCTGTGTTCAGAAGAGTTGCTGCTATTACGGAGGACTCCGATAGCACGGACAGTGAAACAAGAGCTGAAATTATTCGAGTCATGGGTGATGGCATGGGCAGCAGCTGGCTGCTTTGGGTTCCAAGTGAACACCGTCTGTCGGTGGCCACTTATTCTTATGGAAAGTGGATTTATGGTCAAACCTATATATGAAGCCAGACGTTGGTTTCATGTTAACTGGTAAATTACATGGGAGGTTTTACAGGCGGCGTGTTCTATGATCGGAAAGCTTTCCCCTGTGACATGGTTGGTGAAAGTGGTGGAGTCATGATGTATGTCGCACATCTTGCAGCGGGGTCTATTGCATGGAAGAGCATTGGGGCTGACTGTTGGGATAAGTAAGGCTATGTTTATGGACTAGAAGTTCATTGAGGTTAGGTCAGCTGAAACAAGTTCTCGGAGGGGCAGGGAGAATTTTGGGAAGAATGGATCTCATTTCTGGGCAGGTCTGCAGGAAATCATAGCCCTGCCGAAGGATTCTGTTAAAGGATTCGAGGCCTGGGTTGTATTGTGTGACCAAGACTGGATTGTGGCTGGTTTTTGAGGGTTTGGGATGATTGATGGGCTGAGTTGGATGTAAAGTTATCTGTGAAAGCTGCTTAGTTACCAAAGCTGAATGGTAGTTACTTGTAAGCACCTTAGAATTTTGGCAAATTCTAGTTTTCTTAGATTCAAGTAGAAGGGAGGAAGTAAGCTTTGATGTAAACATATAGATTTCATTGCAAGTACAGGTTATGATAGGAACGTTTCAATAGAAGCTGATACCACAACCTAATTCATAATATAAACCATTTTAAAAGCAGTAAAGTCACTCAACATTTAGTAAAAGCATTAAATAAACTTTTTATAATAGTAAAGAAACTTTAAACCAACCTGGAATAAGATAATCCATTATAATCTAACTTGTCAACAACAAATTTTTGCTACGTGACCATTTCACTATTTCTGAACACTTTTAAAAGAAGTAAAGTAATTTTAAAATAATAATAAATCAAAAGAAAGTTAAATTCACCAAAATCTCATAGTTTCAGGCGTGTAAATTGGTACAGACATGATCATAGGCTCAAATTCCAATCATCCACAAACACACAAGGAAGTAGCAATTAGACACATGCTCAACAGACTAAACAAAACACCACTAAACAAGGACAACTACAAAACAGAATTTAACACAATCATACACATAGCCACCAGAAATGGACACAAAGAAACCAGAATACACCAAATAAACAAAACCATCAAAAAGCAAATACCAAGAACAACACAAAACACTGTCCCAACTCCACAACAAGCAAATACAAACACCCATATGAATGCAACAACATATAACATAACACCCACACAAGCCAAAACAGAAAAATGGCACACTTTGACATACATAAACAAGAACACACACAAAATAGCAAACATTCTTAAAAAGCAAGGACTCTGGATAGCATTTAGAAAAGACAACTCACTACAGAAAAACATCCCAAACAACACGCCAAACAACAAATTTCACAATTCAGGTATATATAATTAACTTGCAATGACTGTAAAGCAGAATATGTAGGCCAAACATGCAGGAAGTTTGAAACCAGATATAAGGAACATATAAGAGCACTAAAATACAATAATCACTCAACATTCGCAGAACACCTACTAAAACATAATCACCAGCCTACAAACATAGCAACAGACATGCGAATACTAACTATCAATAATAGCAAACCACAACTACTAACAGTAATCTTGTTGTAGGCCATGTTCCGCAGTTGTTGCATAAATATGTTTGAATAAAAATACGTTTTCTAACAACTGTTTTTTATTGACTTTCATCTACCAGACGCGTTTCGCCCTTCTTGAGTGGGGCATCATCAGTGGTAAAAATTGTGGCAGCAACTACTAACGTTTCAGGAAAACTACCACATTCAAAAATCACTGGCAGAAGAAAAGAACATAATAAATGAATACACAAACCTGACGGATCCTACACTATACACAGTACAAAATAAGAAACACAATCATCTGCCACAAAAAGATACAGCCAATAGTATAATACATTAAACACACCAAACTAAGCACAGAGACATATTAAAAAGCAGACCACCCAAAGATAAAAAAAGAAGCCAAACGATAAAGAAACCTGCCGCGCAGCGAAGTTCATTACACACTAAACCAATGTAAGCCATCACAATATCTATAGTGCAGTAAAAGTGACACGAAATTACTCATAAAGATGCAAAAAACAACCGTAATGCAAAATACTGTTATTACAGATACAACTGATGCTGAAACACGGCACAATTATAAGCCAATGTAATCATGTAAAAATGTAAGTAAGTTTATATCTGAATATATCTTCATGTGCAAATCTTATATCTGTACATATCATAATTTAATATGTAAAATTGTAACACACAACAAATTTAATCAACAGTTAGAACCGCTGAAGATGCTTAAGAGAATGAAGGGAAACACGTACGGACAATAAAAACAACATATTCAATTGCATTGGCGTGAAAATTATTCATAAAAAATTGCTCATTTGATTCACAAATGGGAGCTGAATTTGCTTAAAATATAGGTAAAGTTACTAAAACAGAAAGACTTATCGTAAGTTTCAAGTGATGATAGCAAAACTTTCAGAATCATTCTGAAAGAATTTGAAAATTCATTTCAACAAGTTGTATGATCAGAACTACAATATGTACATCATGTTGCAGAGAAAATCTGAGAATTTGTATTCATTCTGGACAAGAAGTCATGATATTTGGTTTTACAGGGACATTTAGCAGTATTCAATTCAATGGCGGTGGCTGAGAAATTCTATTTCCTCGTCTCATAGCTTAGCTTGTTATACAAGTGAATTATTGTATTATTTATTTCTATATGGAGGCGGTGACTGAAAAACAGTACAACTTGCTTTATTTGGTGAAGAACTTTATTTTGTATTTATAACATTTACAGGTAAGGAAATGACAGGGAATTGGAAATAATAGCCATTTCTGTCATAATATGCTTATCACAACGTGACTGACAGTACTCATTATTGCGATCTTCATATATGTCACATCAGTTAGGGAAAAATAGGCCAACTGCTGATGTGCTTTAATAAACAAAATTATTATTTCATATGGCATTTTGTAACAATTAATGAATGAAACGACATTCACACTACAAGTGAATATTTTTTGGAAGTAGAGTGTTTGAATTGTTATCTTTTCAATACGATTGATATTTTCAATATTTCATTTGTGTAAAACTTTATCTTTCTTGAATTATTCCTTATGTTAGTAGTGTGTCTAAGAGAATTAAACACTATGAAAACTTTTTGTAACATTGATTTCTAAGATGACAAATTGTATCTCCAGCAATAACCAACTGATCCAGAATTATATTGTAATTTTAATGATTTTTTATTTGTATTCTGATATTTTCATTTGATGGTTTGATTGTGATGTGACTAATTATGAAGAGAAATTTGTAATTTTGGGAACTTGCTATTTTACATTTGTTTAAAGTAAATATTTTAGTTGAGTTATGAGGAGTTATGTTGAGGAAGTTATATGCTCAAATGTAACCTTCTCAGATGTTCAACCAGATGGCTTTGTAAAAACACATTTTGACAAGTGGATTTGCTGTCCTTATAGGTATCAAGTAGCTTCTGGATGTCATATGCTTGCTGTGACTGTGACTGCTTAGCCCAATACCGTGCTTCCTTATACATGCACAAAAACTTGGCTCCTTACAATGTATGCTACCCAGGGACTTGGATCTTGCTCAATGGTGTAATACATGGTTGTGGCACTGGTAGGCCAGTTCTGACCATGTCACAAATGCTGCAATGTCCAGGAGGCGTCATTTGCTTCGTTCCCTGTCATGAAGATCTGTAATGACTGGTATCCAGGCTTCACTCAGGTAGAGCCAACCCCTATTGATGTTTTAATTCAAGGGCATTACCAAATACTCACTTATGACAGTCCCAGAAGGAAGAGGCACTGGATATCACAACCATTTTATTGAATTCTGTCCTGCACCCCCACCAATTACGTCAGTGTCGAATGCTAGACCCTGTCTTATTACTGAAGATAAATGACAGGTGTAAATAGAAAAGTAAAGGTGAACCCTCTTGGAGAAGTGTGGATAGATAGAGAAGCAACAATTAAAGAGAGTTGTCCCAGGAAAGCAGGAGAACTAGTCTAAGACTGGACGTGTGACTTCATCAGACAGGAGTTGAGACTTGCACTGTTAATTCATGGATAAATTATAAAAGAAATGTTGGCTGTATAGGTAAAAGAAGGGGAACTTCCTTATTTTACCATTTTCTTAGATCTTTTCCTCCGAAATTTATATAGTATGAATGTTTTAATCACAAAAGAGCACAAAATCTGTTTTTTCCTCTACTTGAAACTAGTATTAATTTGCAAAGTTTATGTTTGTTGATGACCCACAACCACACTGCAGTATTGTTCACACGGCTTCTCTGCAAGTACTGTTTGAATTGGTGCTGCCTGGCATATGTATATTAACTGTGTAAAATGCTTAATAAAAACACAAAATCTAACAGAGCGGCATATCACCTATGAGAAAGCCCTGCCAAATAAAATACATTGTGCTTGATTAAACCTCATCATCACAAGAAGTGACAGGATCTATTGAGGCCAAATTCACACCCTCCATTATTGAGGGAACAAGTTAGGTTTTTAGATATGTTTCATTGCAATGGGTGGTTTCTGTATGCCAATGGGTCAATTTCGCTCATACTTGCAGGAATGCTTTAATATTGCCTGGTGGAGCTTTCTCGCAGACTAAATGCCTACTAGACTCCAGCAACATCTATCAGAATAAAACATAACTAAAAACCTCACTTGCCACTTCAATAATAGATGGTGTGCATACGGGCTCAGTATGTTCAGTGGTTTGTCAGTGACAAAGTTACTGGCACACAATGGATTTTATAATTAAAGATAGTTTGAGACATTAAAGGTATCAATTATATCATTTTGAAATGTTGCAAAGGAGGCAGCTAGACTTGTGTAAACATCATAGAATGCAATCAGTAACTGATATGATAAAGGAACTGAGCCGGTAGATGGTTGAAAAGGGGAGTAGGTATATATGACATGCATTGGAGAGAGATGGATGTATCGTTTATTTTTACACTATGCCTATTTTTCCATAACTCCTTACGATTGCTTCTTAGAATAAAAATAAAATCTAGCACTACTTCTTCACTTCAAGGATTAGGCATTAATGCCTGTGCTGTCTTCATTTTGTAATTTTATTTCTTAGGTCTACCAATATCTCTGTCCCCCACTAGTTAGTACTGATAACCCAAAGTGGGATCCTTTCTTCACCCATTCTTTCAATATGCAGCCTCCATGATTTTCTGTATTACTATATCTTTTCATTTATATTGCATATACCAAATTCTTCCCAAATTTCTACATTCCTTATATGGTCTTATTTACTGCAGCTTTTTACATTCCCAGGAAATCTCATTTCTGCTCCCTGAATCTAAAACTAGTAAATATAATTGTTCCTTTTTTCCAGGTACTGTGTAACTGAATGTCCAATAAAGTTTTATCTATTTATTTTCTCAAAGGCAGTCAACAATTTAACAAATTGTGCATGAAAACTATGGTGGGAAATGTGAAAAATTGTGGCTAGAATTCATGTCAGTACCGACTACCATGAAACGAGTTGAAATAACTCAACGTTTTTGCACACTGTGGAATTCCGCCAATGCAAAGTAAGTATGATTCCTTTTTATAGCACTGCAGTAGTGGTAGATGCAGATGGTTTATTTGTGGCTGCAGACATATGTGAATACAGGCAAAACTGTTACTGTAGAACACTTAATCATAGTAACTTTACAATGACAGAACCACAATTTATCCGATTCGGTCACATTCTCTGGAGATACAATCAAAATACATTTCTCTTTGGTAGCAGATGAAGAATAAAATGATGAAACCTTTTTCTCACAACCATTTACTGAACGATCACAGAATACTCAGCACATGAACAAAATCAGTATGATATGATTTCTGCATAATGACTTAATAATTTAGGGACTTGAATAAATTAATATATTGGGCTGCTTCAAAAGTTTACGTAATAATTTAAGAAATGTGCATGTTGCCAAATGTCATATGTAAGTACAAAGGAAAATGTTCTAACATCCCACATTGAAAATGTTATGATACCCAATCACTGAAGTACAAAAAGCAGCAGGGAGTATTTGGGCATGTACTATGTTGTACATGGAGAGTGCACCCATTCCAAATCAACAAACCATGAAAGATACTGTGTGGATATACAGCAGTATTTAAGAATAGTCCACAATGTGAATAACAAACAGCAATAAACTTATCTGTTTCATTTATTTCCCTAGATAACTTTTGTCAGTTCTCATCCTATACACTGTTTTTGCAATAATACAGATATTTAGGTACAATGGGGTGAAGAACTGCCACGAGACTATATTTATGTGGAAAGAAAAGATAAATTATATGCGTGTTGATAAGCTACTTCGAAGAATCACTTTCCACTTTTGTTTATTTTCCCGTATAATAACATTAAACAACAAGAGATCATCCTTATCCAAAGATACTGAGTACAAACGTTACAGAAATTAATTCACAAACAAATATTCTGACGACTGACAGCTAACTTTCAACTAACTCCTAGTCTCTGCTGTTCGTTTAAATAGATGCTACAGAAAATTCCAGAATAATTCAAAGAGTTCCAACCGACGTTTCTCAAATTCTAGCAATACATCATCATTATCGTTGGGGACCATCTCCAGTTTCCCGGGTGTGGTTTACGAGCCTTGGTTGTTATATACGATTGTTTTCCACTTTTTCCTGTCCAGAAAAGTTTCTCTGTCTGTGATGTACTCCCAATTCCAGCCTCTTCTCTCTACATCCTCCTTCAGTTGGTCTGTCCATCTTCTTCTTGGTCTTCCCACTTGTCTTTTGCCCACTATCCTTTTTCCAAATAAGTTTTTGGCAGTCTTTTACAAGTCATTCTCTTCACATGCCCAAACCACCGAAGTCTTGATGACCTAAGTCTCTCTTCCATGGATTCCCTTAGCTCTAGGTTTGATCTAATTTCATCATTCTTTATGTGGTCAAGTCTAGTTTTCTGGAGGGCCGTTCTAAGAAACTTCATTTCACATGCATGGATCTTGCTAAGGTCCCTTGATGTTAGTGTGCATGTTTCCAAAGCATATGTGAGAATAGGAATGAGATATGATTTGTACAAGACAATTTTTGTGATTCTTGGCTATCCGGGTGGCGCCGCGTCATGTGCCACCCGGATAGCCAAGAATCAGTTGACTCTGGCCGCGGAAGCCTACGATTACACAAGACAATTTTTGTTCTTCTGTGAACCTTAATACTTTAACAATTAAATATAATTACAAATTGTACAAAATCACTCACAATCATTAGAAAACACATGGTAACAAGTTAATATGTCGAAACCTAAAAAATTGTCCTATCAGTGTGAAATTTGGTACACACATTCCTTAGGCGATAATATTTGATTAAAAGTATATAACACAAGCTTCGAATATGTGGTAATAAAGTAAAATGACTCGAAATGTGGGTAGATGCTTGCACGTTATTATGCAATAAATACGTGTGATTACATGTTGATATTTATTCTGCGTGTTTCTTACTTTTAATTCTTGGTCCAGGCTGCATTCAAACCTAACCACAATCGCTATCAGCAAAAAATTAAACCAATTTAAATGCACCAGTTAAAAGTAGACGCCATGTTTTACTCTGGAAGGTAGGCTGCCTAAAAATATATCTTAACATTGAAATCCAAACATCAGCTATGCACAGAGAAATTGTAAATGTTACTGATTTTCTACTAATTAAGTATCTGCAATTTGCATGTGGAAAGCAGTTTTTGTCAAACAATGAAGACTTAAAATTTATAATCAGCCTCTTCTACCTAAGGCATACAGTTCCTTAAAAAAATAGTCCAACATCAAGTGTTACTTCACGATCTATTTTTCCTACTCGCATATGCATATAGATTTGGCACAATACTAACAAATGGAACAAAGAACCTTTATTTTGTTATTCCATTGATAACAATTACCCAATTAGCAGCCACTTAATGTTCCCACAATTAATTTACTAGCTGTTAGATTAGCAGGTTAAAAAAGTGTCACATTACTATGGAACTGTCTGAATTTTCTATCCATCCCTTAGTCACTTCATATACTCATCAATACTGTTTACCATTTATAAAACTATCTCTACTCTATATCAATCTTTTTTTTCCCACTGAAGAAGAAGAAACATTAAAAAAAAAAATTACCTGAAGGGAGAACAGTACGTGTTGGCATCTGCTGGCAAAATGTGTAAGTTTTAAACAAACATGCATATATGATGGGGTGTTTTTAAAAAAAAAAAGAGAGAGAGAGAGAGATTTATACTTCATTGAGGTTATTACAGGCCAACAAGGGGTGAGAAGTAATCTGACCATGGCTCTCTGAAAGAATCATCCCAAAATTTGTCTGCAGTGATATCAGGCAACAACAGGAAATCGAAATTTGGATGGCTGGAGGGACATTTGAAATTTTATCCTCTGGAATGCCTATACAAGCAGAAACCACTGACCCACCTGGCATGGTTGTTTTGTGTTATTCTGTTCATATAACATTAAGTTGATCAAATAAGGACCATCACAACATTTGACAACAGGATTAGATTTGGCACAATACTAACAAAGTACCTTTATTTTGCTAAGCCATTGATAACAATTACCCACAACACCTGCTTAATCCTATTAGCAGCCACTTAATGTTCCCACAATTCCAACAACATTGAACAAATGATCTGTGCATTAGATAGAGTCAAGGCTCCAATGACCACTTGTTACTCCTCTTCATTTCGATCAAAACAACACACTACTAGAGAAACTGTTACCTCACATTACATCTGTTATTAATGTATCCATTGCTGTAACTCATTTACAGTAAACATCCCTTATACTGTAACATTGCAGTTTCTTTCTAAATATTCAATTTTAACCAACATCCCCATCATAATAAACAGGTTCCAAATATGTTCCCTCCCTGCTCACTACTGCCTACTTTTTTTTTTTAAATGGTTATTATGTAGAATTCAAAATTTGCCCTAGTTCTGGTGGACTCACATTCTTGAGTATTACCGAAAGTATCTCAAGTCTAACATACTCTCAAACCACAGAACTGTGTTCAACATGACTAACTATTGTCCTAACTAGATCAAAATACTATTAAAAATTTAAATTCCACTGAATAACCAAGACCATTTTTCTTTCTAGAGGTACCTTACATCAGTTTTTGTTTCATCATTAATTTCAATTTGTCCATCTTTCTAATCACATTACAGAATTTAGCTTTTTTTATTGACAACTCAGGAACTACGTTTTTATCAACTGCAAATGTAGGCCTACCCTCAATCACAACACATCCCCATGATTGTCTTTCCCCCCTCTTATATTATTCTCCTGTCTCACTAGCTTGATAGAAAGGGTACTAGTATAGAATGCATGGTATGTTAACATATTAGTTTTTACCATTACAAGGGAATTATGTAAAACAAAGCATAACTGCTGCAGTAAAAAAAAAAAAAAAAAAAAAAAAAAAAAAAAAAAAAAAAAAAAAAAAAAAAAAAAAGCTATCACTACAGAGTGAATGGAATGAATTTTCCAACAAGGTACTGATCAATTAATCTGAGATGTAATGGAACCTACACTGGTTCGACCACAACGCCATGGTCCCAAGAAGGAAATTTATTACACACATTCCTAAGTGCATATTATTTCATAAAACATTGTATGTGAAGCCATCAAAAGTTTGAGGAATGTATAAAGTTGTTTGGAATATTGCTAGATAGTTACAAGTCATCACGCAATAAATGTTATTACCGCCCATGTTATACATGTTGATATTTTTCCTGCGTGTTTCTTACTCTTAACTCTTGGTCAAGGATGCATTTCAACATAACCACAACCGCCGTTAGCAAAAATTTAAACTAACTTAAATGCTCTATATAAAACATCCATTACAGTAGCATCATGTTTTACCCCGGAAGATGGGCTGCCATACAATATATATCATAGCATTGAAATCCAAAATGTCAGCACGCACAGAGAAACTGTAGGTAAATGTTACTGATTTTCTAGATATTAAGTATCTGCAATTTGCATGTGGAAAGCAGATTGCTAAACAAGAATTACAGTTCATATAAGATAATGGGATAATAAGGCCATCAAAATCACAATGGGCAAGCCCATTACATATGGCAAGTAAAAATGATGTTCTTTCAGACCTTGTAGTGTCTATTACTGATTAAATAAAAGGACTGTTCCTAACAATGAAGACTTCAGAAGACATGGAATAAAAGTAAATACGGGTATCACAATTTAAATCAGTTGTAAATAACTTGCACTATGATATTTTTATTGATAAATGACTGGTGGTATTCGGTAATACGAAAATGTCTAATGCACAATCTACCATTATTATATTAAGGATGGATAATAGCTCAATCACTGGGACTTATGAAGAAATTGTAGTTTTCGTCTGAAAACTATTGCACTTGTTCGTTGGGTGATATTATTTTAATATATGTTGCTCTTAGAGCTGTAAAATATATCCATCCTCACGAACTTCACTCGAAAAGTGCCATAACGTAAGGCGGAGAGAGACTGGGAGAAAGCATATAGCCATGTATAATGATAATGCTCTCGTTCCTTCGACTATGTTATTTATTAATTTGTTTCTATTACACCCATTAAGACAGGGTTACTAGAATTTTTTCTCCAAATCTGGGGACGCTTCACAACTTTTTCATCAAAACCCGGGGACGCTTTTGGCATTTGTCCTAATTACGCGTTGTACTTTTATAAGTTATATGATTAAAGGTTGGGTTAGCTTAAAAGCCACATATTGTTTATATTTTAAATGAGGTTCACAGACAGCCATGTTGCACAAAGCAAGGAGACTTGATTTTCCAAAGCTGTTGTGTCCAAGACACAATATCCTTGTAATTTTCTTTTATTCCTAGGCATGTACAAAGAAAGAAGTGTGCTTCATATCTCAGGCCTTAAACGAATGCATTAGCAAATCAGGGCTTTTAAATTACTCTCGCTTGATTAAAACAAATTCTGAGGACAACAGTAAAAATCCGGGGACATTATGGGGACAGAGAGCTAAATACGGGGAATGTCCCCGGCAAACGGGGACGTCTGGTAACCCTACGTTAAGATAATATATAAAACACAAACTTCACGCAAAATAAATAAAAAAAAAACTGCTGTAACCGTAGCCTACACACTGAGCGATGCCAGGACGCCATTTGTTACCATATGCGACTTCCAGCGATAATAATATTACGTGCAACAAAATGCATCGACGACCAAACCAACTTTATCATAAAACAAAATTTATAGTTCATTAAGCTACAAAAGGCCATTTTGGTCCAGGCTGCATTCCAACCTATCCACAGGCGCTGCTAATGATTATGCTTGAAAATCATGATAAATGTTTAATTAATCCAAATTTCTAGCGAATTATGCTTTAACAACAACAACCAAATGCCATTTTGGTACAAGCTGCATATAAAAACTAAATTCCTTCGACCTAATGCTGAAACAAGCATATTGCCGCACTGTCAACATAAACATAAGCTAGATGTTAATATTGCCGCAACCTACTTTGATAAATGCTGTAGAACATTAACATCTTGGACATAACATGCACATATGTTTCTTATCGTTGTAATAGCTACGAGATTATCATTGGATGTCGCGTATGTGTACATAAGTAAATGAGGCATCAACGTTCGCTTACGGTTCAAAGGTTTTTTTTTAGTGTGTAATCTTTTCCATATTTATACTTTTATAGCAACATATTCAAAAATAATATCATTCAAAGACCGTGTGCAGGGTCATTATACTTCGCTATGTCTTCTTCCAGTCGCTCGCGGTATAGCGTTACGGCAATTTTTGAGTGATGTTTGTGAGGTATCTATACATTTTACACCTCTAAGAGCAACATATATTAAATAGTATCACCAAACAAACATGTGCAACAGTTTTCATTCCTTTATGACTCCCAGTGATTGTGCTATTGCCTGAGGATGTTATCCTGTAAAATGGAAATGGCTAATTACATATAATTATTATTGTCCTACTATAGATCTTATTCTATAAATGAAAACGGCTAAAGGAATATCATCATTTTTATTTATTTATTTTCAAATAGCCTATGGCTAATATATATATACAATTACAATTCATACATCATATTAAACAGAAAAAACAAATATAAACAAAGTGTTAATTTCAATGAACTCCTTCACGTGAAAATATTACAATCTCTTTCCTCTAACCATTTACCAAGCTTTTGTCTAAAACTTGCAACAGTTTTGGTCCTTTTTATTTCATCAGATAATTTGTTAAATATTTTTAAACCTTTGTGCAACACAGTTTTCTGTGCTTTACTACTTTTATTATAAGTCGAATGGAAATGATTTGCCTGCCTTGTCTTATAATTATGTACATCATTATTCTTTTGTACTAATCTAGTCATATATCTTGGTAATAATCTACTTTCCAACCTACATACAAAAGTCAGTACATCTCTAATTATTTCCTTTTCGATATGTAAATATCCTAAGTGCTTAAGCATATTACTGACATTTTCAGTTCGTCTTTTATTTATATTATTAATGTTCTTGCGTAAAACGAAAATGGTAATTGCATGTAAATATTATTGGTATTCTATTGATGTTATTCTGTATAATGAAAACAGCCAATTGCATGATATTATTATTGTTATATTATAGATGTTAAATTGTAAAATGAAAGTGGCTGTATGGGTACAAGTCCAAATGCCAACAAAATTAATGAAAAAAAAAAAAGTCAACAGCTAATAATGTGCATTTATTGCATGATAACTTGTAACGATCTAGCAATATTTCAAACAACTTTATACATTTTTCATACGTTTGGCGGCTTCACATACAGCGTTTTATGAAATAATATGCCCTTACAAACGTTTGTAGAAAATTCCAGACCGATAGCACATTTCCTTCTTGGGACCCTGATGTTGCAGTCGAGCCCCCACACTATAGATATCAAATATTGCAACTGGACGGGATTATATAAGGAAAGCTAAATTTGTGAAAATTGCAGTCAGCAATTATAATTATAAAGCAGAATGGCTGTGGGTCACTGGAAGACAGGAGGTGCTAAAAAAAATGATGGACCTGTTTAAATCACATAAATAATGACATAACAGGTTTAGATTCAGACCCAGCATGTGGAAGGAAACAGGGGCCATGACCTTAAACTATCACTTAATTTCGGACATAAAGAAAAAGAAGTGACTTTTTTCTTTTTAGTTAAAGGAGTCAGGGAGTAAAACAAGTTAAACATGGAGTTGATAAACATAGTATCTCAAACTGTAAAGTATTTTGAATAAGCATGTGAATGAATCTAAGTTGGTGCGTAGGAAAATTGTCAACTTGACTTATGTTTCATCGCAACTAATTAACATCAATAATCTCAAACAGAGAATTAATTTAAAGAAATAATATCCATACACAATAAGCAGTTGTGGTAGGATATTGCCATCGGGGCATCAGCTTCATTCCAGTTAACAATAATGACAAAAATAAATAAGACAACTGTAAGGAATGTATAAGAAATTTAGTTACAATAATCATTAATACTACATACAATGAAAACACTTGCAAACAACGATACAAACCTCAACACTGTGTTCGTCAACATTTACGCTGCCAGCGTTCTCAGATCTCCCAGCCATTTCTAAACGATGTGTAACGATTCTGATAGACAACGCTCTGATAAAAATCGCGATTAGAAATCAACACAAAACATACATTTCTCAAACACCAGTGAACAGTTCCCTACAACACCTTAACTTCAATCTCATTCACACTTCGCAGACATCTGTCTGTCAAACAACGAAACATGATATTCCAAAGGTCTTCAATTTTAAAGAAATACAGTGTTGACTGTGAAAGAAATATAGCAGAAATGACAAGAACCAAAGATCTAGTATCTAATAAAAGTTAAAAAGTGCCGCGTATTTCTTGGCACCGAATAATTTTTATTTCAAAAATTTAGTGCGTATATTGTAATATGTAGTATCGCTAACTGATTGAAGGTGTTTATATTCATCCCATCCTGCCAATTTAAATATTTATTTATTTGTTTGTTTCTGACCAATAATTTTATATTTAAAAATATCATTATTATCTACAAACTGTTTTATATTATTAGGAAGTTTATTAAACCTATGTTTCACCGAGTAATTGACTCTTCTTTCTAGTAATTACAGTAATCTTTGCGTTTTGTGTAAGTTATTCCTGTTTTTGTACTGAAATTATGTCGCTAACAAAAACAACAAGCATAGAATGAAGCAATACCTCATCCAGTGAATAAGGAGAAAATGTCGAAAGACAAGAACTCCATAGGAGACTGCCAAGAATAATTGTAGTGAATGGCGCTCCTTACTCAATAAAATTATGTACCTGTGACTTTAAAATGTTCTATGACAAAACACAGGAATGAATATATGTGGCTTACTGAGAAGCCATTGTAAGGGTGAAAACATGCCGAGCAGGTTGCCGTGAAGGTGGCGGTGGCGCTGGCGGAAGATTTTTCATCCACGTGAAACAAAATCATTGTTAGTAACGAGTCAGCGCACGCCGAGGTGGTCGCACCGCCACCAGCCTCGCCGCTATGCTCGCCGTTTAACCGCGATATCGATGAGAGAACAAAGTATTTTGTTTTCACCTCGCAGCCTAGCGCGCCGCTAGAGGTCTGCATGGCTCTGATTGGCTGAGCGATGTCAAGGCCACGCGATCCAGCTTGTACAATTGATTATGCAGGTCGGCTTGCGTATTGTACAGAGGTGTCATTTAATTTTGATTTATTTAATGGCTGTGATTTCGTTTTACACAACTGTGGATATAAATTAACAATGTACGGACACTGAAAATGCTACATTCTGTTTTAAATAAATTATTGATGAAATAATAAGTACTGATTTTCATAACTACAGAAGATTGAATGTTTCAAGCAATTAGACAGTCAGCGGTAGATAAATTACAACAAATTTTATAATAACAATAAAATATAATAAAATTGCAATGGAGCTCACGCTCCGGTGGCAATTTTCTTACACACCATCTTTCCCCCTTTCCTGCACCCACCTACATTTCCCCTAATTGAAATAATTATCTATTGTTAGTGACTTGATTGATTATTCATAAATTATTACGTATCATATACCGACGGAAATGTAACATCAGAAAGTTCAGTCCAACAATTTCTCGTGTTAATTATTATTTAAAATTAAATGTTGACTGAATTTAAAATGAAAAATTCTGATTTTTAAACAGAAATTCTGATTTTGGATTGAAAAATATTAGATTTGACTTGAAAATGCTTTGTTAAACGGTACATTACTTTATTTAATATAATTACCATTAATTTATAGTCACGACGAGTTTTCCCTCAGCATGTATTGGATTGGTGTAGTAACTGTTATAAACATTTGATTTCAGTTTGTCCAGGATTTTACCTTAAAGTTTGTTGTGTCTTTCGTAAGTGGGCAAGGAATTAGTCTGGATGATTTTTCAGATCGTGATTTAAATGGTGAAATTCACCAAGCGTTTGTCTCCGTTTATTTATTTGCTGTTAACTGAGCCTTCCGATACCAGCCGTAGAAAGTAGCCACCACTTTGTGGCTACTGACAGACCATCATCATCGTTATCGGTTCCACAAATCATTGCAGGTTAAATAAAGTAAATAATTCTTACGTAAAAAATTACTAACGATTTACAACGCGTGGCACCTACAAGGATTTTGAAAGCACTGGTGAACGCTAGCAGCGGTACCTCGACATCTACCTCTCCCCCAGCGCGAGCTGCGCGGCATATTTTTACCCATCTACCGTGACATCGACCTTCAGCGCGACCGCCACCACCACCTTCACGGCGACCTGCTCAGCATGTTTTCACTCTAAGAATACTGAGCTTTTTAAAGAGTTGTCTGCAAGAAGTACACAGCATAATAATAGCTCTTTTCTGTGATATGAAAACTTTTCTACTTTTGTGAAGAGTATCCACAAAAAATTATACCACATGACATAGTAAAAATTAGAGGAGTACACTTGTTTTTTTAATTCTAGGTCTACTATTGCAAAGGTAACACTACTTAACTTCTTCAGTAGTAATATCTTATGTTCATGCCAACTGAGTTTCTCATATTTCTGCATGTCAAAGAATTTTATACTATTATTTCCAAGATTGTGTTATTTTTATAGTTTATATGTAAATCCTACTATGTACATTTTTTTGTTTTAAATCTATTATAATGTGTTTTATCATAATTACATGAGTTTGCCTTAAACCAGTACAATTAAGTATTTTATTTGCATTAAATTCTAGCTAACTGTTTTGTACAATACATTTATTTTCCATTGATCCCAATATAAGATACTGGCTCTGTGGGATGTAGAAAGTTGTCAATTTACAGATAAACAATTGCATAACAAAATAATACATACACCAGAAGATGAACAGTCTTAGTACACATGGTACATTAATTGTATCAACTACATTTACACAAATTACTAGCAGTTTATTTTGTAGATCCTGTAACAGCCCTCATACCTGAATTTTGAATAGCATTGTACTGTATGAAGTATTTGTAGTGAGCTAAAGTTTGCTTGAAAGTGATTTGATATGTTTGTTTTGTAATTTCTTGTAAATCAGTGTATATAGACTTTGTTTTAGGTAAGAAAATTATGTAAAGTCCATTTAATATGTTTAAGAACCGAATGGTGCAAGAGAATTTCTTAAATGTTTGTAATTACATGTATTAATGTAAGTTACGATGTCTACAGGACAATTTTCTACAGTTTGAAAGGATTTCTGTAAATAATTTTGTATTTAAGTATCTATAATTACCATTTCTGATCATTTTGTAATGTTGTTAGGTAATTTTGTATTAAATTCGATTGTTTTTTTAATATGTTTGATTGTTTGAGTGATTGTTAATGATCGAGAAATATCGGGCGGATGCCTTTGAAGAATTCTCGTAATTTCGATAGAGACTATATAAACAGATCGCCTGGACAGAGAGATTCAATTCAGTTAGTAAGTTAGTTTAGTTGACAGCATGGAGGAAGGAATATTCCTTCCTCCATGGTTGACAGTATTCAGTGTTACAGAGAGTTTCATTCATTCAGTCAGTTGAGTTCACAGAGATTATCTTTGCGACTATTCAGAAGTGCATATTTATATTGTATCTATGCTTGTGAATATCGCTGACTTGTTGATTTGAAAGAAATAAACAGACATCTTCAAACATAAAATTTTTTTTGGTGGATTTTTTTAATTAATTAATCAGTAATTAAACCACCGAAGAACCTTAATATGGCGACCGTGACAGGACGAGAAGTTATTAACATCTGGGAGATGTTAATCTTCTAAAAGAATCGGCAGCAAATTACGACAAATTTTAGGCAGTCTACATCAAGTAGAGGTTACAAAAGCTGCCCGAGTTGGAGGATTTCGATGATTGAATTATTCGGCGATAACTTGGAGCAGAGTAAAACCAGTGACTAAACGCAGCAATCATCGGAGATTTTCCATCGGCGTCGGGAATCAGGAGAAATTTTCCGTCAGCGAGAGGGTTTTCTTCGGGCCTAGAAAATCGTCGTCTTCCAGCAGTGAAGTGTTTTGTGTGTGATTCAGTGTTAACCAGTGAAAAAAGTGCTGTTCAGTGCGGCTAGCTGAAATTTAGTGTGACGAAAAGTATTTAAGTGATACAAAAGTAAGTACTGAACATTCAAATTTTGCTTTTGCATGTTATTTTGTGACAGGTTAGAAATTTTTTAATTCTTCTTAACTTTGTTTTCATGTTGATTTTGTTAATTACTGAAAAATGGCTGATAGTCAGAATCTACAAGCATTTTTAGAATCTTTTGTAGCCAAATTTGACGCTAAATTTTCTGAATTTAAAAATGAGTTAAATCTTGACAGCAAATTTTCTGAAATTAAGTCTCAGTTTTCTGAAATTGATAGTAAGTTTGACAGTAAGTTTTCCGAAATTGATGGCAAATTTCACAGTATGTTTTCTGAGTTTAAAATTGAATTTGATTTTGAGAGCAAATTCTCTGAATTGACTAAATGTTTTGATGTTAAAATCGCAGAGCAATTTCAGGGTCTTAGCTCTCAATTCAAGGAGGATATTAACAATTTAGATTCTAAATTGGGGAAGGTAATAACAGAATGTAAGGAAAAATTTGAAAAGGTTACAGAAATTTGTGAACAGAATAAGACTGAATGTGTAAATTTGATTTATAAAGAAGTCAGTGAAAATTGTGATAAGATGAAGGAGGAATATGTTGCTTTATTCCAAGCCAGTGATAGTAAAGTTGATCAAAAGGTCAATGAGTTGAGACAAGAGGTGGGATTAAATATTAGTACATTGGTAAATCATCAGGAACAACTTACCCACGGATTGGAGACAACCCAATGTAACATTAATCAGTTAGAAAAAAGGGTTACTGGGTTACAGGTTCAGTTAAGTCAGATTCCCTTAAAAGGTAGTCCGGTTATCAGTGTTGATATTAAGGAAGAATTTGAATTCTATGATGACAGTGGAAGGCTTCACCCTATTGGGATTATAGATAATTTTGAAAGATCAGACTATTTTAATTTGTTACCCAACAGTAAGAAAATTGCACTTGTGGGGAAACATCTAAAGTCTTATGCTAGGACATGGGGTGATAGACAAGCTAGGGAAGTGACTGACTACAAGCTGTTTAAAGAAAACTTTTTGAAACATTTTTGGTCGACAAGCAGGCAGATTCAAGAAAAGAGAGAGTTGATGACTGGTAGGCCCTATAAACCTGCTAGGGAAACTCAGCATGATTTTTTTCATAAATGTTGGATCCGTTGTAAGTACTTAGACCATCCTTATGGAGAGGAGGAATTCATTGATTTGATACGAGCTAGGCTACCTCAGCAAACAAGAAATTTAATTGCCACTTTGGATGTAGTAAATGTGAACAGGGTGTCTGAATTGTTGAGACGCTTGGATGCCCAGGAGTCATTCAATGAACAACATTACCACCATCAACACCATAGGAAGGGCAGCAGGAGTCCCCCTAGAAGGGGTAATGGGTCAAGGGATGGTAGATCTAGGGGATGGGATCGTGATAATTACGCAAGGAGAAATGATAATGGGAAGGTTAGGGAACAGAACCCTCAAACCGGAAAGGAAAGACAGCATGGGGAGCAGTCAAACTGAGGCCCCCCACTGTGTGGGACCAAACAGTGGTGGGAAGGAGTTTGGGTTCAGGTACTGTCTCCCAAGAAAGTAAATTCTATAGTTAGAAATACTAGTGGCTCTAAGGTTTCTAAAAATTTGCTTAGTGGTGGCTCTAATAATAATAAAATTGACGAAGAGATTAAAGCCATTCCCGATGAGGACCAAGTTGTTGATTTAACCATAAAGGAAGTAGTTTCTGATAGTAACATCTCCATACTGTGACAAAGTTGTAAGTCCAGGATGTGTTGAGAAAGTTGCTAAATGTAATGTAGAAAATAATCCCATAGTGGTAGGTAGCTTGGTGGAGGTAGCAGCAAGTGAATTTCAGGATAGGGTTATGATAGATGTAATTAATGATGTTGATGATGTAAAGGTTGATAATAAGATAAAGGGGGAAGGAGACCACCATAGTACCTTATCACTAGCATCAGTGTGCGAAAGTAATAATTTTCATGTAGAAGATTTACGAAATGGTCACAGCTTAATTACAAAAAAGGGGTGCAGAATTTATAGTGCTTACTACAGTGTGGCTATCGGAAACTTGTAAGATCCAGAATGGCATAGTTGGGACTATGTGTGCTTGTATAGGTGGTAATGAAGTTTGTAGAAGTGCTGAAATCGAGGAGTTTCTCAGATATCTTGAAGATGAAGGTGAAACAGTGGTGTGGATAGGAGACCCAGATGAGGAGGAGAATTGTAAGTCAAAGCATTTGTCTTCTGAAGAGAGAGAGGTTGATAAGCCTTATGTACCAATCCCTAAGTTGGAAAAATGTCCTAATTTTGACCTAGCTGATACGTTATTTAGCTCTTTATTTGGTGTAGATGATGACATTGAAGAAATGGGTGGGAGTAAGGATTTATTTGTACCAGTTTCTGATTTGGAAAAATGTACAGAATGTGACTTAGATGACACTATGTTTTGTACCCTCTTTGATGTGGAAGCTAATAGTGAAGTAGTAGTTGCTGAGAAAAATAATTATTTGGTGGAGGAAGTCAGTAAGCCAGATGTTAAAACAGTTTTAGGTACTGATTCAGATAATTTGGTAAGTTTAAGTAGTAATCAGATGATGAAGAGTGGGATTGGGAGTAATGATGGACTAAACTGCAGCAGTGAGGGTAATAAATTTGTATTACCAGTTGAGTCAGCAACATTGCTTTTAAGTGGCAATCAATTTGCTAAAACAGAACCATTTTATATCTCAACTGTTGTTTGGTTATACCAAAGTTTATTGTTCGAGATGATTGAAAGTTTGTATATCTGTCTGTATATAGTGAAGCTTTGTGTAAATAGAAATGTGGTATTTGATGTGTATTCAAAGGTAGAAGAGAATTGGAAAGTTAGAAAAAAGTAATTCACATGCTTTTGGGTTTCCAGAGAAATCCTGGAGCCCACTTATGGAATCAATTGGAATGCATGGTTTGGGGAGGGGTCAACAACCTCTAAATATCTAATTTTGTAAATAAGTTTGTCAATTGATGCATGTAAATAGTTTGTGTGAGTACTTAAGTTCAGATGCAGATGTAATAATACTGAATGTTTAAGATGTAAACATTTCATTGTATAAATCAATTTGTGACAGTTTTGTGTAGAAACTTTTGGTGTTTTCATGATGTTGTGACTTTCTACATTGTGTTGACAAATTATCAGCTGTAAAATGTAAACAGACTGTTGTCATTAGCAAGCAGACATCAAGTGTGTAATTTGGAGTAAAAATAATTGTAACTTAAGGAGATGGCATTGAACGTTTGTTGTGTAAAAACAGTAACGGAAAAAAGAAAATTATTGTAACCAAAATCAGTGTCATGGACTATGTGTAGATGTTGTTGGTAATGAAGAATTGTATTTGTTCATTGTAAAAGTCATTATGGTTGATTGATTGTAATCTGATGGTGTTGGCATTATGTGTACATTCAACCTGCTTAGATTCGTGACGGATTCAATCAATTTTAACTGTGTAAAATTAAGTGAATCCTGGGGAGGGGTTGTAACAGCCCTCATACCTGAATTTTGAATAGCATTGTACTGTATGAAGTATTTCTAGTGAGCTAAAGTTTGCTTGAAAGTGATTTGATATGTTTGTTTTGTAATTTCTTGTAAATCAGTGTATATAGACTTTGTTTTAGGTAAGAAAATTATTTAAAGTCCATTTAATATGTTTAAGAACCGAATGGTGCAAGAGAATTTCTTAAATGTTTGTAATTACATGTATTAATGTAAGTTACGATGTCTACAGGACAATTTTCTACAGTTTGAAAGGATTTCTGTAAATAATTTTGTATTTAAGTATCTATAATTACCATTTCTGATCATTTTGTAATGTTGTTAAGTAATTTTGTATTAAATCCGATTGTTTTTTTAATATGTTTGATTGTTTGAGTGATTGTTAATGATCGAGAAATATCGGGCGGATGCCTTTGAAGAATTCTCGTAATTTCGATAGAGACTATATAAACAGATCACCTGGACAGAGAGATTCAATTCAGTTAGTAAGTTAGTTTAGTTGACGGTATTCAGTGTTACAGAGAGTTTCATTCATTCAGTCAGTTGAGTTCACAGAGGTTATCTTTGCGACTATTCAGAACATGGAGGAAGGAATATATGGAGACGACGCAAGGGACCTTCGCCACATACTGGAGTGAAACCGGGTGGAGACAAGTGGGGAGGGGAGGCCGCCATATTGCTTGACCAGAGAAACACGGAAATATGCACAAAAACCTCAAGGGAATCATAAGACAACCGTGGCACCACAATTTGATGATGGATTATTATGTAACTCGACGAGACACATCAAAAATGAAGAATAAAATTTTTTGATATCGTGCTTAGTTCTCGAGATATACTATCTCAAAAGAGTGGAGTTTCTGGTTGAAATTCAGAAGAAACGTGTCCCCAAAGTCAAATTTGGTGATAGATTCTTATGTAACACGACGATACAAATCGAAAATAAAGAATAATTTTTTTCGATATCTCGCTTAGTTCGCGAGATATACTGTCTCAAAAGTGAGGTTGTTAGGTTATGAGGGGATTCAACGATAACCGTGGCACCGCAATTTGATGACGACTTCTTATGTAACTCGATGAGGGAAACTGAAAGTAAAGAATAAATTTTTTTGATATCTCGCTTAGTTCTCCAGATATTCTACCTTAAAATTGATGTGGTTAGGTTGAAATGCGGCCTGGACCAGAAAAAAACTATCGCCATATCCATATTTGATGATGAATTCGGACATAACTTAATGAGCAGGTAATTCTTTTTTAACTTGAATAACAAACTGTTTATTTCTACAGTCCTTAAATTTTAGTTGATGTTCAAATAGGTTATATTTTCACATTCTATTTCCGTAATTGAAAAGGAAGATTTCAAAATCTAGAAATATACTTGTAGACATATTTACAAACAGAAACAAGTCATATCTGAAATTTAAAAAAAGCATAAGTCAATGTTTAGAGCTTTAAAAAAATTAATACTTCATAAAACCTCATAGTTTCTGAGCTTACTTAGAAGATATTGTACTGGTAGTGGCCTATATAATTTTGCTAGAAAAATCAGTACATTCAAAAATCAGAAACTAACAGCTAATAATACATAAATTGTTTGTTCTCTTCTTGTATACACCGCATTTCAACCTGCCAACATTTCCATTAATATTGCCGCTACAAAACCAAACTATGTAGACACATCTAAACACAAGAAATGCAACGCGAACTACATTTCCGTCAACAAAGTTTATTTCATCACGTTTAGTAGTTTGTACAGCACAAATTATCACGATTAATTTCGTCGTGCAATTTCAGTGTAATCTTAAACGTGAGTAATGCATGCAGAATACCATATTACTGTGTCGCGATGTAAACATGACCCGTTTAAATTAAATTTCCAACATTTGTCTACAATAAGGCTAGCATTTCAGGTGCAAAATAGTAACATATGCTAATTGTCTACACCACACCAACAAAAATTTGAGAATAATATGATCCTATTGAGAGCAATGAATAAATTTATAGCGAATGGCACTAATGTTGCGGTTGCCTGTCAGATACTTCTAGAACGATAATTACAATGTGACTTACTTATGAAACGCTATTCCAGGTTTTTTCCTATCTCGTCTGTTTGTGCAACCATTTGCATCACAACTTAGCATTATAGAAAACTTTAGAATATTAGAAAATGAAATATTCTCAGCAGCTGACACAGTGCAAACAGCCCAATGTTTTGGTACTCCTACGATGTCCGCCGCGCAGGAACAGTTTTTTCATGAGGTTTCACGAATTTCGCGTTATCTCGTCTCCATATATTCCTTCCTCCATGATTCAGAACATGATTCCATGATTCCTCCATGATTCAGAAGTGCATATTTGTATTGTATCTATGCTTGTGAATATCGCTGACTTGTTGATTTGAAAGAAATAAACAGACATCTTCAAACATAAAATTTTTTTGTGGATTTTTTTAAATTAATTAATCAGTAATTAAACCACCGAAGAACCTTAATAATACCTTAGAAATAAATTCTGCGTCAGAGTAGAAGGAGTTGTCAGCTAAACATTCTTTCAATTCTTTTCCTGAATATATTCTTATTATCTACTAGTTTTTTTTTTTTTTTTTTTTTTTTCTTTGTCATGTAAGGATCGTCACTCGGCTTTTCATTTAATTCATGAATTAAACCACTTACCTGCAGTTCTACGAATACCATGATTACGCGGTCAAATGCTTTTACGAGACACAAGAAATTCGTAAAGGCCACATTTCATTCTTCAGTTCGACAAACGTGATATTTCGAGCATCAATTTCTGTTTATCAACAATATGTAACTTAGAAGCGTACACATGGATATAATATTTAATGGTGCGGATTATTGCCCGATAGAGCTAAGACAACGTGATGATGTATGGCAATCCACATATAGAGACATTGTGGATGTATTCCAAGTACATAACATGATCCATCAGTTAGCAAATAATTTTGAAGGAATGTAGGCCTAGCAGAAATCAAAGTTTTAAAATTTCATGTAGTAGTATTTATTTATAATAGTAGTTACAGTGAATAACAATAGGTAGGTTTGCTATCGACATGAGAGAATTCATTTATCAAATTGGCAGTAGGTGGTATAGCTTTTATATAGTCTTTAATGTCTTTCGTTGTTTACATCATTGCCTGTACAGTCACTGCTCTAACACAAGTGCTATCAATGTGAAAGCAACATTACCATTCTTTTCAATGGTTTTATCAGTATTTTTTTATTTTATTGTGTATACATCTGTATTCTAATGATTTTGTTGTAAAACATTTCCACAAGAGATTTTGCTGGGATTTGTGGAATGTATTGTATGAATACAAATGTTTAAACTTTTTTTTTTTTTTTTTTTTTTTTTTTTTTTCAAGGTGTTCCACATACAGAATTACTACTTCAAGTGGGTGATCACTACCCTCCATTTGTTCCTGAACTTGGACCGATAGGTAAGAATTACCTCTTTATAAGTACTTGGAATTTATCTTATTTATCTTCATTCCATGCTATCCTTCCTACTAAATATCACTTTATTCGACATTTTCTTGATAATTGCTTACAAGACATTCTCAATGCATTTTTTTGTATGTGTGTGTAAGCAGTGTAATGAGCCAGAATCTGGGCCTTGCACTCGTGAGACAGTTTCAGCAAGTTATTTAAAACTGAAGATTAGATATTCCATTAAAGTCTGATGGAATTTTAATGTAAAGCACTAGTATGTTGCCTTATGTGAAAGAGATCGACGTTTCTGCTGTAACTTCAATGTCACTTACAAGTGTTATATTTGCCATATGGAATTGAGTATCATTTCTTTTCATCTTAGGGGCCAGTTTGCTTGCTACATTAGTTTATACAGAAACTTTGCATATTTGATATCATATATTTGAAATTTAATAGTGATGATACATGTGCCCCAATAGCAATTTTTGTTCACAACCGCTTTCACATTATTTCTTTTTTTTTTTTTTTTTTTTTTTTTTTTTTTTTTTTTTTTTTTTTTTTTTTTTTTTTTTTTTTTTTTTTTTTTTTTTTTTTTTGTAAATAGAAACCCTTTTGTTCAAATATTACTTGTAACTTTCATGTTTGATCATGCTGTGGATGCTTTTGTGTCAAGATTTTTGATATGTCTGTGTATTTGTTAAGTACACATTTCAGTTGATTATTTATTTCATGGTTATAAGAAAGGAGATATTTCCAGTACAGTCTTGCTGCAATGAGTGGTTTTTTTTTTTTTCCTTTACAGGTTCTCTGCGAAGGAATGGCACTGGAGAGAGGAGTGAGGAGCTCCAGTTACCTGAGGGAGAGGGAGTGGGTCAGGTAGAGGGGGGGGCATATTCTGGTGCAGTATAATAAACACATTTCTGTACTTTGTATCTCTCCATGGATGTTGCAAATAATATTTAAAATGTACTGTATACATATTTAACTATCATCTCTGGATACCCTGTGAAATCCTTCATGGGTACTGCAAATTGTATGTGAAATGTAATGAGGTCGGGCATATATCATCTTTGAATACTCTGTACAATTGTTCATGGATGTTGTAAATTGTATCTAATATGTGTATAATGTATCATTTCTAAATTTGCTGTATAGTTATGTTTATATGTAACTAAATATGCTGTATAATCCTGTTTTAATTGATTATTCCTATTATTTAATTTTAAACCGAGATAATAAAAATTCAAAACAAATTACTTATTTTTGTTATTGTTATTTCAGTTTCCCTTCATTATTTTTCCAATTGTCCTGCTCTTTGGTAAAAGAGAAACTAAATAAATACTAAAATAATGAGCAAAAAATTAATTAATTAAATGAAAATTATTATTAAAAAATTAATAGAAAGGATACATTAATATACATAAATTATACCAATATATGAAATGCCATAAGCGGGGTAAGGGAAGGGGAGGTGACGGCAGTGGCGTAGCTAGCGTGGGTGACACCCGGGGCGGATATCGATGGTGTCACCCCTTGAAAACTTAAATCCAAAATTGAGTATATTATATCATCTTTTAGGTGTAAAATATGATATTAATAAAACATAATTAAATAAAAATTTATTGTTATTTAAAAATAATAGTTAATAACAACATTTAAAAGATATACAAATAAAATAAAAACAATTGCTTTCACAATCCCCTCTTTCTAGCTTTAACAACTGCAAACCAGTAAATCACATTTTCGAAATTAAAAATTTGAGTTACTTCATGTTCAATAATCAATATGGCAAGATTTTAGCCACGTGTTGATCATTGGTGATCGAAAGTGGTTTTAGATTAATTTTAACTCCTCTGAAGATCGGACCTCACTTGCCTGATACTGTTCCGCACCGACACGTTTCTTACTATTGGCGCTCACTCGGTCGAAGTTTGTCCAAAGGACCCGATGTGTCGTCCGACACTCGGCCGACACGCGGCCATCATTGGATTGGTTTATGTTTTGACGGTGTGGACCAGTGTCGGACTGCTGGATGTGGAGAAGCGCATAGAGAGAGTCCGGAAATTTCCCTTCCCTTACGACCAAATGTTGTTTTCATGTTATTGTTGGTCTTAAAACAAGTGTCTTTTTTTCATCCATGTTCATGTTCCATGTAGGAATTGTTCTAGCATCTTCGCATTAATAAATCAAAACATTACCAGAGATGAAGATCAATTTTAAGACCCACAAAAATTGCAGCCGAGATCTGCATTTGTAACGGGGACCTTCCACACCCGAATCGCACGCCGTAACCATACGCCAGACTAATCTAGAAGTAGTGAAAAATATGTACCGGTATTCAAACACATAAAAGTTGATTCGTGTTTTCTGATAGCAAAAATAGATGGTATAGAAAAAAGTATATTCATTGTATCATGTCTGGAAACTTATTTTTCATTACACCTACATTCGGACTGTTGACTCAAATGACTGCGTGCGGTTTGGATACTGAAGGTCCCGGTTCAAATCCCGGACTCGACTGTAATTTTTGCGGGCCTAAAAAGTGACATTTACCTCTGGCAAAGCTTTTATCTGTTAATACGAGGATTCTAGGACGCTCCGTGTTCGAATTTCACGTTAATCTGTAGGTCTCCTTTCGAAGTTAGGTGACTACGATATAGGTGCACTGCGTGTTTCCTGATAAGAAACTCTGACTAGAACTTTGAGATAACATGAAATTATTATATGTATTATACAAAATCTTTACGACCTAAATTTAAATTTAAATATGTTATAACCTCATTCTTTGCTAAAAAAAAAAAAAAAAAAAAAAAAAAAAAAACTGAATAAATCGAAAAGAACCTCAAGCAAAGCAAACACGTCAAGTGCAAATGCGAAGTGATTGACATTTCATTGCGATTGCGTTGAAATGTACGAGAATCTTTCATTCCGGTACAGTGTGGTAATGATTTGTTAATACTGTGCTGCAGGGCCGGATTAAGACAGCGCGGGGCCCGTAGCAAATGTGAAGAAGGGGCACTTGATTTTTGCCGTCCTGGGGAAAATTGTGGAGCTAAAAACGAAAAAGGTCACCCATGTAGCCTAGGTGCGGGGCCCCCCTAGGAGGCGCGAGGCCCCCTATAAGACGCGAGGCCCCCTATAAGGCGCGAGGCCCGTGGCATTTGCTACCTCCTACTACGTGGTTAATCGGGTACTGCTGCGCTGGGATACTATTTTTGTACATAAATGATCAACCATATAGGTGATTACATGAGTCAGATAAAAAAGTATTTTAATGTACTTTCGTACCAAAACTGTGCAAAATAAAGTAAAGGTATCAAACCTACCTGTCATCCCCAACACTGATTCCCTGTAACAATCACGTGAAAACGTTAAATGAGACTAAAGACCGGGTAGGAACACGGGCGAGCTATGGAAAAGTGTGGACGCGGGGGGGCGAGCTGCCACTCGGACGACTGTCGTTGCGGTGACGGTACAGACCAGTACTGGCAAAATAGAGCTCGACCATTACACGAGCAACTGATACACACACTGGCGCAAATTAAAATCAACACCATGAATGAAATTTGGCCCCAAGTATGCCCACATGAAGAGTATTAAATGATTTAAAATTGAAAGTTTTACATGTAATAATATGAGAATTACGGTGCTATCTATTATGTAAATTGCTATTTTTTTATATTCTTTGAACGTACTAGTGACGTACAGTGTGGTGTAGCATGACACTTTTTTGTCCACGAGTTCTTGTTGGCTAAGTATGCCCAGGCGAAGAGTGACAACTCTATACACTCAAATGTCTAACTGTGAGAGAGATCGGAGAATTGACGTGTTTTAAAAAGGTGCATCATATCCTGAAATCTCCCAAAGGATTGGCCGTAGTGCATTGTCAGTATATAGACTTGTTACACAGTGATGAAAGAAAGCTCTAATACTCCAGGTCTATACTGATGGATAACAGCACGTGAAGACCGCCAAATTGTGTGGGTGGCTGCTGCTGGCAAATGGTTGACTGCAGGCCAGATCCAAACAGTGGTCACAGAGAGAGTCACCCCCCTTCCCGGACGATTGAAAACCAATTGCTTGAAGCTGGAGTACGCTCTCTGAACCCTGCGTAATGTGTCCCATTAATCTGATTTCATTGCCAGCATCATCTGACCTGGCGTAATGCAAAACATAAAAGGACATGTGAACGGCGTACATTCGTGTTTACAGACGAGTCTCGATTCTGTCTGTGGCAAAGTGTTAATTCACGACATGTTCGGAGGCGTATTGGAAAACGGCTTACCGGCTGTGATTTCAGAACATCATACAAATGCAGTCACCGGTGTCATTTTTTGGCGGCAATCAGTTTCGACAGTATGACTGAGTCGGCTGTTGTTGATGGCACAATGACAGCCCACCACTATGTGGACAGGGTACTGCATCTTATTGTGATACCCTTCATGTTCACCATTCAAATCGCATCTTGCAACAAGATAATGCCCGTCCTCATATTGCGGCAATCGTTACACAAGCCTTGCAAGGAGTTTCGATCACAATTTGAACAGCACAGTCCCCATATGTGTCCCCAATAGAGCATGTCTGGGATACCAGGAGTAGACACATTTGATCATATGGTGACCCAGCACAAACTGCGCAATAACTGACTGCAAAAGACATACAGGCGTAAAGAGTAGTGTTGCCCAAATGCAAGAACAAGACGAGACTTGGCCAGTCTTGGTCTTGGTCTTGCATCAATACACCTGGTCTTGGTCTTGCAAAAATGCAAGACCAAGACCAAGACTGCAAGACCAAGACCGAATTTGGGCAACACTAGTAAAGAGAAATACGCCAAGAAGACATTTGAAACATTTATTGATTCAATGCCGGCAAGGATCCACGAATGGATTGGTGCTCAAGTTGGACGCATTTCTTACTGAAAACTGTATCTAAAGGTAATAACTTATCCTGATCCATTTCCATTTGCTATCATTTCTTCTGGGTATGGCCCTGGATATATCTTCAAAGTTTCCTAAAATTCTACCATTCGTGTATGCATGGTGAGATTATAATTTTTGCCATTGTAACTATAGGGCGACCATAATATTTCGCTATAAATTTTTTTAAAAAATCGAAAACTACCCAATCATTTGTTGTTGAAACGTTAACATAGGTTGTATTTAAATGACTTCGCAAGGGATATCGAGAGGAAAGTTAACAGAAGTGGCTTGATCCAAGTAGAAGCAATTCCAGACCCAAATCGGGTTCCATCGGTGCAAACCCAGAATCCGGGTCCCACAAGTCGTGAGACCCTGGGAGAGACTGTATAGTCAGAGAAGCAACTCAACATTAAGTTCCTTCATAAAAATAGAACAATAAATGCAATATAAAAACAACGATTTAAAAAAAAAAAAAAAAAAAAAAACAAAAATGGCTTAGGTAATATAAGAACATGCCTTTGCGGTATATGCCGTCTTTACATGAAGTATTTCACAAGTGAAGAATTTTACTATCCGCCTAAGATATACGTAGCTACAGACTTCTAAATATGACGTAATATGTACTGAAGACCGTCTTCACGTGTTAATTTTACATTTCTAGCGCAGCTATGTAGCATATAAATAAAAATGTTGTAAATGGCTTGAATGTTCGCTCAGTTTGATCAGGAACAAAAGTTCGACACCCCTGTCGATTTAAGGAATACACCAGTATTCATTCGACAGAGGGGTTACCCATAATACAAATTTTCTTCTTCTCTAAATTTATTATGGAAAATTCATAGAGAATCATACGCTTATTTATTTCATCGCGATCATATTTGCATATTCTCGATCAGAAGAAAGCATAGCAAACTTACATGAACCTAGAATTTAAGTGCTTACTAATGTTACGATTTCGCTTGCAAGATACGCGGTTCCGAATTTTTTTTATTTATTTATTTAAATGGCTTTCGGGCTTATCAGCCACACAGTCAAGTTCTTTGCGTTTTATGACAATTCACATTTCATTACTTTACAGTTCTATTTACATAGTTTAACAATTTACATTTCATTTCCTTTACAGTTTTAAATATATATAATTTACATTACAGTTCTATACACAACAGTTACGGTTCCGACTGTTTTAAACACAAGCTTTACAAAAAATGATTACCAACGACGGACGATACCATCAACGAACACTTGGACCCGTTCAGCTTGATTTGAAACCTGACAGTATTACTAGTTTAATGCACAGTTTTTACTAGCATAAATTCGAACATGATACGATTTCATGTCGAATATAGGTGCACTGTCGATAATAGGCAGGTATGCAGAGTGTAAATCGGATAACGCGAAATGTACTCATTTTGTACATCACGAATCTGTCAGATAATAAATTCAAAAATTACTAGAAAAACTTCAAAGCAATTGTAAATCTTAGCTTGAAAGCTAATGGAATTCTAAATAAGCAAAACAATTTTAAAACCTAGACTACGCGTATTCCGACATACGCTTGGTTTTCATTTCCAAATTTTCTCTAAATATTTTCGAGAATTTACAATTTAACTGTCTAATTACTATGATTTTAGCAATTATATATAAACTTTAATTTTAAAACTTCCTCTTTTTATACAAGAAAACTTACATTATATCCACCGCCGCTTCTAACAAATCAAACGACAGTGACGGATGGCAAGCACAACAATGAACGATTTCTTGTGATTGTTGGAGCTACAGACCGATGATCTCTTTGTTTAAGCGCACGGTATTGCCAACAATTATATTCTACTATAACGAATGAGCACAGCCGCCTGGATCGCATTTGAAAAAGCGCTAGATCAACCTAAAAACAAATATTCATAACAATAAAAGTAGACGTGTTTTGACACCAAAGGATAAAAGAATTTTTTTTTGTGTCACACTAATTTCGATTACTATTTTCGAAATGTGGGTGTCACCCCCAAACGGGTGACACCCGGGGCGGACCGCCCCCACCGCCCCCCCCTAGCTACGCCACTGGGTGACGGGTTCATAGAATTTCAAAATTGCCGCGTTACCAGCGGCCTGGCGGCGTCATAAGCATTTCAAAATTGCCGCGTTAGGTGACGACACAGCGTGTTTCCAGGTACAACCGCTTGGAGCGCTAGCGATACTTCGCCAGAGTTTTTGCCGACCGTGGATCATGGAGGAAGGAATTACATGGAGGAGAAGTGACGTTAAATCGGTGAAGCCAGCACTAAACTCTCCCGCATGGTGGCAGCACCGGCAGCGACCATATGGCGCTTCCCAACAATTAAGGTGTTCACATTGTGGTAGATGCAGTGATTATTTCATTTAGTATTGTGTATAAGTGTTTAAAAATGCCAGCTTGTGTTGCGTACGGTTGCACAAATAGTCCAGACAGGAAAGAACCTGGAATATCATTTCATAAGTAAGTTGAATTGTAATTATCGTTGTTGAAGTGAGCGGTAGACACCGCAAACTTCGCAGCACGTCTATAAATATTTAGTCATAGCTCTCAATGGGATGACTTTGTTCTCAAATTTTTCTTGGTGTAGTGTAGAAAATCAGCAAACTTGCTATTTTGCACATAATAGACTAGCATTATTTTTTAACGAGTGTTTAAAATGAGATTTAAAGGGGCGTGTTTTACTTCGCGATTCAGTGAATTTACTATTACGATTTCTTTCGTCACGTTGCTGATTATATTGACAATGGATGATGAAATTAACTGTTATGTGAGAAGCTGTGAGTTTTATTAATTTTTTAAATAGCTATTTCAGGCCATTGACTTAGGTTATTTTTAAAGCTTCATATAAGACTTGTTTCTGTTTGTAGATACGTCTATACCTATTTTTACCGATTTTGAAATCTTTCTCATCTATTTATGTCGAAACAGGTTCATGCAGAAATAAAAATGGGCTTCATAAATAAAGAAGTTATTGGCCTTTGAACAAAATCAATTTGGGGAATGTGTTTCTAATTTAGTCTTTTTTTTTTGTACAACATTCTCCCCCCCCCCCCCCCCCCCGTATCTAAATCTAACTGAGAGATAATTTTTTTACAATTGTCCTAATAAGTAGGGCTGTGAAATTAGACAACACATCTTGATCAAGAGAATGTTCATTAAGGTGACTGAATAAACATTTTATTTCTGGTACCAGCCTACAAAATGTCTGGGTTGCTCATCCCTAGAGTGGATCCTCTTACTTTTTTTCTGTTCTAGGACACATTTCAGACTAACCACAAGTGGTAGTAATAAAATTGAAATATCCATTCTGCATGTCAACCATGTAATCATTGTGGCTTTGACAGAATTAATTTTTGGTCCAGCCTGCATCCAAACCTAAACCCCTCAATTTGGATGTTGTATATCCCCCAAACTAAGCAAGATATCGAAAACATTTATTCCTTATTATCGAGTTTTTTCGTCGTGTTCCATAAGAATCCATCATTAAATTTGACTTTTGCGAAATTTTTCTTCTGCATTTCAACTCAAGACACCTCACTTTTGAGACAGTATATCTCGAGAACTAGGTGAAATATCGAAAATTTTACTCTTTATTTTTTATTTGTCTCGTCTTTTTAAATAAAAATTCATCATAAAATTTGACTTTGAATAATTTTTTCTTCTGAATTTCAATCAAAACCATTTCACATTTGAGACAGAATATCTCGAAAACTAAGCAGGATATCAAAAAATTTTATTCTTCATTTTTTATTTGTCTCATCGAGTTACATAATAATCCATCATCAGATTGCGGCGTCACGTTTATCCTAGAGTCCCCTTGAGGTGTTTGTACATATTCCCCGTGTTTGTTGGGAAGCGGTCAAGCCCCCACCACTCCGGCCATGCCCCCCCACTCCTCCGCCGGCCTGCTTCACTCCCATGCGTGGTAAAGGTCTCTTGCGTCGTCTCCATATTATTCCTTCCTCCATGCCGTGGATAGTCAATGGAGGAAGGAAATACATGGAGGAGAAGTGACGTTAAATCGGTGAAGCAGGCTCTAAACCCTCCCGCATGGCGGCAGCAGCGGTATTGCGCTTCCAAACATTGCAATGTTCCCAGTATATCCCGAAAACTAAGCAAGATATCGAAAAATGTTATTCTTTATTTTCGATTTGTCTCGTCGTGTTACATAAGAATCGATCATTAAATTTGACTTTTGGGAAATTTTCTTCTCCATTTCAACTCAAGAAACCTCACTTTTGATACAGTATATCTCTAGAACTAGGTGAGATATCGAAAATTTGTATTTTTTATTTTTCATTTGTCTCGTTTTTTTAAATAAGAATCAATCATCAAATTTGACTTTAACCAATTTTTTCTTCTGAATTTCTACCAAAACCATTTAACATTTGGGACAGAATATCTCGAAAACTAAGCAGAATATCAAAAAATTTTATTCTTCATTTTTTATTTGTAATATCGAGTTACATAATAATCCATCACCAGATATCGGCGTCACCTTTATCCTAGAGTCCCCTTGAGGTTTTTGTACATATTCCCCGTGTCTGTATGGAAGCGGCCATGCCCCCTCCACTCTGGCCATGCCCCCCCACTCCTCCTCCGCCCTGCTTCACTTCAATGCGTGGTGAAGGTCTCTTGCGTCGTCTCCATATATTTCCTTCCTCCATGGGATAGTCTCTATATATTGTCTCTGACATATAGGTAGTTCTAGAACCGGTGACGCAACAAGTTTTCATAGTTCTGGATATGGCCAGTGAGTTAGGTTGGTGGGACACAGAACAGAATCACCAGTTTGCGTAACACTCCTCTAGATTTAATTCAAACTCTGCGCAGTGGGTATGGATTGATGACTTCTATACTAATATCATAAATTCGAAAGTAACTGTGTATATCTATGTATTACATTTCTTGGGCTAAACGGCTATTCCAACCAATACATTCATTTTCCATTGATCCCAATATAAGAGACTGGCTCTGTGGGATGTGGAACGTTGTCATTTACAGATAAAAAATTGCATAACAAAATAATACGTACACCTGTAGATGTACAGTCATAGCATACACCGTGCATTAAATAAGTACAATACAGAATAATACATACACCAGGATATGTACAGTCATAGCACACATGGTATTGCATTAAAAAATTCCATAACAAAATAATACCGTGATGAAATTTGACAAGGAGATGCTATATGACATTAGGATGGATATGGGATACCATATTCTGTATGGATAAGAATATATTGTCATTAAATTATGAAAACAATCAGAACTGTAAAAGACAAACGCATAATATCTATATGAATCTGTAATGTGTGATAATAGAAGGCAATTGCAGCGTAGCGTAGCAGGCAACGTGCCTGCTTCCCGAGAATTCCCCCCTTGTGGTTCTGGGTTCAAACCAACTGAGAGCGAAAATTTTTATGAATTCTTTTTCATAGTTTGAGACAAGCCTAGGATTTTGTAGTAAGGATACCATGTTCTGGAAAATCTTTCGCGATAGAATAGTGCCCTAAGCGTTTACTTTATTCAGGGTATACTGGTTCCACAGACAATTTTTGTGTGATCTAAACTATTCTATAGATCTATAAATGAGAAATTTTGGATGTGTGTTTGGATGTACTTCTGGAATCAATCACACCTTAATAACATATTTAAATGAAATTTGGCATGAAGTCAGATAATTGTATGCGAAGAGACAGGATAGATGTCGCGCAGAAACGCATAGTTCTTTTAGAAATTGTCATTAATATCAATTCTCAAACAACAAAGAGTTTCCAACTTCGTTTACGTAAATCGCAAACACTACTTTTCAGAAATAAAAGTAAAAACCTTCTTACATATGCAATTTTGTGTTTAGTTTAAAAGCCATAAAATCGATGCACTTGACAAATAATAGTAAAAAAAAGTTAGGTACTGTTGTTAAGTTCGCAAATAGATGTTTTCATTCGCGTACATAAAATAGTATGACATACCATAATTTCGATCGTAATATACTAAATGTGAAAAATCAGAGTTTGGAAAGAAACAACGTAAAATGCTATGAGTATACCAGCACGAAATTCGATTTACTAAAAGTGCAAAATGCCGGTGCTCGAAATGTCGTATTTATAAAAATGTTACGGATTCAATTCTATCTCGGTTTAATTTATTTCCTGTGTGTCTTCTTTTTTGCTACTATACAGTCTCTGTAATATTACAAATAATTTTTGCCAAAATTTAAAACTTAACTAAACCTTTTTTGTTCAAAATTTTTGTATAAATCAGTACAAATAGTAGACTATTATTCACGAAACAGTTCTTTTTACTTCTGTTCAATTTCTCCAAATCTTCATGTAAAACGAATGTATTCAATGGCCTAACGGAGAAACTTATTGTTTCATGAAGCAATTTTGGAAGTCGTTTACAACGCGATACACCTCATTTACACGGAGATTATGAAACCTGCTTATTTATTACTAGTAATAACTAAATGACTTCTGCCATATGCTGTTATAAAAACATTCTGGTCCAGGCAGCATTTCAACTTATCTCGCTAATATTGCCGCTATAAAATCAAACGATACGAACACATCTCAATACATTAAATGCATTGGAATTGCATTTAGAGTAGTTACAGAATTTTCTTTATCAAGATTCCTAAATAGTGTAGCATAAATTACCATCACATTTAATTTCTTTATACACCTTACTAAATCACGAGCAGTAACAGTAACTTTATTGCGATGTAAACTTGACCAGGAATATTAATGAAAGTTGTCTTAGAGTTGTAGAGAATTATGGACTTTCCAGTTGTACAATATAAGTTACAAGCATTTTAGTATAAATTTTTTAATTACGTTACTGCAATAATGAATATAGTTTCAGATGTATTCAGTATTTATTTTCCTGTGATCTGAAATAATAATTCACGTTGTATTAATGCGCGAGTGATAGAAGCTTTGATTTTCTAGCGGTATTATTAGCGGAGTTTGTGACTTGGTTGAAATGCAGCATGGGCCAAAATGAAAACTGAAACATTAATAGTTATTTTAGCTTATTTCACTAGCACCATTTTAGTGACGCCATGTATCGCTTTATAATGATATTGTATCAAAAGATCTATAATAAGCTTGGATGATTTAGCAGAACACACGGCATTGCTTTCAATTTAAAACATTACAGCACCAATTAAAAATTGCATTTTCAATGACAATTAATAAATCGCAGTGTCAAACGTTGAAATTGGTGGGAATACACTTGGATACTCACTGCTTTTCCTTTGGTCAACTATATGTTGCCTGCTCGCGGGTAACGAGTGTAAAAAATTTACATGTTTTTTCAGAAAATAACAAGTCCTACAATATTGTATATACCTATGTATTAAATTGAAAATACTCCTTTTAAAAGTTCGATGAAGTTGTTTGGAACAAATAAATTTTTGTTATTTTTTTGCCATTTTATTACTACTATTACCAATAAAAAAAGCTCTAAAATAAATTGTATGATCGTATTGAGCTGGTGGCAAGGTTTCATTACGTCTACACAATCAGCCCTTTTCGTAGCCGCTAAACCTAACGCAGTAATCCTACTGAGCATAGAGGACCTACAGTTCAACGCGGAATCAGAACCACGTGAGCATTCTGGCGTACTTCACATCACACAACAACCTGTGCCAGAGGTGAAGCTGACCTATGAAAATCCTCTCCGAGTCTGGGATTCAAGCTGTGGACTTTTCCATGTCCAGTTGGACGCCCTAACCACTGAGCGACCAGACTCCTCAAAAATATCTTATATTATAACACTCTTCCACGCGGACGAAGTCGCGGGTAACTGCTAGTAATATCATATATGCAAAAGTAAATCTCCGTCTTTTTTTTAAACGTTTTGACCACTATATATGTATACCGATACACCGAAATACTTTGTATCATTAGGAACGAAATAGGATACTTTTTTCCGATATGAATAAATGAGACAGGTTCGACGGTAGACTGGTATATCGATAGCGTTCCCGTCATGTTATGCCGATATATCTTAGGTAACTTTCATGGTAAATCGATAGCGTTCCCGTCATATTATGCCGACATAATTTAGGTAACTTTCAGCTTTGTGTATCCAATTCTAGCGATCAAATTCTAAATCCACCCGTACGAAGTCGCGGGTAACAGCTAGTATGTGTATATAGAGAGAGACCCATAATTCGTTGGTCGGTTACATAGACCTACATACCGCGGTACAGTAAGCCTTCATTGACTTGGCCAAATTTCGCCATCCTCCCTTTATTTAAAATAAATAATGTAACATATTTAGTAACATTCATCAAAGTCATCTTCACTTATACAACAACAGTTAAAAAACAGAAGAAATAACAGACTTTCCTATCTCTTAGGGTTACAGATAGTTCATGATGTATAAGAAGCTAACACAGCTTACGAAATTTCTGATTCGCAATTCATAGCATTTCCAGGATCATTGCTTCCAGCTGCTTATTCATCTATATCAAAGGCGTTATCCAAGATCACAACTAGGGGTAAGGTTTGAACTAGAAAGTGGGGTGAGGGACTGAAACATGACGATTTCTTACAAAATGAAACACAAACCTATTGAGGAATCTATTTTTATTATTGATCAAAATAGTAATCCAACCACTTAATCTAAAGACCTACCACGAAGTTAACTAAGATAGATTTGTATGTAAACATTAATCGTCACGGGTTCTTAGAAAAATTTTCAATAATTTTGTTTAGCAATATCCCACGGTGTTCTTTCACGAAATTTCGATGCACACTCATCCAGTCAATCTTTCCTCTCCCATAGTACTCCTGAGCCAGTTCTTCACTCGTCGAAGCGTACAGAAGGCAACTTGATTTTTCTTCTAGCGGGAACAGCAGTCCCCCCACCCATTCCCCTTCCCCTCACTGGATACGCCCATGTTCTATATCCGAATCAAAATGGCCAGAATAGAGATTGGGAATAAGAGCTCTAGCAATCAGCCCTTCAATCATTCGGTAAGCATTGCCAATTCAATATTTCTTAATTTCCGACAGAAAGAACAAGATTTGCATGGATTAGATGTCACGGGTGTCTAGGCACCTTATTATTGAAACATTAACTATAATATTCTTCTAATATCAAGGTACTGAACATTAAAGCGTTCACTTAGTTTTTTATATCATAAGTGTCACGTGCCTATACGTCAGTGTGATGTCAAATATGACATCACACTAATAAGTGACTAGGCGCGACCGGCCGATATGTGACCTAAGGTCATATATAGCTTCTTTCGGTATGCTGTCTGCTATAACTATGTGTCTAGGATTATGATGGCTTCAATGATAACGCCGATCCAGAAGCGGTTTGTATCGCGTAATCTAACCTTAATTCCAGCAGCAGATTGTATTAGCTAAAGCCATATCTCCAGCTTTCCGTCTTTTTTTCGCCTCTTTTCAAGTTATCGGTTAATTTTCCGTACAACTTTGGAGTATACAAGACACCTTACAACTATACGGAGAAATACACGGGAGAAAAAATTCTTTGTGAAGTTGAAGAGATGTTTACAAGGCACAAGAGAGGTCTCCGTCGTAGACATCTACATAAATCGGATAAGGATGTAAAGCATAACCTTGGTGGAAAGCGTGTTGTTCGAAGATATAAAGATCATAGATCATACAGGGGATGTAAGGGTTTTGGAGATACTGTAATAGCCTCTTCCAACCAAATGTCAATCTCTCTTTCAGAATATGTAATCTGTTTGCACGGACGAGATCTGGCGACTGAAAGATTCTCGTTATAAGGAGTTACCCACTCCTTGCTAACGGCCTTCTAAAAGAAGAAGGAAAGAGCAACCTCTTGCCCTTAGGGTTGGAAACGGTCCCTAACACAATACAATAAAATACATTAATTTTCCGTTGATCAGAATATAAGAGACTGGCTCTGTGGGATTTGGAAAGTTGTCAATTTCCAAATAAACATTTAAATAACAAAATAATACATACACCAGTGGATGAACAGTCATAGCTTACATGGTATATTAAAAAATTCCATTACAAAATAATACATACACCAGAAGATGTACAGCAAATACAGTACAGTAAACAATTGCATAGCAAAATAATACATACACCAGGAGATGTACATAGCATACACGGTAAATTAATTATGTAACCTACATTCACACAAACTACTGGCAGTTGTTTAGTAGATACCTTAGAAATATATTCTTCGACAGAGTAGAAGGAGTTGTCAATTAAAAATTCTTTCAAGTTTTCCTGGACTTATTCTTATCATCTGCTAGACATGTAATACTGTACATGTTGGGAGCTTATTGAAGATATGTATCCCTGAATATCTGATCCCTTTTTGAGCAAATGACAGTGACTTGTAATCCTTGTGAAGATCATTGTGTATTTTACTATTTGTTTCAAACAAAGTATAATTGTGATTACAAAGGACATTTATGTGTGTATATACTCAGCCGATAATGCTAAAATCCCTAACTTCTTGAACAGCTCTCTTCATGAAGTTCTATTGCTATCCCCACACATAAGTCTTATTACTCGCTTTTGTGCTCTGAACACTTTGTCTCTATTGGTAGAATTGCTCAAAAATATTATTCCATATGACAATAAGGAGTGAAAATAAGCAAAATAAACTAGCTGCCTCATACGGAAATCACCTATAGCTGAAATTGTACGAATTGCAAATGTGGCTGCATTCAATCGCTTTAGTAAGTCAGAAGCATGTACTTTCCATTTTAAATTATGATCAATATACAAACCTAGATATTTCACACACTCTAATTCTTGAATCGACTGGCCTGCTAATTTTATGTCTATATATGTGGTGTTAATCTGTGTGATGTACTGAATTGTATATATTAAGTTTAAAGACAAGCAATTAGCTGTAAACCACTTATCAATAAGTTCAAAGACATAATTTGAAACATATTCTGTAGATAAATCTGGAGTTTTTTTTTTTTTTTTAATTCCTATGTTTATGTCATCTGTAAATTGGACAAATTTTAAGTTTTTAGATGAAATAAAGGTTAGATCATTTATATATGTTAAAAACAATAGTGGCCCCAAAATAGAACCCTGAGATACTCAACATATGATTAATTTCCAATCAGCATACAGTGGAACTCTTAAGGCAGCCTTAAAATTCTCCATTAACGCTTTACGTTTTCTATTTAGAAGGTAAGATCTAATCCATTTATTAACAATGTCATCTATACAATAATTTTTCGATCAGAATTTTATGACCTACACAGTCAAATGCCTTACATAAGTCACAAAAAACGCCCCCAGGAATTAATTTCTCATTTATTCCTTATAAAATATTGTCAGTGAATGCATTTATAGCTTGACCTGTTGAATGACCCTTTTGAAAACCAAATTGTGATTTAGTTAGAATATTATTATTTTTAAGGTGTTCATAAACTCTATTGTACATTGCTTTCTCAAAACCTTTGGCGAAGGCTGTTAGTAATGAAACTGGTCGATAATTCGATACAGCTGACTTATCTCCTTTTTTATAGAGTGGTTTAACTCCAGCATATTTAAGACTTTCTGGAAAAGTACCCTCAAGTAAAGATATAAAACAGATAACTTAGTATATTACTCAGATAATTTAGTATATTACTTAATTCTGTGGGGCACAAATTAATTAATATGCTGGAAATCCCATCATAACCACTTGAGTATTTGCTCTTAAGGGACCTGATAATTTTTCTTATTTCTTGTGGAGTAGCTAATTTTACAGACATAGAGTTAAATTTTTCTTGGAATCCTGATTTCACAAAATCCATGCTGTGTGTCACTGAGCTATTAGCAGTTATTTTATCAGCAACAGATAAAATCTGCAGTCACCCAACTCATAATTGAAAATGGCCACAAAATGATCTTAAGGAATGTGAAAGTGTTGGCAAAGTGTTCGTTCTTTTGAGATTCGACATTAGAGAATTCATAGCAATACAGCTGAATAATGACACGATTAACAGAGATTTCGATCTATGGCTAAGTGAAGCCTGGAAACTGGCATGGTCTTTGCTTAGACCACCTCGCCATGATGAAAGTGATAGTGAGGCGCAGCCGGAAGTAAACCATAATAACCGGCTCACATTTGGATCATTGGCCACACAATGTTAAGTAGCAATATAGAGCGGCGCCTGGCGGAAACGACGTAGTGTCGTGGTGGGGGAAGAAGGAGGCCAGGCTTTATTTGACGAGTCAGTGATTCAACCGGTTATAGCCGAGAAATTAGATCGTGGCATCGAAGATTTGGAAGAAAGCAATTGTTGAATGGTCCAGGGCGACGCAAACAGGGTAGTGTCGAAAAAAAAAATTCGTGGCAAAAAACTACCTCCCGAGCTCTGGAATCTAACAAAAGAGATAAACCTGGTCAGGAAACATTGGCAAAGGACTCGAGGCAAGACCTACAAAACAAAATACACTCGAGAAAAGAGTTCAAGCCAGATTAAAATCCCACAAAAGGGACCTGTGGAACGACCGTATTGTACATTTGTATATTTCCGAATCCTAGACAAAACCACCTGGCAAGAAACGAGAAAGTTAATTAAAGGGAAGTCACGCATCTCGGCCTTAGATGGGCAGCCATGTTTAGTTTTCACAGATGAAAATAAATCCAACACCCTTGCGGAAATAGATGAAAACTTTCGCCAGGTAGAGAATCAGTATGATGACAAACATATTGCCATTATTCAACGACAACTGCGACAATTTCTTGCAAATAACGAGAGGAAGATAGAGCAAATTCATGTAACGGAAATTGTTAATCTGCTTAGAAGATCACCCCCGAGGAAGGGGCCATGACAGAACGATATTAACATGACTCTGTTACTGACCCTAACTGTAGGGTGGCGTTATATTAGTGATTGGGTATGCCAGGATGATTAACACGTGGGTTCTATGGGGTTTTCCCTATGATGCCCTATGACTGTTTTCTTATATCTTCTGCTCTTACGTTCTTGTTCTGCAGACCTATCCTCTTCTTTTCTTGTGCTGCTGAATAGACATGAGCATCGAGGGTAACTTTTATGTAAGAGAGAGTTCAGACAGCTATGAGTTACTTGAAATGAAACAATGTTTCTGGAAACCTCATTTAATCTCTACTGAACCGTAATCACCTACAGTCGATGTTGTACAAGATAGGGAGGTATTCTGTATCCCATGACACTGATCCTAGGGATGAAACTTAGCTCTACAGTTCACAACTAACAGACGATGGTAAGGTTGGTGCAGCGACTATCTATTCCGAGGCCTAGTTGTTAACTTGTTGCTCGTCCGTGAAGAAGTGAGACTGATCAATGTATTTTGGCTTGCTGGAAAAGTATTGCCTTGCGTCCTCAGTGCTGCACGTGTAGCTTGCAACCTGAACTGTCGATCGGCAGAAACTCGAACAACAGGACGTGTTAACTCGAGTTCTGGCTGCAGCAAACTTACACGATTTCGATACTAAAATATTATAATAAATGAAGTCAAATTACAATTTTGAGCCAACTATCAGATGCCGCCATACAATGGTTAGCCCAAATTTTCAAAGGAATCATCAACAATAGGGTTTACTTATCAGTCTTGAAGGAAGTCAAGGTAGTGACCATTCCAATTCCATGGAAAGACCCAATATTCCCTCACAATTACAGACCTGTATCGCTACTCTCAGCTGTATCCAAAATCATTGAAAGGTTACTATTGAGCCGACTTATTATGCATATCTTCCCTGTCGAGCAGTTCGTTTTCAGATAGGCCATTCCACAATTCACCAACTAGTTCGAGATTCCGAAGAAGCAACTGATGCTTTCAATCGGCAAAAGAATTGCCGAATGGTACTGTTAACCATTGCCAAAGCTTTCGATTCCGTTTGGCAATAAGGTATTCTATTAAAAATGACTCGGCTGACTTTCCCACACAGTATATTCAACTGAACCGAAGATCATTACAAGTTAGGGTTATAAAAGCCATATCAACTAGAAGACGTATCCGAGGCAGGCGTCCTGCAAGCCATAATGTTAGGTCTAGATTAGTACATAATATTTACGTCTGATATTCATAGGTCAATCTCTGTTGACACTGCTTTGTCTGCAGACAATACAGCGTACTTTACATCTTCATGCAATATTCACTAATTGCAAGACGCATTCGTACTGCATTGGACCTATATGAAGAATGGGCCAGAGAATGGAGAGTAAAAATAAATGCTGACAAGTCTCAGGTGATATTGTTTCACAGAAGAAGTACCTCGAGATCACCAAGGATGAGATTGTTTAATGTTATAATACCCATCAAGAACGTCGTACGCTACCTCGGAGTCAACATGGAACGAAGGTTGACCTGGAGCCAACTCGCAGAAGACAACAGAATTAAGGCAGAGTGAAGAAACGTCAGGTTATCCCTTGTTCTTAACACCAAATTCATTCCTACCACAGCATTGTATGATACATATTAATTAGGCCTGCTCTGTAATGACATACACCTGTCCAGCGTGGGACAACTTATTCATCAAAAAAGGATCCAAACTGTATGAATAGAGATTTTAAAAGAACATTACATTTACCATACAACTTTCCAGCTGAAGATTTGCACGAACTATCAGGCATCCCTAAGATGATAGATAGATTTAAAACAATAGCCCAAAAATGTTTGAGTAAGACCCCGTCGACGCATAATGAAATAACTCGAAACCTTGGATAGTATGAAGTAGAAGGACTTTGCCATAAAAAAAACCAAACCCTATCCCAAAACCAAAACTATAATTTCAAAATTAAGTGAAGCGACAAGTTAAGCAAACTATCAACATAAAAGACACCAATCCCAAAACCATAAACACTATGTGCAGATGTTGCGAACGATGGCAACAGGAACCCCGCTATCGACGTTGGCAGAAGTTGCGCTTCTCTTCGAGAACGACACTTAAGAGTTAGCACCCGTAGTGATCGGATACACTTTCGACGCACACGAGCTATGCCGCATAAAAGCACAACTATTTGCGTGGCCTTGAAAGCACAACCACTATTAAGGCCACAAATTTCGTCTCCAGCTACAACATTCTGTGGAAGAATAAACTGGGATACAACTGTCCTGAGAGGTGGACTCTGGCTGTCATCATCCAGCTTGATGACACAGACTTCCTCTATAACCTTGCTACCAAACATAAGGAGTTCAGAAAATGTCTGTCAAAACGAGAATACAGCTATAGCGCAACATCAAGGGCTATCAAGGATGGAACGAGGTGTGTTTTGAGGTGTTAGTATTCCCGACACGGCCAGGGACTTCAGCCTGCAAGACCTACTTAGAAGGCGACTCGACATCTTACCATGCCCGTCTGACGACCAAATTCCGGCCGATTCGAAAACCAGACTGCGTCGTGGAGGGAGAAGCTGAGGAGGTGCAGCCGCTGAAGGCGGGGCCGGTCCACGCGCGGAAGTCAGACCTCATCCTAATCTTCGACGTGAAGGGCGGCCTGAAGTTTCCGCCGTGACATCGGGAATATTTGCCATACCTTCGCAAAGGAGGAAGCCTGTCAAGCTGGTGTTCTGCGGTCTTCGAAGCGACACTCAGCGGAATCGGTCGCCGCTGAGCTCAGCAGCGGAGGAATCGCCGTTCTGGTCGTCTACCAGATTCAGAGCCTGAGCACAGAAGAGCCCTTCCCGATCTACAAGATCCAGGATGCTGCACGTTTTGCGCGGGAGAAGCGCGCCACAAAGTTGCTCGGGCAGAAGGTATTAGTAGAACCGAGAAAGAAGTCGGCGCTCGCTCTCATTCAATGCTACTGGCGCAATAATTTTGGGCACCTAGCCCGGGATATCACCAGGGCATAAAGATGCGTTCAATATAGGGATGAGCATCGGATGGTGCCCACAACCTCAGGATACAACAATGTGTTGCAAACTGCGGTGCCACTATACACAGAGCCAGCTGGAGTGGATGCCCTGCCCGCCTTCGCCTGCGTCAGGACAAGACAGCGTCTTCTATGATCTTGGATAATCAATGTAGCCAGTCGCAGGCCTGGCCGCATATGATGCCCGCTGTGGCTACAACTGGCGACACCGAGGGACAACGACGCATCTCCATTAGCACGCGGCGTCCAGTCTCCGACCAGTGCGGAAGCGGAGGGTGCGCAGGGCTCCCTGCAGCCCGCCAGGCAGACAGCGCCAGACAAGATGGATCCACTGCTACAAGCGATCCAAGCCGTGACTACCCAAGTAGCTGCTACCATTACGGCAGCTCTTACTAGCATACAGGGGGTCAACCAACAGCCGTAAGTGAGCTGGAGTACGGCGGCCTACTATCCTCCACTTTGGAGTGCGCTAGGTAGCGGGTGGCAAGATCGCAGTACAAGACAACCCGATACCAACAGTAGAACCGAAGCTGAACAGAAAAACAGCCAGTCAGTCGCGCCCTCCCAGCTGACAAACGATATTTGATGATGATGACGAAAGTGTGGCAGTGCAACTCTGGTTTTCACTGCGTGAGGATCAAACCGGGATGTGTACGCCACTGTATAGCGGCTATGGCTAATTTGTAATAGGCAGGCTTGTGAAGAGTTTCCTCAGAATAAGATGCTATAAATGAACATGGGTAAAATATTCTAACTTTCTTATTTCTATACCAGCTATTCTAGCTATTACCCTGAAAGTAAATATTGCATAATTCAGTTTTTTTAAGGAGTTGTTGAATATGTTGCTTCCAGTTTAATTTGTTATATTTTTTTACTTATGGTTTTACGTCGACGTCGAAGCCATTAGAGGCAGGATGGGACTGGGGACAAAGGAACGGGTGAAATTCGGACATGGCCTTTTGAAGGAAGCATCCCAGAATTCGCGAGGAGTGATTTTGGTAAACCATGGAAAACCCAAATCTGGATGCCTGGGACGGTAATTCGAAATGACGTCCTCCCGAATGCGAGGCCAGAACGTTAACCGCTTACCCACCACCCTTGGTAATTTGTTATCTGTATATTCACCCAGGAATGTTGTGAAACCGTTTATTTTGGATAACATATTTCAGCTGTCCTTTGTTTATTTTTTTGTAACGAATTGAAGTTACTGTGTATTTTCTATATTAAGTATTAATTTATTAACACTAAACCATTTCTTTAGAGCACCACCTGCTGCGTTTTATGGATTTTGTACTGATGAGTGTTTAAATTGTATGCTAGTATCTCTGCAACATATTACCAGGGATTATTATTTAATTAAGAATAGCAGATAGCCAAGAATTGAACACTGAGGAACACCACATTTAACATTCTGACTGTATAACCTTCTGTATTAACATCCTTCAATGATACATATTGCTTTCTATTTTACAAATACGATTTAAACCAAATTCATGGCTTACAACTAACTTCATTGGTTTTATCGTACCAAGGAGAATCCCACGATCAACATAAAGGCCTTATCAGTAATACAGAATATTCGTAGGGAATTTAATTTTTTATACATTGCTTCCAAGTGTTGTTTACGAAAGCTGTCGAAACACCTTACCTAAAAACAAACTGTGCCTTATTGAGTCATGGATTATTATGCAGATATGCATACAGTCTTCGGTATATTGCTTTTTGGAGATCTTTTGAAAATGCTGATTGAAGTGACTAGTGGGTCTATAGTTCTCTACAGTAATCGTAGGTTTTTCATTGCTTTACATCTCTACGACCATGGAGGAAGGAATTATATGGAGGAGAATGTGACGTTAAATCAGTGAAGCAAGCACTAAACTCTCCCGCATGGTGGCAGCACCGGCAGCGACATATGGCGCTTCCCAACAATTAAGGTGTTCACATTGTGGTAGATGCAGTGATTATTTCATTTAGTATTGTGTATAAGTGTTTAAAAATGCCAGCTTGTGTTGCGTACGGTTGCACAAATAGGCCAGACAGGAAAGAACCTGGAATATCATTTCATAAGTAAGTTGAATTGTAATTATCGTTGTTGAAGTGAGCGGTAGACACCGCAAACTTTGCAGCACGTCTATAAATATTTAGTCATAGCTCTCAATGGGATGACTTAGTTCTCAATTTTTCTTGGTGTAGTGTACAAAATCAAGCAAACTTGCTATTTTGCACATAATAGACTAGCATTATTTTTAACGAGTGTTTAAAATGAGATTTAAAGGGGCGTGTTTTACTTCGCGATTCAGTGAATTTACTATTACGATTTCTTCGTCACGTTGCTGATTATACTGACAATGGATGATGAAATTAACTGTTATGTGAGAAGCTGTGAGTTTTATTAATTTTTTAAATAGCTATTTCAGGCCATTGACTTAGGTTATTTTTAAAGCTTCATATAAGACTTGTTTCTGTTTGTAAATACGTCTATACCTATTTTTACCGATTTTGAAATCTTTCTCATCTATTTATGTCGAAACAGGTTCATGCAGAAATAAAAATGGGCTTCATAAATAAAGAAGTTATTGGCCTTTGAACAAAATCAATTTGGGGAATGTGTTTCTAATTTAGTCTCTTTTTTTTGTACAACATTCTCCCCTCCCCCCCCCCACCCCCCCCGTATCTAAAGCTAACTGAGAGATAATTTTTTTACAATTGTCCTAATAAGTAGGGCTGTGAAAATTAGACAACACATCTTGATCAAGAGAATGTTCATTAAGGTGACTGAATAAACATTTTATTTCTGGTACCAGCCTACAAAATGTCTGGGTTGCTCATCCCTAGAGTGGGTCCTCTTACTTTTTTTCTGGTCTAGGACACATTTCAGACTAACCACAAGTGGTAGTAATAAAACTGAAATATCCATTCTGCATGTCAACCATGTAATCATTGTGGCTTTGACAGAATTAATTTTTGGTCCAGCCTGCATCCAAACCTAAACCCCTCAATTTGGATGTTGTATATCGCCCAAACTAAGCAAGATATCGAAAACATTTATTCCTTATTATCGAGTTTTTTCGTCGTGTTACATAAGAATCCATCATTAAATTTGACTTTTGCGAAATTTTTCTTCTGCATTTCAACTCAAGACACCTCACTTTTGAGACAGTATATCTCGAGAACTAGGTGAAATATCGAAAAATTTTCTTCTTTATTTTTTATTTGTCTCGTCTTTTTAAATAAAAATTCATCATAAAATTTGACTTTGAATAATTTTTTCTTCTGAATTTCAACCAAAACCATTTCACATTTGAGACAGAATATCTCCAAAACTAAGCAGGATATCAAAAAATTTTATTCTTCATTTTTTATTTGTCTCATCGAGTTACATAATAATCCATCACCAGATTGCGGCGTCACGTTTATCCTAGAGTCCCCTTGAGGTGTTTGTACATATTCCCCGTGTTAGTTGGGAAGCGGTCAAGCCCCCACCACTCCGGCCATGCCCCCCCCACTCCTCCGCCGGCCTGCTTCACTCCCATGCGTGGTAAAGGACTCTTGCGTCGTCTCCATATTATTCCTTCCTCCATGTCTACGACAGCCACCACACTTCATGCTCATCGAGAATATATATATATCCAATATAATTTGCGCAAAGCAAGAAACATTTATCTGATCAATGTGTGTGCGGTTAGCCTAACAAAACTCACCTTCAGATCTACCTGTGTATGTTTGACATGACCACGCATACAAGTTTCGTCTAACGCTTTAAAAGGTCAATAAAACCAACATTGGTGTGAGAGATGTTTTTGGCAATGCAGTCAATGTCTTTTTCAACACCTTAATTGATATTTCTGGTCAGGCTGTTCGCAGGACGTCCAACTATAATCATGTGATCCGTTTTAGTAAGCTCTTTCCCCACGTTTGAAATTTCATTCCCAAATTGTCAAGTTCTGCATTAGGCTTAAATATACTACACACCTCAACATCAGAATGGCACCAAATCATCTACCATGGCTAATTACAAGCAATAATACATTCTTGGAATTGCTGTTACGAGCTTTGCACAATGTGTGCAAGTTTACAGTTTTGTTGCAATGAGAATGCTCTGCTGTGGAATCTAAGACGTCCTCAGTTAGATTCTGCAGCACCCCTAAAGTATTGGAAACTTCCAACTGAAAAATTTGTAGGACGCAGGTTTTAGTGTCTCCCTTCTATTTTGGTAGCAGTCCACTGGAATTCCTTATCATTTAATACTACTTTTTGAGCCTTCAAAACATTGAATTCTTTAGTTAATTCAGCCATTGTAAATACAGTACAAGATATCCTACGTTCTGGTTCCTTCTTTTCCGTAATAATTTGAAAAGCAAACAACTACAAGAAGAGCGAACCTCATTTTCAACTTGTATGTAGCCACATTTGCAATGAACACGAAATCCTTAGTTATCACAGGTTTTTCATTGCTTTAAAACACTTCGACAACCACCATACTTCATGCTTACTGAGAAAAAACATATATACAAAAGACAATATGTGCCCTTGACGAGAGCACGGAGGAAGGAATATATGGAGACCACGCACTGGAGTGAAACCGGATAGAGAGAAGTGGGGTGGGAAGGCCGCCAAATTGCTCGGGCGTAGAAACACGGGTAAAAGGCACAAAAACCTCAAGGGAATCATATAACAACCGAGGCACCACAATTTGATGATGGATTATTAGGTAACTCGACGAGACAGATCAAAAATGAAGAATATTTTTTTTTGAAATCGTGCTTAGTTCTCGAGATATAAGCCTACATGTCTCAAGAGAGAGGAGTTTCAGGGTTGAAATTCAGAAGAAAAATTTCCTCATGTCAAATTTGATGACAGATTCTTATGTAACTCGACGAGATAACTCGAAAGTGAAGAATATATATTTTCGATATCTCGCTTAGTTCTCGAGATATGCTGTCTCCAAATTGGGGTGGTTAGGTTAGGTTAAGCTAAAGTTTAAAACTTTGTTTAAAAAAATTGTACCATTCAAAAGAGCTCATAGCTTCTGCGCTTACTCATAAGATATTGTACTGTTAGTGGCCTATGTAACTTTGCTAGCAACATCAGTGGATTTATCTTCTTACCATACATCAAAACTCAGATACTTAGATGGGAGTAGTTTACATCGCGATACACATTGTGTCACTAACATAGTGCTCATGAAATTAGTAACAAGTAATAATAAATAAATTGTTTGTACCCTTCTGGTACACGCCGCATTTCAACCTACCCACATCTCCATTAATATTGACCGCTACAAAATCAAACTATGTGAACAGATCTAAACACATGAAATGCATCGCGAACTACATTTCGGGTTATCAGCAACAATTGATTCATCATGTTTAGTAGTTCACACAGCACAAATTATCACAATTAATTTCATCGTATACTTTCAATGTAAACTGACACTGGACTAAAGCATGCACTTTCACTGTATCGCGATGTAAATTTGACTCGCTTAAATTAGACTTTCAATACTTATTTACAATGAGGCTAGCGTTTTAGGTGCAAAGTAGTAACATATGCTGAGTGTTGACACTACACCAACAAACATTTGAGAACGATATCATCTTATTGAGAGCAATGAATATATTTACGGCTCTAATCTTGCAGTTATCTATCAAACACTTCGAGAACAATAATTACAATGTAATTAAGTTACGAAACGTTATTACAGGTTGTTTCCTATTTTGTCTGTGCAACCGCATGCAACATAACTTGGCATTATAAAAACTTTGAAATATTAAAAAATGAAATGTTCACAGCAGTATACACAGTGCAAACAGCCCAATGTTTAGGGTGATTCCTACAGCCGCCAGTGGTAGGAAATGAGTTTTTATATTAGGTTTCACTGATTTGGCGTTATTTCGTCTCCATATATTCCTTCTTGCATTGATAAGACATGGAGGAAGGAATATATGGAGACGACGCAAGGGATCTTCGCCACATACTGGAGTGAAACCGGGTGGAGAGAAGTGGGTAGGGGAGGCCGCCATATTGCTTGACAGGAGAAACACGGGAAATAGGCACAATAACAGAAACGCAATCATAATACAACCGTGACACCGCAGTTTGATGATGGATTATTATGTAACTCGACGAGACAATCAAAAATGAAGAATCAAATTTTTCGATATCTCGCTTAGTTCGCGAGATATACTGTCTCAAAAGTAAGGTTGTTAGGTTATAAGGGGATTCAACGATAACCCGACGCCGCAATTTGATGACGAATTCTCATGTAACTCGATGAGAGAAACTGAAAATAAAGAATAACATTTTTTGATATCTCGTTTAGTTCTCGAGATATTGTACCTTAAAATTGACGTGGTTAGATTGAAATGTGGCGTGGAACAGAAGAAAACTATCGCCATATCCATATTTGATGATGAATTCGGACGTAACTTAATGAGCAGGTAATTCTTTTTAACTTGAATAACAAACTGTTTATTTCTACAGTCCTTAAATTTTAGTTGATGTTCAAATAGGTTATATTTTCACATTCTATTTCAGTAATTGACAAGAAAGATTTCAAAATCTAGAAATATACTTGTAGATATATTTACAAACAGTAACAAGTCATATCTGAAATTTTAAAAATAGCATAAGTCAATGTTTAGAACTTTAAAGAAAAAGTAACACCTCATAAAACCTCATAGTTTCTGAGCTTACTTAGAAGATATTGTACTGTTAGTGGCCTATATAATTTTGCTAGAAAAATCAGTGCATTCAAAAATCAGAAGCTAACAGCTAATAATAAATAAATTGTTTGTTCTCTTCTGGTATACACCGCATTTCAACCTGCCAACATTTCCATTAATATTCCCGCTAAAAACCAAACTATGTAGACACATCTAAACACAAGAAATGCATCGCGAACTACATTTCCGTCAACAAAGTTTATTTCATCACGTTTAGTAGTTCGCACAGCACAAATTATCACGATTAATTTCATCGTGCAATTTCAGTGTAAACTTAAACGTGAGTAATGCATGCAGAATACCATATTCACTGTGTCGCGATGTAAACATGCCCCGCTTAAATTAAATTTCCAACACATGTCTACATTAAGGCTAGCTTTTCAGGTGCTAAATAGTAACATATGCTAATTGTCTATACTACACCAACAAAAATTTGAGAATAATATGATCCTATTGAGAGCAATGAATAAATTTATAGCGAATGGCACTAATGTTGGAGTTGCCTGTCAGATACTTCAAGAACGATAATTGCAATGTGACTTACTTATGAAACGTTATTCCTGGTTTTTTTCCTATCCTCGTCTGTTTGTGCCACCAATATGCAGCACAACTTGGGGCATTATAGAAAATGAAATATTCTCAGCAGCTGATACAGTGCAAACGGCCCAATGTTTTGGTAGTCCTACGATGTCCGCCGCGCAGGCGCAGTTTTTTCACGAGGTTTCACGGATTTAGCGTTATCTCGTCTCCATATATTCCTTCCTCCATGGGACAAGAGCTGTTACTTAACCTATAAATACCGTTCCTCATTTATGAAATATAATTTGCACAAAATACACTTTTCTCAGATTACCTAATAAACAAAGGAATTTTAACACTAAAACTGTTAGTAATTTCTTGTTTCCTCCATTGATAAAAGATTAAAACCCTTAAACCGTTATCAGTAAAATGCAATCAAAACATACGTTTTAGCACATTTCCGAAATAATTAAACTATTATACTTCTAACACACAGCGTTACTAAACTCAATTTCAGTAAACAAGCCACCATACAAATTTTTCTAAACATTGCTTAATATTAAAATCATTTCAGTAGTGCTGCTATCAGTTCTAACTTTCACATGTTCTAAACAAGAGAAGTGAAAAGAAGAATAATTTATAATCTGTGTAAGAATCAAATGGTTATATAAAAGTAGATAATGACGCGAGATATGCGTCAGATAAAAAGGCTGTGAGACAAGGTAGTAGCCTTGTAGAGACAACAATAACGGAAGTCAAACAAAAACTGGAATATGCTTATGTGTTCATGGAGAAAATTTAATTTGCTACAATTTACTGATGACAGTAACCTATTTGCAGAATAGACTGAGGATACTGAGAATTTACTTAACGAAGGAAGGAAGGATTTCGACTAAATATACACTAAAGCAAGACAAAAGTGATGAAATGTAGTAGAAATTATAGTAGAAACAGTGACTTATACATAAAATAGGATAAGATGTAAGAGAAGAAGTAAGTGAATTCGGTTATTTAAAAAGTATATTAAAAATGAACGCCGAAGCAGGAACGCTATTAAAAACACAATTGCACTACCAAAATCAGTCTTTTTAAAACAGAGAAATCTTTTAGTTTCAATCATAAATCCAGAACTCAAAAAGAACTTATTAAACCTCTATTCATACTGCTCAACACCTTATGGTAGTGAAGCATGGATGTTTGAAATATCAGAAAGAAGGAAAATTGGAGCATTTAAATTGTGGCGCCATAGAAGTATGATAAAAATGAAGTGAACAGATAAAGTACGAAACGAACATGTTTTAGATAGAAGTTTTGTTTAAAGAGTCCTACAGAAATAAGAGACAAGATGGTGGGCCACATTTATGATTTGCGAGATTTGCTAATTTGTTAGTAGAGTGAATATTTGAAGAAATGAACTGCAGTGCTAGACAAAGCTTAGATTACATGAAGCACATATTTAAGAATGTACGTTGCAAGGAGTACGATGGGATGAAGAGATGGAAGATTCCAACAAACGAGTCAGGACAGTGATGACACACAAAATATATATATATATATATATATATATGTATCTACCTTTTAGCAGAATAACCAAAGTGGGTCATTCCGTTCAGTTTATAATTATAATAATACTTGCAATGAAGAAGTAATATATGGAATATTTGCTCAGTTCCAAGTGGACAGTAGGCAACCGCTTGTTTCGAAGAGAGTGGCTATAATCCCCAGGGAGCGTTGCCGTTCCAGGGAAATAACAAAACGGGGTCCTTGACTGGGACATTGACTTGCTGTCAGCTCCGGAAATTTTCTAACGGATAGTCAACGATTCCTTCCTTTAGAGAAACCTCCAGCCATTGAGGAAGATAGTTTCTTAGAGAACCAATTGGCGTTGTAAAAATATCCTCATAATATTTATTTCTGTGAATTTTGTTCGCATATCACTCTAAAACGACGGAGGGAGGCGTGCCCTGAACAAAAGTGGTTAAGGGATTGGGTGATTCTTTCGTATTTGTTAAAAAAATTCTTCTTAAATTTTTATGTAGCATTTTGGTCTTAAGACTTTGATGTAATTTTTTTGGAATAGTTTATTTTATCAACGTATACTGGATTGTTGTTTACAATTCCCAATATAGATAAGCTTCCATTTATATCAAGGAAATTGTAAGAACAGGGTCAATTCTTATCGTTGTTTACACAAAAAAGTTATGAGATATATTTTCTGAGCCTACACTCTACAGTAACTGCATATGACTTCAATTCCTAAAACAGAATATTTTATCTCTTTATTTTGAATCGTTGGTTTAAAAATTGAAGAAATAAAATAAACAAGCCATATAATAATTCATTTTTTCCATTGATTCCAAAATAACAGGTTGGCTTTGTAAGACGTGGAAATTTGTTAATTTACTGTTAAACAATTGCAAAAAATAATATAATATACACCAGAAGATGTATAGTCATAGAATATAGGGTACATTAATCATGTAACTATGTTTACACAAAATACTGGCAGTTATTTTGTAGATACCTTAGAAGTAAATTCTTCGACAGAGTACAAGTTATCAATTAAAAATTCTTTCAATTTTTTTCTTGAATTTAATCTTGTTATCTGATAGACCATTTAATATGTGTTGGCATGGAGGAAGGAATATATGGAGACGAGATAACGCGAAATCCGTGAAACCTCGTGAAAAAACTGTGCCTGTGCGGCGGATATCGTAGGCGTACCAAAACATTGGGCTGTTTGCACTGTGTCAGCTGCTGAGAATATTTCATTTTCTAATATTCTAAAGTTTTCTATAATGCCAAATTGTGATGCATATGGTTGCACAAACAGACGATATAGGAAAAAAAACCTGGAATAGCGTTTCATAAGTAAGTCACATTGTAAGTATCGTTCTTGAAGTATTTGACAGGTAACCGCAACATTAGTGCCATTCGCTATAAATTTATTCATTGCTCTCAATAGGATCATATTATTCTCAAATTTTTGTTGGTGTAGTGTAGACAATTAGCATATGTTCCTATTTTGCACCTGAAAAAGCTAGCCTTATTGTAGACAAATGTTGGAAATTTAATTTAAACGGGTCATGTTTACATCGCGGTACAGTGAGTATGGTATTCTGCATGCATTACTCACGTTTAAGTTTACACTGAAATTGCACGATGAAATTAATCGTGATAATTTGTGCTGTGCGAACTACTAAACGTGATGAAATAAACTTTGTTGACGGAAATGTAGTTTCGCGATGCATTTCTTGTGTTTAGATGTGTCTACATAGTTTGGTTTTGCAGCGGCAATATTAATGGAAATGTTGGCAGGTTGAAATGCGGTGTATACCTGAAGAGAACAAACACTTTATTTATTATTAGCTGTTAGCTTCTGATTTTTGAATGTACTGATTTTTTAGCAAAATTATATAGGCCACTACCAGTACAATATCTTCTAAGTAAGCTCAGAAACTATGAGGTTTTATGAAGTATTAATTTTTTTTAAAGCTCTAAACATTGACTTATGCTTTTTTTTAAATTTCAGATATGTCTTGTTTCTGTTTGTAAATATGTCTACTAGTATATTTCTTGATTCTGAAATCTTCCTTGTCAATTACTGAAATAGAATGTGAAAATATAACCTATTTGAACATCAACTAAAATTTAAGGACTGTAGAAATAAACAGTTTGTTATTCAAGTTAAAAAGAATTACCTGATCATTAAGTTACGTCCGAATTCATCATCAAATATGGATATGGCGATAGTTTTTTTCTGGTCCAGGCCGCATTTCAACCTAACCACGTCAATTATAAGGTACAATATCTCGAGAACTAAGCGAGATATCAAAAAATTTTATTCTTTACTTTCAGTTTCCCTCATCGAATTACATAAGAATTCGTCATCAAATTGCGGGGCTACGGTTATCGTTGAATCCCCTCATAACCTAACAACCTCACTTTTGAGACAGTATATCTAGCGAACTAAGCGAGATATCGCAAAATTTTATTCTTTATTTTCGATTTGTATCGTCGTGTTACATAAGAATCTATCACCAAATTTGACTTTGGGGACACGTTTCTTCTGAATTTCAACCAGAAACTACACTCTTTTGAGACAGTATATCTCGAGAACTAAGCACTGTATCAAAAAAATTTGTTCTTCATTTTTGATGTGTCTCGTCGAGTTACATAATAATCCATCATCAAATTGCGGGTACACGGTTGTCTTATGATACCCTTGAGGTTTTTGTGCACATTTCCGTGTTTCTCTGCTCAAGCAATATGGCGGCCTCCCCTCCCCACTTGTCTCCACCCGGTTTCACTCCAGTATGTGGCGAAGGTCCCTTGCGTCGTCTCCATATATTCCTTCCTCCATGTGTGTTGGGAGCTTTTTGAAGATATGTATCCCTGAATATCAGACCCTGTAACGATACAATGGATAGATCGAGATATCGATCTATGCGGCAGAGCGGAGGATCAGGGGTGGAAGAGAAGATGGCGCGAGATTATATTGAGGTGTAAGCGCGCGGACTAATAACTGGATGTTCGATGTACTAATAAACTGTAAGTCAGCTACAGAAACTTTATTAAGAGTGACTAGAGACTTAATGGCAGTGATAATTTCAGTGTAAAGTGGTAATAAGGAGGAACTGTCGAAAGTGAAATGTGTTTTAGTTGCATGTGTGGTAGCTGTGGCGATCATTAATGTCTTGTTCATTGCTTAAACGAGTCTGACAATCTTCAGATTCACGAAGTCCGATGAGTATTATTCGTTTGGAGGTTTCCTAGGTGATTTGTAGTAGTTTGTGAACTGTTTACGGAATAAATGAGTGTTAACTATATTCCGGAGTGATATTTCATTTGCATGCTCGTAGCTCCGTTGAATAACTTTATTTCGGGTAATTGCCCGTGGCAATTGTGGTCAATATCGAACCTGCAGTGTATCTAAAGGTACTAAAATAAAAAAAAGAATATAACTGTTTGTTTAGTAAATCGATATGAACAGACTTATTAATATATTTATCGATATATATGCTTACAGCCATAAAACCGTTACATTTCGTAAAGGCGTTACAACCCCTTTTTAAACAAAGGGCAATAACTTGTAATCCTTGTGAAGATCATTTTTACTTCTAGTGCCTTAATTGTGTATTTTACTGTTTCTTTTGAACAAAGCATAATTTGTGACTACATTAACGTGTATATATACTCAGCCACCAATGTTAAAATCCATAACTTCTTGAACAGCTCTTCCCTGAAGTTCTACTAGTAAACTCCAACATAACTCTGAACATTTTGTCTCTACAGGCAGGATTGCCCCAGAATACTATTCAATGTGACATTAAGGAGTAAAAATAAGCAAAATGAACTACTTTCCTCATACAGTGGTAATCTATAAGAGAAATTGTACGAATTGTAAATGTGGCTACAAAAAATCGTTTTAGTAGTTCAGAAACATGTACCTTCCAATTTAAATTGTAATCAATACTCAAAACTAGAAATTTCACACTCTCTGCCTCTTGAATTCACTGGCCTGTACAGTTTATGGCTATATCTTGTGTTAATCTTTGTGATGTACTGAGTAGGAAGAATTGAGTTTTATCAAAATTTAAAGACAAGCCATTAGCTGTAAACCATTTATTAATAATGTCAAAGAGATAATTTGAAATATGTTCTGTAGATAAATTTGGGGTATTTTTAGTTCCCATAATTGTGTCATCTGCAAATTGGACAAATTTTTAGTTTTCAGTAGATCATTTATATATCTTAAAAACAATAGTGGCACCAATATAGAACACTGAGGTATTCCACATCGGATAAATTCCCCCCAGAAAACAGTGGACCACTTAAATAAGCCTTAAAATTCTCTAGTGACATTTTCTGTTTTCAATTCAGAAGGTAAGAACTAAGCCATTTATTAACTATCCCATCTATATCACAATACTTTAATTTCTGCATTAGAATGTTATGATCTACACAGTCAAATGCCTTAGATAAGACACAAAAAATTCCCACAGGAACTAATTTCTCGTTTATTATCAGTGAATGCAATTATAGCTTGTTTTGTTAACCAAATTGTGATTTAGTTAGAAAATTATTATTTTTAAGGTTTTCATATACTCTATTGCACAACGCTTTCTCAAGAACTTTGGAGAAGGCTGTTAGTAATGAAACAGGGTGGTAATTTACAATCCCTCTTAAGCCTTTCTGAAAAAGTACACTCAAGTAAAGATACATTAAACAGATAACTTAGTATTTGACTTAATTCTGTGGAGCACAGTTAAATCAATCTGCTATAAATCCCATTATAACCACTTCAGCATTAGCTCTTTACTAAATTGAATTATACAATCTATCTGATTTACTCAACAACTTGTAAATCTCAACAACAACAAAAAAAAGATGTGAAGAAATAGTGGCTTTTATGTATTTGTAAGATTCATAAAGCAACACAATTGAAATTTTATATATATATAAAAATAGACGTGTTTTTTCCTATATTTCACTTTTCAGGCACCACTACCTTGCACAGATCACTGATGTTTGTTGGTGGAAGTAGCATGGGGTTTCCTGTCGTGCACAACGTTGGCCGAATGGCGATAGCTGTGGGGATGTGGGAGATATACATGGAGGAAGGAATATATGGAGGAGAAGTGACGTTAAATCGGTGAAGCAGGCCGCATGGCGGCAGCACCGGCAGCGACCATATGGCGCTTCCCAACAATCGAGGTGTTCACATTGTAGTAGATGCAGTGATTATTTCATTTTGTAATGTGTATAAGTGTTTCAAAATGCCATCTTGTGTTGCACAAATAGGACAGACAGGAATGAACTTGGAATATCATTTCATAAGTAAGTTGAAATGTAATTATCGTTGTTGAAGTGAGCGGTAGACATCGCAAACTTTAGAGTATGTCTATAAATATTTAGTCATAGCTTTCAATGGGATGACTTTGTTCTCAAATTTTTCTTGGTTTAGTGTAGAAAATCAGCAAACCTTGCTATTTTGCACATAATAGACTAGCATTATTTTTTAATGAGTGTTGAAAAGTGTTTAAAGGGGCGTGTTTTACATCGCGATTCAGTGAATTTACTATTAAGATTTCTTTCGTCACGTTGCTGATTATACTGACAATGGATGATGAAATTAACTGTTATGTAAGAAGCTGTGAGTTTTATTAATTTTTTAAATAACCATTTCCCCCTTTTAATTCCAGAAGACATTTTGCACTGTTTTCTCTTGTCAGACTATTATAAATTACATAAGGAGATAATTAGCTGAGTGAAATAAATAGGTTTAATTCTAGATCATGATACTGCTACAACTACTTTAGGCCTACTGCCAGTACAGGGATCTAGCTTTTTTTTTTTATTATTCCTAGCAGTTGAGGTTAGGTTGAAATACAGCCTGGACCAGGAGAAAAATGTCATAAAAGTGATTCGGATAATTCTTTGATAGCTGCGTGCGGCAGAAAGGTGCTATAGCTGTATCGCCATCTAGAATTAAACCAATAAATATTCACATGCTGTTGTGAATTCAGTTCCTCATTTTAACTGTGACAAATTTTATGAAAGGAAAGCTACGTGGCCTGGCTTGGAATCCCTCCCCCCCTCCATAGCCCAACGTAGCCTTTCAGCACCCCCCCCCCCCCTGGACCGGGCCATGTAGTTTGCGCACGGTCCCTACCTTTAACCACATGTTAATTCATTATTAAGAATGTGAAGTAAAGGAAAATAATTAATCAAATTCTGTCTCATAAAGTTCCTTGTACATTCCTGTAATAGCAACAATTGTGAAATGACTCTTTTATTTTTAAAGGTAATAATAAAGTCTCTGCCCTTTTAAACACAAGTTGAAGTAGAGCTCTTCTTGCGTGATAAGTTATTTTGTTAAAAAAAGTATATGCTTGTTCATACAGTGACTCATCATCGCATTTATGATTGGAGCACACTTGCTTGAAGTTACTTCAAAGAACACCTGCATGATGCCAACCATACATTATAGTAAAGTATCACTGTTTACTTTTTGTTGATACACTTTATACTAACTATAAATTATGCGGAAACATTTTATTTCTGGTACCAGCCTACAAAATGTCTGGGTTGCTCATCCCTAGAGTGGGTCCTCTTACTTTTTTTCTGGTCTAGGACACATTTCAGTCTAACCACAAGTGGTAGTAATAAAACTGAAATATCCATTCTGCATGTCAACCATGTAATCATTGTGGCTTTGACAGAATTAATTCTTGGTCCAGGCTGCATCCCAACCTAATCCCCTCAATTTGGATGTTGTATATCCCCCAAACTAAGAAAGATATCGAAAACATTTATTCCTTATCAACGATTTTTTTCGTCATATTATATAAGAATTCATCATTAAATTTGACTTTAGCGAAATTTTTGTTCTGCATTTCAACTGAAGACACCTCACTTTTGATACAGTATATCTCGAGAACTAGGTGAAATATCGAAAATTTTTACTCTTTATTTTTTTATATGTCTCGTCTTTTTAAATTAGAATTCGTCATAAAATTTCACTTTGAATAATTTTTTCTTCAGAATTTCAACCAAAACCATTTAACATTTGAGACAGAATATCTCGAAAACTAAGCAGGATATCAAAAACTTTTATTCTTCATTTTTTATTTGTCTCATCGAGTTACATAATAATCCATCACCAGATTGCGGCGTCACGTTTATCCTAGAGTCCCCTTGAGGTTATTGTACATATTCCCCGTGTTTGTTGGGAAGCGGCCATGTCCCCTCCACTCCGGCCATGCCTCCCCACTCCTCCTCCGCCTGGCTTCACTTGATTGCGTGGTGAAGGTCGCTTGCGTCGTCTCCATATTATTCCTTCCTCCATGGAGATATAATGATTAAAGTTGGTCAGTGCAGGGCGTTTTCATATTTCGACCAAAAATTAGTATCTCCGTATACTTCTCTTTCCTGCCACAACTACATAACATAGACCTTTGGTATTTTTGTGTGGTAGTAGAATCGTCTTTCCTGTCGTGCACTATGGTTGTTAGATGTCGGTAGCTATGGGGGTGTGGGAGATATGGGGGTTGAAAGTGGTCGACCTGTGGCAATTTCATACTTCTGCCAAAGACAAAAGTGTCATGGTGTATCACTTTTCAGCGAAAACTATAGATCACATATAACTGGTGTTTGTGTGTAGTAGTAGCACAGAGTCACCTTTCGATCACAACAGCGGCCGATTTTCAGAAACTGTGGTACTGTGGTAGATATTGTGGTTGTAAGTGGCCGACCAAGGATATTTTCGTATTTCGACTGTCTCCGCATATGTCACTTTTCTGCCACAACTACATAGCATAGAACATTGGTGTTTGTGTATGGTAGTAGAATCGTATCTCATGTAGTGCACTATGGTTGTTAGATGTCGGTAGCTATGGGGGTGTGGGAGATATGGGGGTTGAAAGTGATCGACCTGTGGCAATTTCATACTTCTGCCAAAGACAAAAGTTTCATGGTGTATCACTTTTCAGCGAAAACTATAGATCACAGATAACTGGTGTTTGTGTGTAGTAGTAGCACAGAGTCACCTTTCGATCACAACAGCGGCCGAATTTCAGAAACTGTGTTACTGTGGTAGATATGGTGGTTGTAAGTGGCCGACCAAGGATATTTTCGAATTTCGACTGTCTCCGCATATGTCACTTTTCTGCCACGACAGAGAACGAAAATAAAATAATAAAATATGAGCAAGCAAATAGAAGATTTAATAATGAGTGGGAGGAGAATTTCTTTTTTATTGACAATAACAGAAAAGCATTATGCTTTATTTGTAATTCTACAGTCAAAAATAATAAAGCTAGCAATTTACGTTGACATTATGAAACCAATCATCCTCAGTTTTCTAAGCAGTATCCACCAAATTCCAAATTAAAATCAGACAAACATGCTTCTTTAAAATCAAAATTAAATAAACAACATTCAATTTTGATTACCTTTAGCAATGAAGCTAATAATGTGGTTGAAGCCAGTTTTTTTATTGCCTGGAATATTTCTCGTGCAAAACGCCCGTATGGAGAGTTTATTAAAAAAAAGTTGGAAGATGTTCTTAAAGTTTTAGATCCAAATAATGCAGCATTGCACACAGTTGTTTCGCAAATTCCCATCTCGAGACACACAACCGAACGACGCTTAACTGCAATTAATTCACCTCTTGAATATAATTTAAAAAATGATTTTAAGAACTGTATTGTATTCAACTTAGCCTTTGAGGAATCGACAGATATCACAGATCTTCCGCAATTGGCAGTTCTCATACGTTTTGCTTCACCTGACTTTGTTGTTAAAGAAGAATTATTAGATTTAGTAGCACTTCAAGAGTCAACCCGCGATGTCGATATTAAAAATTAATTAGATTCCATAATAAAAACTTTTGAAGTGCCTCTTAATAAACTTGTAAGCATTGCAACTGATGAAGCTCCGGCAATGCTGGGTTAAAAAATCGGTCTTATTGGGCTTTTAAGAGATGATTCTCAAATTCCACAATTCATACCGATTCACTGCATAATTCACCGAGAACATCTCGTTACAAAATATCCTGCTGTTATGAAAACAGTGTTACGCATTGTAAATTACATTTGCACCAATGCAAAAATCATCGACAATTCAAAAATTTCCTTGAAGAATTAAAGGACGAAGAACTTCCAAATGACATTAATTTCTTTTGCATTGTTACATGGTTTTCTAGCTACAACGTATCTACATCGATTTGTAGATTTTTTGTTCGGATAACTGCATTTATAAAAGAAAAGGAAATAACCTATTCAAAATTAGACGATGACGAGTGGTTGCAAGGCTTAATGTTTTTGACTGATGTCATGGAACATTTGCAAACTCTGAATTTACAATTGCAGGGGAAAGATAGAATAATATCTGATCTCTCACAGTGTATATTTAGATTTCAAACTAAATCACAACTTTTTCAAAAGGACATTAAAAATAAAACATTTTGTCATTTTCCTCGAATTAAAATAATTTGTTCCAATACTAAACAAGAAAAACTCAATGAGTATATAAAAAACCTAGAAGGAATATTGACGAAATTCCAAAATAGTTTTCAAAACTTGAAACATTTTAAATCATCTCTTGATTTTTTCCTAAATCCAGTTGAAATTAACATAATTCAAGGTGAGTTTTCCATTTCCAATATAATTATGACTCAAAAAGCATCTGGAGAATTAGAATTAATAGAGATGCAAGAAGATCAAGCTCTGCAATTAAAATATAAGTCGACGCCGATTACTGATTTTTGGAAATTTTTGCCATAATCGAAGTATCATGAATTAAAAATGACTGCTTGTCGAATTATTTCAATATTCGGAACAACGTACTTATGTGAATTATTTTATTCCACTTTAAAATTCGTGAAATCCAAACACCGATCTGTATTAACCTACCAGCATCTCAAAGAATTACTGAGAAGTGCTGTCACCAATTATTCACCAAATTTTAAAGAACTATCGAGAGAAGTAAAATAAAAGTGTTTAATTTTTAACATTTAAATTCAATACACATATTTTTCACTTTTATTCATATGTTTTCAATAAATAATTTCTGTAAAAAAAATTTAATACCTTTTAAATATGTATTTAATTGCGGCTCGCGAATAATTTCAAATTTTGAAAAATGGCTCGTTCTATCAACGAGCTTGGCCACCCCTGCTATATGGCTAAGTTTCGTCAGTATCACGAGTTACGGAATACCTCAAGTGTTGTACAACATCGACTGTAAATGATTTACGGTTCAGTGCAGATTAAATGGGGTTTCCAGAAACATTGTTTCATTTCAAGTAGTTCGTAGCTGTCCGCTCCCTCTCCTAGATACAAGTTACCCTCGATGTTCATGTTTATTCACTAGCGCAAGAGAAGAAGAGGGTGGTTCAGGAGAGAAGAATTCCAGAACAGAAGTACACGAAGAAAGTCGGCGCAAGTCATAGGGCATCGTAGGTTAATCCATTTACGTGTCAGTCATCCTGGCACTCCCAATGTTTTTATGGGATTTTATTTCTTTTTGTATGTTGATAGCGTATGCTGAAGATTCTTGTGTTTCTGACTTTAATTTTTGCACTGTTAGGTTCGTAATGGACATATATATTTATTAAAAGGGGAAATAAAATATTTTAATGCCAAGCTCAGCATAGAATTGTTTGTTAGAATAGTGGTGAGACGCTGACTCAATCGATATTACTGCTTGGAACTCCTCTCTGACGTCAACGAAGTTTAGCTCTTAGGTAGCAAGGGATTGTGAGTATTAGCTCTCACTCCGTGAGCAGACATCGACGAGAAAATCAATCCGCGGGTATCTTACATGAGCTGCCATTGGGCTAAGAGCAGAACCGACTCCCTATGCTTTACTATACTCACCATGTAGCTACTGCAAAATCATGGAGGGTGGCATACCATTAGCCACTTAGCTTTACTTCCACTCATCCAATAATCCACCAGGTACAAGTTGATATTCAGTTGAATATCCGATATACTTTCTATTGGGAGTATCCTCGCTGTCATACTATTGGTTTTAATACCTACAGCTTTCAGTGATTAATAAATGGGACATCATAACCGTTAGACGATTGTTGTCAATCACAGAGGACAGAATTCCATCTGGCATCTTCCCCTATCCATGTTCCCCAACGCGGTTGTGTCATATTACCCCTGACAAATAATATCTTAACTATTATCCCACAAAACGCTATACAGAAGAGCTTCAGATCAAGACCATCAAAATAGAAGAGACTCCTGCTGTCACAAGAAAACCCTGAGGTTAGTTAAACTCTTATGTAGAGTCCATCATAGTAAATGGCCAGTACGCCTTTGGCGCCTTATCATTCCCGCGGGTCTGACAGGAATCTTAAAGCGTATTAGCAACTGCTTGGTATCTGTATTTCCCAATATTCCTGCTGATGCCGCTTTTAAACGACTTAATACTTCAGACCACAATTGTCAACCTTATTTCAGATGATGGGATCATTTTTTACGCCTCGTTGAGGTCATTAGAGGCAGAAAAGAAGTAGGCGAATAAGAACGAATCTAGAAGAAACCATTCCAACATTAGTCTGGGGTGATTTGGGGAAAGCATGGAAACCTAAAATCTGGACGACCCGACGGGAATTCGAAACCGCGTCCTCCCGACTGGGAGAGCAGAGCGTTACAACTCATCCATTTTGTTCGGCTTGAGAGATGCCGGTTGTTGTGCATTAGTACCATCATCCGCATAGAAGGGCGTACCAAACTTCAAAACCAAATATAGAATGAAAGTAAAATTTACAAAGTTTATTAGGCTTCTAGATCTCTTTAAACAACAGAAATTTGAGGCTTAGCTTCATCGAGAATAAAACAGTTAATGTGAAAATATCCGCCGAAACGTTTCACGCATGTGGTGAAGCCATATTTTCGTGTCAAATTACACGCAGAACCACCGGAAGTACTGTGGAATTATGATGGCGGAATGTCGTAGTCGGTTACAAGATTTAAAATTCGCTAAAATTCAAAGTAATAACGAGAATCAAATAAAATTATCACACTGGATATGCTTCGAAAGCTCAGTTTATGATGGTAATCAGATGGATATAAGTATATCAGCATAGGGACAGATTTCAAGTTTGGGATTTTTTTTCCCCCGTCAGTCTTTCAACTGGTTTCATGCAATCCTTTATCCCTTCCTATCTTGTGCTAACCTCTTACAACCCACGTTCTCAATTATCTGCTTCATATATTCTAATCTCTGCCTTCCTCTACAGTTCTTACCTACGACGGTTCCCTCCACGATCAAATTAACCAATCTAGCATGACTCAAAACATAGATACGGGAAATTCACGGAAATTAATCAATTCCAATTTTTTCTGGTTTGTGGTAAACCCATCTCTGTGTAAAACATTTCAGCTATTTACGACAACAGGAAGTAGAATTTTTATGATCATCAGCAACTTAATGATAAAATTGGTAAAATTTACAAGAAAATAACTATCAAATTAAGAATGCAAAAGAGAGATAATTATACGTATTTGCTGAAGTTACTGATAAATGTACATATAGCTTTATCTAGATCGAAGGCACCAATGTAACAAATTTCACTTCGAGTAAAGGGTAAGAAGTGCCGCCGTTGACTCTACCTGAATTGCGACTGAACTCATATTTACTTCGGGCATTTTGATAAATCTACTTTATTTGCACCCAAAACGCGTCCGCGACTGTAGTCCAGGAATTCCTCTTTCACTCGTCGTGTATCCTCTTACCTCGTCAGCTATAAGAACCTAAACTTTTTTGCTTCTGAAATTATGATGGAGTTATCCTAACGGTGAAGCAATCTGAGTAGTCCCACATTTGTCTAACGTGTGTTCTTCGTAATGTAACCAGTGTCTTCATCAAATAAACAGTTGAGTTCTTTAACAAACTATTCTTGAATAAGTGTCCAATGACTTGGCAATGGTGGCAGAGTTTACGACCGCCGAAACGTCGTGTTTCATCGATGAACTAACTCGACTAGTTACCCGAGAAAATTTTATTAATTTTCAACGCTGAGAAAACCTCCAGTCTTATAAACGGTTCTTGACTTCATTAATTTTCATATTTTATATAAAATTTACAAATTCTGATATTTGTTTCAAAAGACCGGATCATTCATAATCATGAACCAGTTTGGACAGAATCATCTCACTAATTCTCTCCTATGAGTGCTTCCCATTAAACGTAATTTTATGCATTTACATTTTTAAACATCTCGTTTCTAGATTACTAGAGGTATGATCGTTTATGTCAACCAGTTGATCGATACAATACAATAAATTTATTTTCCAAAGAGCATAATGTAAAAGACTGACGAAGTGAAGTATGGAAAAAGGTAGTATACAGCAGAACAATTTCATAAAGAATATATGTGTATTCTAGAAGATGAACAATCACTGGGTAATTGGATAATTAATTGTGACGACTACGTTTTTATAAGGTACTGGCAATTATTTTGTACATATCTCTGTCGATTGGAAGAAAGGTTAAAAAAATTATTTTCATGCCCTGAACTTCTTATTATCTCCTGCTAGATATTTCATATAAACCAGGGGAACAAACAAAAATAATTATATTAGTGAGCTTTGAATTGAAACTGTCACTTGGCGGTAGAATAATTAATAATCTCTCCCTGCCAGATATTTACTTGTTCCTTGTTTGAAGATTTCTTCAAGGTGCAGATCCGCCGAGAAAACCTACGATTTTATACTTTTTTCCTCCTATGTGACTTCAAGATTCTGCATGATAATGCTTATAATCCTAAAGCACGCTTGAAATTATTAATCCTGTATATAAATTTAGCCCATATTCAAGGCTCACTTGATAAGATCAGAGACGAAATTGATGTTGGGATAAAGATACAGGGAAAACAGCTAATTATGATTGAATTCTCAGATGACATTGTGATAGTAACAGAAAGAGAAGAGGATCTTAAATTTTTTTGGAAACAATGGGGAAGCAAACTAATAAAGCGAAGATGAAAGTCGTGGTATATGGGAAAGATAAAATCCCGAAAATTAAAATTAATTGAGAAGCATTGGAGGATGTGCGAGAATTCTGTTACGTAGGATGCAAAATCACAAAAGATTGAAGAAACAAGAATGAGATAAAGTACAGGATTGCACAAACAAAAATAGCGTTCAACAAAAAGAAACGAATTTTCGTAACAAATAATATCAGCTGGACAACGAGGAAAAGACTATTAAAAGCTTATGTCTGGAGTAATGCCCTGTATGGATGTGAAACCTGGACAGTTTGTACACAAGAGAAAAAAAGATTAATTTCGCTTGAGCAATGGTGCTATAGAAGGATGCTAAAGATTAGTTGGAGGGACAAGATTACTAATGTGGAAAGTTTTGAGAAGGCGGGAGAGTATAATTCCTTATGGAAGAGTATAAAAACGTGGAGGACAATATTAATTGGACATATCTTAAGACATGAGAGCTTATTAAAAACAATAATGGAGGGAATGGTAGAAGGAAAGAAATATCGAGGAAGACCACGGTTAAAATTCATCCAGCAGAAAATGGAAGATGTTGGCTGCAGGAGATATGTAGATATGAAGATGATGGCAGAGAGTAGCGTTGAATGGAAGAATGCCGCAGATCAGTCCCAGGAAGGACTACTGTAGAAGAAGATATGAATTTGATAAATCAGATATCTACAGAAATTATAACAGTTTAGTACGAAGAATCCTAGCACGAGAAAAAGTATCAATAACTCCTCATTTTACGTTCATTATAATGCATTCCACATACTAGAGGTCCTTCATCAGTTAGGATCTATGGAACATGTTTAATAAATAAATATGGCTGAGTGTAGTTTAAAATTTTTACCTTCGGAACAGAAAGGGAAAGACAATTGTTAAATTTCTTTAAGGCAACAGGAAGATAAAAATTTTAGGTGAGCGTGAGAGTAGAAACCATACAACTGGATTTGAGAAAGTCATTTAGTTTTGAGAACAGCTGTGGTGGCGTGGAGTTAGTGTCTCTAGAATTTCTTAAACATAGTGATGAAACAGACGCTCTAAGGAAACAGCACTGTTTTGAAAATTGTTACGAATAAGAATTAGACTTAGCCTGGAAAGAAATCCCAAACTTGAGTTTTGACCAGATTCCTTCGATTTGAATTTTAGAAATTTTGTAGGAGGATATCCAGAACGTAAATGGAGATCTGGTTCGATTTCCAGGAACTTGGACTGTGCCACTTAATCGTTTGCATTATTTTAACAATCGACAGTGTTTGTTGAAGAAGGGCAAAATAGATCATTCGCAGGATCAAAGTTTCCCTCAAATTTATCTTCACACTGGAAGAAAATAAAATATGGTATTCCACAAGGCTCTTTCCTAGGACACCTTTAGTTTTTATTGCACATCAATGACCTTCCAGGAAACTTATCCGACAAGGCCAAGAGAGTTTTATTTGAAGACGACACGGATCTTACTGTTAAAAAAGGCCAGACGATAATATAGAATTAACTAAAGTGCTCAGTGAATAGCAAAATAGTTAATGATAACGCAAAGAAATAAAATTTTGACAAAACAAATTATACTGGGTTTAAAACCAAGAATTATGCACAGCAATATTGCGTATAAATTTAAAATATAGCACAATCTTGGAAACAAAGAGTTTAATCCCTTGTCATTGAAATAGTGGAGAAACTCGATTGGCAAGGACCTATTGACATTACTAGAGGTCAAGCTGTAATATCTTTGTAATATGAAAATTGACTCTAAAAGCATATCTGGCACAGTATAAGTCCAGTATCCGAAACAATTGGGTACGGACCCCATTCGGATAATAAAAACTTGGATAGTTGAATTTTTTCCGAAAATGGGGTATTTTAATAATTCCGGGAGGGGAATACATTGAAACGTGGGAATGGAGTACAGACACGGGAGAGAATGAGGATAGGAAAATAGAATGTTATAACTCTCCTGCAAGCGGGAAAATTAGAGAATTTGAAACAGGAGATGAAGATAAATAAATTGGACATTTTAAGGATATGTGAAGTTAGATGGGGTGGGAATGGAGAATTCGAAAGCGGAGAGTATCACTGTTATTATTCGGGTGAAGAGAGGAGTGGGAATTTAGGAGTAGCCATTGTAACCAGGAAAGCTATGAAGAATAAAGTAATGAAAGTGTAATTTATAAATGGTAGAATTATGTATATGAGACTAAAAGGAGAAAAGAAAGATATAGTTTTGATTCAAGTGTACATGCCGACAAGCCAGCACTCGGATGAATAAGTGGAGGGATGTTATAATGTGCTTGAGGAAATTATAGACAAGGATTCTTGTTTTATGATGATGGGGGATTGGAATGCAGTGGTTGGAGAGGGAAAGGATGAGGGAACAATTGGCAAGTATGGACTTGGTATGCGAAATGAGCGAGGAGAGAGGCTGGTAAGCTTCTGTAAGGAAAATGAATTGGTAGTGGGAAACGCTATTTTTGAAACCACAAAAGAAGAAGGTATACATGGACCTCTCCCTTTGAGGGAAAGAGGTATCAGATTGACTATATACTAATCGAGAACAGATAAAAGAATTGGTTAAAAAATGCAAAACTTACTGAGGAGCTGATGTTAATTCTGATCACAATCTTGTTGTTGCAGAAATAGAAATGAGACTGAAAAGATTTAAGAAAGGGAAGATAATAAAAAGGTTCAATACTAATGCTCTTAAAGATGAAGGACAATTTGTGAAATAGAAAAAAACTTTATAAATGACTGGGATAGAGGAAATATAAACCTGAGTGTGGATGAAAAATGGGTAAAGATGAAGGAGGATCCGAAAAGGGCTGCCGCAGAAGTAATAGGATTTAAGAAAAGCAGATGAATAAAGAAAGAATAGGTGAATGAAGCAATGCTACAGAAGATGAAAGAGAGAAGGTAGTGGAAAACCTCAGGCACTGAGGAGGGTAGAAGGAAACACAGAAAATTAAATAATGAATTGAAAAGAGAAGTGGAGAAAGCAAGAGAGTACTGGATAAGAATTAAGTTGTGAACAGATAGAGCAATTAGAAATATAGGGAAAATTTGACCCTGATTTACAAAGAAGCCGTACAGATGTGCTTTCAAGAAAAAAGAAGAACAGCGGGGCTGGGAGTGGAAACAAGGATGGAACGTTAGCCAGAGAGGCTCATGAAATACAGCAAAGATGGAAAGAATATCTACAAGAATTGTATGATCTGCAACACCGTCCGAAGGATTTGGCATTCGAAGAGAGGAGAAAGTCAGCAAGTAGGAGATGGGAGGCGATATCCTGGAGGGGGAGGTGGAGAAGGCTTTGGCAGAGATGAAGAACAAGAAAGCCTGTGGGATGATGAGTAACCTGTAGAAATTCTGAAAAGTTTGAAAGATGAGGGAAGAAGAGAAATAATATATTTTTGCAATGAGATATAGAAAGAGGAGAATGGCTAAAAGACTTTTTAACTCAATGTTGATACCAATTGAAAAGAAAAAGAATGCAGTAAAATGTGAAGAGTTCAGAACCATTAGTGTCTTATGCCACGCTGCTAAGATATTACTAAGAGTGATAAATAGACGAATACCTAACTAACTGTCTATGTCAATTTTTGTAGAACAGTTTGGATTTCAAAAAGGAAGAAGTGCAAGAGACGCTATTGGTTTGCTATCAACAATAGGAGAAAGAAACATTGAAAGGGAAAGAGATTGTTACATGGTTTTCATAGACCTGGAAAAGGCGTTTGACAGAGTACATGGTTTTAGGATTTCCCAATACTTTCATTGATAACTAGCTGTGCCCGCGACTTCGTCCGCGTGGAATAGTTATTTTGGGCATCATATTTATGTTTGCAAACAACCTCCTCAGCTTTATAAATTATAGCATTCACCCACGAATTTGTCCGCGTCAATTTCTGTTATTATTTTAGACAATTTTTTGCAAATTTAGTTTTTAAGTTTTTAAAATAACATAATTATTTTAAAGTACTTCTGCGTAAATTATATTTTTAGTTTTGTTTTCTTGTGGCAGAAGAACATATTGGTTTTCTCCGCAACCCGATCTTGACAACGCGACATATAGTTGGCCGTGTGAAAAGCAGTCTTGACGTAAATCGATTCCTACGTGTTTAAATGTTTGCCCCTGTGATTTATTAATTGTAACGCCGAAAGATAGCTTAAAGGGAAATTGAATTCTTTTAAAATTAATAGGTAAATCATTTGGAATCATTGGGATGCGAGGTATAAGCACTGTTTGACCAACTGCTGGACCAGTCAAAACTATTGCAACGATCACGTTATTGCGTAGAAATTTAATTTGAAGTCGGGTTCCGTTACATAAATTTGGTGGTTTGAGATTTCTAAGTAAAATTATTGGGGCGCTTATTTTTAACTTGAGGGAAATGGGGAAAGGCCACTTGGGTTCAAAGAATTAAGAAACTCTTGTGGGTAATGTACCGCATCTTCTTGATCCATTACGTTATCAATAGATGTGTAGGTAACTAACTATGTCGCCTAGAAGTTTACTTAAAATTAGGTCGTTAATTTCGTCCCCGCTACTGTTTCTCGCCGCCAATATTGCCCTTTGACACATCCATTGATGATCTTTATTTTCTGTTTCGCTGATTTCAGGGTAAACTTTCGATATTAAGTCCTCAATGTTACTTACTCTTTCTCCTAAATCGCGATCGCGATCAATTTAAATTTTATTTTCAAAATGAGGTACTTTCCCGTCTCCTATTAAAAGTAACTTTGAAGGAAAAGTTATACTACCTCTCCCCAAATGTGCTCTCATATTTGTAGTTAATTTTAAAATGTTAACAAACTTCCATAATGGGGAACTTTTAAGGCAAGACTTTACAATGTCTGCTATAGATCCCCTTACTATTACTGGTAAAGTTTGTCGAAAGTCCCCAGCAAACATAACAGTAATCCCACCCATGATTTTATCACAGCTTCTAATATCTCTAAGAGTCCTATCTAGAGCCTACACATGAGCTCTATGGATCATGGTACATTCGTCCCAGATTATTAAACTGACATCTTGTAAAACTTTTCCCAAAGGACCATTTTTACGTATAGAGCACACGCTATCTGTCTGTAAAGAAACAGTTAGGGGCAGTTTAAAAGTGGAATGAGCTGTGCGTCCGCCTGCTAATAAAGTTGCAGCGATACCTGACGACGCTACTGCCAAAGCTAGCTTTCCCTGAGACCTTACTTTTGCTAATAAAAGATTAGTAATAAAGGTCTTGACGGTTCCACCGGGAGCATCAAAAAAAAAAAAAAAAAAAAAAAAAAAAAAAAAAAAAAAAAAAAAAAAAAAAAAAAAAAAAAACTTTTCCTTCATTAAAACGAACACTTCGCATAACACAATTATACGCGGTCACCTGGTCATTAACTAATTTTGGTTCATTTTGAGTAATATACTCTTTTAATTCATTTATATCATACGGTTTTCGCAACGCTACTTCTAACGGATCCAGATGATTAAGTGAATTAATCCTTTTTGATACAGGAAGCCCAAAATCGGTTAGTGATTTATCGCAAATCTCATGAATTTTATCTTCAATTATGATTAGTCCATCATTGTATATATCATCATTGTATGTTAATGTCATATCTTGATTCCCATTACGCATTCTGTTTAATATATCTTCACATAAAGCATTACGAAATTTATTCCATAACTCTAAGGGGTCAGATGGTTGGCAAAATATAAGGATGATGGTAAATAATTCTCTTAATTTTGTGGCTGGCTCGGACATGACAGCATCTGACATTGTATTTTGCCAATGTTCATCTCCCTCCAGTAAACCTAACTCCTTGCAAGCGCGTTGATAAGTTTGGCAAATAACACCATTCACGGTCCTCAGATATTCAAATGACATTGGACCGCGAACATGTTGCAGTAACATTCTTAAATAAAAACATTCAGTTTGAGTTGGATGAATGTTGTAGACACGGCCTAAAGTTGCTTCTTTTTTTACACCGGGATATCCTTCAACATCTTGCCCACGTCTTCATCTAAAAAATGAATTGCTTTGCCATACGTAATACTGGGGTACTTCGTGATATAATAGGGTTTTTTGCAAAATCGTCACTTTTGCAAATATCAAAGAACGCTGTAAGTGTCGTTGATGAAGGATTATTAACGCGATCTTGAAGGTTTGCATTATTATGAAAATAAACTCTTTGTCCATTTTCCAAATGAACTGCTAAATGAACTACTGGCGGAAAACGTTCGTGAATAGGAAATTGGATAATTCTCCAGAGCGCTTCCGAGGAACTTATATAGCGACCATTTAGATATTTTTCTACTTCATCGTTATTACTTTGTAACGAAAATGTGGCTTGATCAGAACCTTTATGAATATACTTGCAGATGTACTTAATAACTTTGACCGATTCACAAAACTCTACGTTAATGTGTGCATTGAAAATTCGTGATAGCACTGGATTATAGGGAACAACCCACCTATTATCCACGCTCATTTCTGTACCTTTGACACGAATTATTGCTGTGTTTCCACCATTATCTGGAGACCTGCGCCTGTAGGTTGGGTAACCGTCATCCCCGGTTTGTGTTTCAGAAATAAAATGCCTAGGGTACTTTTTAGAACAAATGTTTTCTTTCATACATGGTGACTCAGGGTTATGAAATCCGCAAGGACCATGTATCATATTTTTTATGACAATATTACGAAGAATTGGATCTTGTTGTTTGTCAGGTATTTCAGCCGATATTATTGCATCTATAGAATCTGGTTGTACTTTGTTAGCCAGCCACAATAAAATGCCATTCTACGCTGTAAACAAAGGCTTTCGATGGTCCAAAAATATTTTTCTTCGTTAGTAGGTCTATCATTTTTTTGAGTTTTAAATGAAACACTCTAGAAACCAAGTCATGTCTGTCGTAAGAATGTTGATCGGGTAATAACTCAATTTTTATTTCCGGCCATTCGGAGTTACACGTAAATGTAATGAAGAGATCTGGTCTTCCAAATTTCCTGACATGTCATGGCATCTTGACTTTTTTCGTTCATGTATCTGGGGGATCCTGTAAATGACGACGGCAATATAACATGCTGGCCAATATTAGAAGCGTTTATATTGGCATCATTAACCACGGCATCTCTTAAATGAATGTACTCTTCTGCTCTCAATTTTTTTTTGATTTCTTTTGATGAAGTCAAGCCTCTCAGAAATCATTTTTGCCGCCATATCAACACAATATTGGTTGAATAATCCTTTGAAATAATGTATGCTGTTAAAGTAATTTATTCTCACCATGAGTCTAAATGCATAGAACTGCATACATGATACAGTTTTAGATCTAGCAGCAGTATTCTGCTGTGGAATATTTATACAATATCCGTCATTACCAAAGGGAAACAGTAAAGGATACTGAAGTGGATCATAAGATCTATGAATTTCAGAAACGTTGAAGTCCACCATCTCGCGCAGTCAACACAATATCTCGGGGACCTTTGTCTTCATCTATCAAAAGAACAACTACTTCATATACTATTGGCACATTATACCGACCTCGATGCTCGTTAGGAGGTTTCACATCAGCATAAATAATAAGTTTTAAGTCATTCAGTGGTCTATTTTCCAGATTGTATTTAAAACTTTGAATATACGTATTATGATCGTGAAGATATGTTTGGAGAACGTCGATAAGATCGGTTTGCAAGCTTGGATTTAAATTTGAGCGCAAGGATACCTGATCTGCATGGGAAACAAAATATATTTGCAAAAATTCGGGTTGTGCCCCTTCAGCTGGAAGTAAGTTACCGATCAAGTGATAAACTTGCCCTTGGACTTTAAAAGTGGGCATAAAGTTTCCCTCACGAATTTCTTTGGCACCAAATGACATCATCTGAAATAGTGTATTATATTGTCTTGAGTGATTTAAGAAATGCTTTGATGATGGATGTGAGCCTGATATCAGTTCTTATAAAACTGTAGTTGGTTCCGGAATTGTAGGTATATTTACTTTGCCACCACTACAACACAGTCCAGGAGCTTCAGTCACCCATTTTTTTGCTTGGCATAAGTTGCATATTTTATCCATTCTGCCAATATCAATATCATTTAGCTCAGTATAGTCAAGGGTACAATCATAAGCAAACGCAGCATTTAATAAATTAAGTTGCCTGCGAGTTCTATTTCTTGCTGATCGTGCATTTTGCTGTGCTAATCGATGGGATCGTTCAGTGCTTGATTCCCGTTCTCGGTTTATCAAAGTTCGGGAATTTTGTAAGGATAAACATTCAGAACGTTTAGCGCTTGATTCCCGTTGTCGGTTCGCCGAAGTTCGGAAATTTTGTGAGGCTAGAAGCTGCGAACGTTCAACGATCGATTCATTAGCACGGTTTTGTTCACTGATTGCTCGTTGAGTAGCCAACCTATGCATATTTTCATCCTCTGTTTCATTGCTGCGCAAAACTCGCAGCCGCTTTGCAGTGGCAGTCTGCCGAGAAAGCTGAGATCTTTTTCTAGGCATTATAGTGACGAAGAAAGAACGTAGGAAATGAAAATTTAGCTAAACCGTAATTCATAATCAATAAAAAAAACAAACGTATGGTTAATAATTAGGAACCTAATTATTTTTACCTGTATTTGGTAATTACGTCCATAAAATGAAAATAAGGTAAACTAACTGTATGCTTAAAGTAAAACCTAACCTAATAACAATAATTATGTAGATGACACCTATTTCCAGGTATTATCTACAACAAAACAAAAAAAGTGTTAATTATTGTTAAATTATTAGAAACAAAATACTATCCTTAAAACAAACAATACTATAAAGAAAACCATGACACCTACTTATAATTAATTATTTACATCAAAACTAAAAAAAATGTTAATAATTGTGAAATTATTAGAACCAAAATATCATCCTTAAAACAAAATGAAATAGTATTTAAAAAGTATTATTATACGACAATATTATATCGCAAAAACAAATAACGCTGCATACAACCGTTCAGAAGGAAGCCGACCGCGCGTAATATCTTCTAAGATGTTCATTGAAATTAAGTGATGCCAAAGACAATTTTGTTCACAATTAAATACTCTTAATCAACAACACATAAAAGTGTTAAAAATTGTGAAATTATTAGAACCAAAATATTATCCTTAAAACAAAATGAAATAGTATTTAAAAAGTATTATCACACGACAATATTATATCGCAAAAACAAATAACGCTGCATACAACCGTTCAGAAGGAAGCCGACCGCGCGTAATATCTTCTAAGATGTTCATTGAAATTAAGTGATGCCAAAGACAATTTTGTTCACAATTAAATACTCTTAATCAACAACACATTTATTTGGATAAAGATTAATATTATTATGTTCATACAACTCTAACAAATAATTGGTAATAATGCATTAATTTCGACTAAATTTGATTACCATAAAAACGGTTCTAGTGAGTTAATCTTAAAAGATAGACATATACTGTCGCGGACATTTTTTTATATCATTTCAAGAGGAATAATCCTTTCATACATATTTTTTTGGTATCTTGAACCGTTTTCGCAGCGCATGCAACAGAAGCCTTCAATGATGAATAATTTTCCCCGTTTTTTCCACATTTTCCATTGTTTCTTCGCTCCTATTAGTCGCAGCGTGATGTTATATAGCTTAAAGCCTTCCTCGATAAATGGTCTATTCAACACAAAAAGAATTTTTCAATTCGAACCAGTAGTTCCTGAGATTAGCGCGTTCAAACAAACAAACAAACTCTTCAGCTTTATAATATTAGTATAGATTTAATCTGAATATATGTATACCTCTATTGACTGACCTTTTCTTTCTTGTACTGGACTATCTGGTTCATTTTTTCATGATTTAATTTGTAATACTGTGTTTTTGATAAATATGCTGCAATAATTCTAAGCAAACACAGTATTATATTTTCATTGCTAACATGAGTTGATATCATTCATGTAAGTGCATGTTACATATAACAAGGAACCTAGATAGAACAATATTTAATCATTCCCCTCTTAATTCATAATATCTAACGTAGAAAAAAATTTCTTGTGCATTTGAAACTAAAGGTTACTTTTTGTTTGTGTAATTTAGCATTTTTGAGTACTCGCATTGTTTTTTTTTTATTTCTATAAAATATCGAAACTTTTTTCCCATACACGAATGAAATGCCTTAACTAAGAAACATAATATTCCTTGCATATTGCTAACAGCTTTTTTCTGTGCTATGAAAAGATTTTTACTTTGTGAAGAGTTTCCCCAAAAAATTATGCCATATAACATCACTGAATGAAAATATGAGGAGTATACCTATTTCGTTAATTATATATTTGCTGTTTGAAAAAGTGTTGGTATTGCAAAGGAGGAACTACTAATCTTTTTCAGTAATGAAGTGATATGTTCGTGCCAACAGAGTTTTTCATATATTTTAATACCAAGGATTTTATACTTTTTGGGTTTGAGATTGTGTTATTTCTATAGCTTACTTGTAACTCTGTTTTTTGTTTTAAACCTAGTATAATATGTTTTTTCAAAATTTAATTTTAATGAATTTGTCTTAAGCCAATTTGTTACTCCACTAAGTACTTCATTTACATTAAATTCAAGATTCCCCTTTGGTGTTTTTCTCGCAGTCAAGTTAGTGTCATCTGCAAAAAAAAAAAAACAGTTTGTCAGATAAGTTTCCAGGAAGGTAATTGATTTATAACAAAAAGTGGAAGGGTCATACGACAGAGCCTTGTGGAATTCCATATTTTATTTGCTCCTAGTCTGATGAAGCATCTAAAGACCGCCACACACGGACGAGCCAACAGGGTTTGGACCGAGTCTAAATGGAATGGTGCGAAATGGCCTGGCGCCAGATGGACTGCTTGTGTGCGGCGGCCTTTAGACTTATTTTAGAATAAAAAATCGAATCTTTTTGCAATCGACCTTCCATGTATGATTTAAAATAAGGGCTCATTTTATTATTCATTTCCTTAAATGTGATATTTGAAAATTAATATATTGTCATTTTTATTGATGATCCTTTTTGGAACCCAAATTTTGAATTAGTGAGGATATTATATTACGTAACATGTGTTAATGCTCTACGATACATGACTATTTAAAAAAATCTTTGAGAATCCTGAAAGTAATGAAATAGGACGATAGTTATCTATGCATCTTGCTTCTCCCTTTTTTAAACATTGTTTTCACAACTGCATATTTTAGTCTATTTGGAAACATGCCTTGCGTTAAGGATTCATTACAAATCTGGGCAAGTACATGGTTAATACATCTTAACATGTTTTTCGTAATTTACTAGAAATATTGTCATAGGTGTAACAATTTTTAGGTTTTAATTGTTTCATGAGTTTATTTATTTCTGAGACTGTTACTGGCGGTAATTGCATCGGCACAAATTCTATTTGGGAAAGCATTATGAACTAGCCTTAGGGCACTATGTGAGGATTGCTTTTCTATGACTAATTTCTCTACAACTGAAGTAAAATTTTTGTTAAATATTTCACATATCTCACCTAGTTCACTATGAACAGTTCCATTTTGTTCAATTTTTATGTCTTTAGAGTGATTTACAGATTTTCCAGTTTCAGTTTTTTATTATATTCCATGTAGTTTTCACCTAATTGCCTGAATTCTCTATTTTATCTGATATATTCCTGTTATTGGCATTTCTAATTACATTTCTTAGTATTTTAGATTAAGATTTAAGAAGCGCTTTTAATGTATAGTCATCTGATTCTCTTACTTATAAGTAAAGGTCCCTTTTTGTTTTACTAGATACTCTAATACCCTTTGTTATCCATTCCGTACCGAGTTCACTGTATGGAGTGTTGACAACTTTACTTTTTTTGAAACCTCTTTCGAAAAGTGTTAGAAATATATTAGGAGAGGAATCAAATTTTGCATTAATACCCTGTGCAGTGTACACTTCTGACCAGTGTTCATTATTTAAGGAATCAATGAAATATTTAATATTGTTTTCATTTATATTTCTTCTAAGCACTCAGCTTTTCTTTATATGTTTAACATTATCGACTTGGTGCATAACAGCTGGGCATCATTATCTGAGATATCATTATTGCTGGAAGTACGTTTATATTGATCATAATTTAAATTGTAAAGTACATTTTTCTGACTTACTAAAACGATTGGGTGCAGCCACATTTGCATTTCGTACAATTTCAGCTATAGGTGATCTCCTTATGAGGCAGCTAGTTTATTTTGCTTATTTTCACTCCTTATTGTCATATGGAATAATATTCTGGGGCAATTCTACCCATAGAGACAAAGTGTTCAGGGCCTAAAAGCGTGTAATAAGAATTATGTGTGGGGTTAGCAATAGAACTTCATGTAGAGAGCTGCTCAAGAAGTTAGGGATTTTAACATTAACATATGAGTATATATACACATTAATGTCCTGTGTAGTGAGAAATTACACTTTGTTTGAAACAAATAGTAAAATACAAATTATGACACTAGAAGTAAAAATGATCTTCACAAGGATTACAAGTCATTGTCATTTCTTCAATAAGGGGTCAGATATTCAGGGATACATATCTTCAATAAACTCGCAACAAATATCAGATGTCTAGCAGATGATAAGAATAAATTAAGGAAAAAATTGAAAGAATTTTCTACTCTGTCGAAGGATTTATTTCTAAGGTATCTAAAAAATAACTGAAAGTAGCTTGGGTAAATGTAGTTTACATAATAAATTTACCATGTATGCTATGACTGTACATGTATTGGTGTATGTATTATTTTGTTATGGAATTGTTTATGGTACCATGTATGCTATGGCTGTACTTCTTACGCTGTATGTATTATTTTGTTATGGAATTTTTTAATGTACCATGTGTGCTTTAACTGTATATCTTCTGCTGTATATATTATTTTGTTATGGAATTGTTTCATATACCATGTATGCTATGACTGTACATCTACTGGTGTACGTATTATTTTGTAATGCAACTGTTTATCTGTAATTTGACAACTTTCCACATCACACACAGCCAGTCTCTTATATTGGGATCAATGGAAAATTAAGTTATTGTATTGTACTGTAAAATCTCCACATAAAACTATTTGATTGTTATTTGTCTAACATGGTAACAATGACTCAAACTGAGATAAAAAAAGTTTAAAATTTCTTGAAGGGGCCCTGTAAATTGCTATTACTATGAGGTCTTCCTTATCATATTCCAGTTTTGTAACACAATATTCAAAGTGTTGTTGTATACAATACTTACTTACAATCATACTTTTGCATTGAATATTATTTTTAACAAAATGGCCACTCTCCTTGTCTCTATTTTGATCTACAGAAATGATAACTTAATTTATAATTTGGGATGGACAGCTGAGATATTCCTGTGTCACACAAATTACGTTCAGATATGCACAAAACATCTACGTTAAAATTTCTGGTATTTTGAATTTCTTCTAGGGAGAAGGTAATGTAATTAGTTTTACTAAATCTCCTCTAATATTTTGATGGAAAATAGTGGGCTGAACACTTTGGTTCATTGAGTTTTAATTGTTTACTTTGTTAGTACATACTGGTATGTCAGTTGGAATTTCTAATTTCTATAAGTTTTGATCGGCAGGAATTATAGTTTGTTTTAGACAACTAATACATCTATTTTAAATACCCTAAAAAAGGCCGCGACTTAACACCACTTTCACTCACCTGTCAGTCCCTGATCTCACCCGTAATAAGCGAAAACTTCCTTTTACCTATGAAATTCGGATGGAGTCCCTGGCTAGTATAACTGTCTCTACCGATGCAAGCCACAATCAAAGAAATATGTGAATTGCTGGTTGCCAGAAAACAAATTCGATGCCACTGAAGCAGTGTTTTAATATATCTACTGGTTGGGAAGTGATCTGTCTCAAACGCGCGACTTTCACAGTTATTACTTTTGCCCTTTGAGGGTCAAATTCCGAAAATTTTGGTTTTTAAGAAATTATGTGATCAATGCAGAGACCATGAACTTTAATACGATAGCTCATTTATCTATTTCGGATAGATTTCAAGGGAGAGAATTGGCTCATGATAAAAAAAATGTGTTACGGAAATAATTATAATTCTGCCCTTTAAGGTCGAATTCTAAAAATTTTCTGTTTTTAAATTATGATGTGACCCCGGCGGAGGCCCTAATGTTTAAATTGATACCTCATTTATCTATATTTGTTAGGTACCAAGGGAGGTAAAAGTCTCGTGACTTAAAAACTCGTTGTAGAATTAATGATACTTTTGCCCTTTAAGAGTTGTATACTGAAAAATTCCTGCCTTCATATATGTTGTCACCAAAGCGAAGATCTTATTATTTAAAATGATACATCATTTATCGATTTTTGTTAGGAATGCGGGGAGATAAATGTTTTGTGGTACAGAAAATCTCATTTTAGAAATACTGACATTTTTGCCCTTTGAGGGTCGATTTCCGAAAAATTCCTTGCTTAAAATATGAATTGATGAATGTGGAGACCTTAAACTTTAAAGTGATACCTCATTCATAGATTTCGGTAGGTTATTACTGTAGATATTGACTTTTGACAAAAAATACCTTATAGAAATAACATATATGATTATTATTGCCTGTGTTGCAGTTATCACACCGTTGACTCCTCCTGCACACAACTTACCTTATAACTCGTTTACTGTTTGACGTATTTAAATCACCTTATCAGAAAATTTAGTTCAATCTTTTACTCCTCTTGATAGAAATCTTCCGTTCTTTCTAATACCTGAATTCAAGGGTAATAAATTTAATGTCATTGCGATGCAGCTCCTGTCACAACATCCCTACACACTTAGTAATGCTGTTCTGTTTTTTCAAGTTGAGGACTTTTTCACTACTCATCTGCTATAGCGCTTTATTAATGTAATCTGTCGGATTTTCTACTGGTAAGTATTGAAATCCCTTCAAAAGAAAATTTTACCCCTCGCATACTTCGGGAATCAAGGACCAGATTGGGGCCATGGGCTTTGCTTCCACGTGTAAATAGTAATACTGCTCTCATTATACGTCCAAGCTTTGTAGATAATATAATGTTGATTAAAATACAAGAAATAACTTTCTATCTCCCGTATCTTCATTAACCTTCTATACCGTCGGTGAATGTATGTTTTGGATATACTTTAGTTTCAAACACAAATATTTGGATCATATTTATCAATGGTAAATATAAAAACGTATTGAGTTTCAGTTATTTGAAGAATAGTGTATTAATAAGTAATGATTTCACTCCAAAATCCCTACAAAACAACTCAGTACACTTCTGAAATTTTTCTTATATCTTGAATCCAGAGATTGGTTATTTGTTTTCAAAAGTTACTTTTATTTCAGTACCATAGTGTATTTAATATGATGTTTATCGGTATGCTTGTGCTGCAAGGCATCATGGTATAGCAATGGAAGTTTGCCATTAGTTCATTGATAAAAAATATTTTCAGTGATTTACGTGAGCAAGGCTTTCGTGATCCGCGTTTTATATAAACCACAGTGGAGTTATATTGTGTTAATGGTTATGTATAGTGAATTTCCAAACAATTTTCAGGAATTCCATTTAGAAACTCCTTTTTCCTGTGAGTGGGACTACAAGAGTGCGTTGTTTCGTCCGGGTAAAAGATGCCACCACCATCGTGTCGGGATGTGTTGTTGCTGTTTGTGACGCCATTTTACTAACCTTTTAGGCGGGGAACAGTGTTATAAATTAATTTTTTAATCATAAATGAGCAGAAAGTGAAGAAACTTGTGGTTAATTGTAATCTTGCGTCCATACGTCATCTGAAATTGCAGGTATATTCTCCTCTACGATTTTCATTTAGTGTTGTACGGAGCTTGTTTCGAAGCATAGTGCGATGGTTAACATGAAAATATCTGATAAGTAAATGCTGACTGAAAGCAGTTGATTGATATTTATCACTGCACAAACTATCGTAACCGTTATATTTATTCGTTCGATATGAAACTTTGCACATATTTGCCTTCATTGACTTGTCTTAGGTAAGAAAGAAACTGAAGTTATTAATTTATCTTGCTAGAAGCTGAAGAGACTGGTTGACATGTCCTATTTTAGGATTTTGGATTAATTTGTCTGGGATTAATATTAATTAACAAGTAGTTAAAGATTAATGTTAAAATTAAGTATGATGTATTCTTTTGGCATGTGAAACAGTTCTTAAAAGTATGAAAATTTGAAAACCTGTCTGGTCATGGTTTTAAAACGTAGGAAGAACAGTACTTTATTTGTTGGTGCTTCTTTTTCGACATGTTAGTGAACAAATAAACACCTTAAATTGATAACAAGCATATTAACAACAGTATTTTATTTTAATAGTCAAAGTATGAAATATGTGTTTGAATAGTCTTATACATTAATTGTTCAATATATCTTAGGCTATTGCCTCAAGAATGTTTACCTTGCATTTCAGATGTGTATAAAATTGATTGTTCTGTTTACGTCATTATTCTGAAAGAAACTTTTCCACTATAATAAATGTGCATTACTTCATTTTTTATCAGTTATGAAACAGGCATCAACATAACACATCTTTATTTGAAGATTTGTTAACATTTCAGTTACAAGAACACACTTGGTTGGCTCCTTTGTGAGAACAACTCAAGATTGTATAGGCCATTTGGTATGAAAATTTATGCATACATTCCTTGGTCAATTTTATTTAGATGAATTTTTGGCAATTCTATACTAGTTTCTATGTAGAAGTGTACATTATTACTGTTTGACATTTATTGCAGCTATAAAAAGGCAGCCTGAATCAAAAACTGATGTTTCTTTTAATCTACTACATAGTTTGTTTTATATCAGTTCTCAAGGTTCTCATCACAATTGTCCATTACAATGTATTCCTTACGCCTACCATCGTTGCTCGTTTCAGATGAAAATATTAATTTCAGTGATCCTTACTGTTCGTAATGGTAGTTTTCGTATGACATTAGTGTATATTTCGTGGCCACAATATACCAATATTCTTAAACAGTATCACTCAAGGAATGTATGCAAAGGCTAATGCCAGGTAGAGTGTTTCTCATTGTGAAGCCACCCATTGATCTTCTGAGTAAATGACTACAATTGTTATTTTCATCTGAGTTTGTTTTTTAGCGTATTTCTAAAAGCCTTTGTAGTTTCCCAATGCTGCTTAATTCCTATCTGTGGTTGTTGTGATTTGTTTTTATGTGGTCTTATTCTCAACATGTGTTGACAATTGTTTATGTTAATTGTGTAGTATCATCATCCTGTGTTTAGGGCCAAGGAAGACTGACTTTCAAACGATGCTAGTGAAGTAGTAATTGTTTTTACTAACACATTAAATCTCGATGTTTCAAACGTGGAATTATTGCCAGTTACTTTTTTGTCTTGCTAATGATAGGTATTTAGATTTTAAATGCCCGTTTCTTTCCCCTCTGAAATAGCCTTTTGTAATTATTTAAATTTGAAGCTTTTGGGAGTTAGCTTGCAGCATACGTCCTTTCTATTTTTTACAAAGGTGGGCACAGACTGTACTCAAGAGATAATACTGCACTCGGTCAATATCTATGTGGCCGTGATCAAAGAAATATCATTCTCCTTGAATAATTGACTTAATTTGTTAAAGTTTATTTCAATAAAAGATGGAGCAATTAATTATATATTTCTTTTTACTGAACTGCTAGACACATTTAATTGTGTTGAGTAATAGCAACATAAAGTTTATGAAAATAAGGCATCCACAAATTGTGTGTATAATCAAAAAAGCAGGGTTTTTTTTCTGTTTAGGTGGTAATGCAGCCTGGACCATGAAAATAGGCCGTTCACAATATCTAATCCTATGGTGACGTTTTACTGTCTTCCAGCCTGCATTCTACACATGACAATATAGGCTGCCATAACTAAAGGAATGTCTATTCGCAAATGGTGTGTATAATCAAAACAGTTTTTTCTGTTTAGTTTGTAATTCAGCATAGCAACAGGTAGGACATGAAAACATTCATGCTACCATGTGCCATGGTTACATGTTACTGTAGTCCAGGCTGCATTCCCCGTACATGATGATTCAGTTTTTTGTTTTCTTCTTGTTTAATTGTCAATGCTTTAATCATCAGTATCTGGTGTGTCTAGTGTCTCTGTAGTACAGTCCACACCCACCTTCATACAGATAGATCAGACATATGATGCTTTTGGCAATATTTGAGGACATGAAACTGGAAGAATTGAGAAAATGGGGGTTCGTAGGACTGTATGACAACAGTTCTTTCTATATATGGCATGCTGTAATAATGATTCCTTGATACTGCAGTAGTCAGTTGTTAGCTTCTCCCCCCCCCCCCCTTTTCCCCAACCCAAGTAGTAATTGTGTCTGAACACACCCTAAAACTGCTTCAGAAATTCTACATGTTGTACAACCCCATAGACGGAGAAACTACAAGCAGTATTTTTATTGCATCGTAACTGTTTTGTTTTATTTGTCATAAACATATTTCAGGTTTACTGGAGATTGTGGGTATCCTGACAATGGTCACCAAATGTGAGCTACCTATTATTTTGGAAATAGTCTGCTAGTTGCGTGTTAACCACTTCATTAATTGATGACATATTATTTAGATGAGAACAGCAAAATTCTCCTCTTTCAACATAATGCAAGCCATTAGCTCAGATAGTTTTAATTACGATTTTCTGGCATATAGCCACTGTCAAATTGATTGGTATTATTGCAGCATCTATATATGAAAAACTAACTGTTGTGATTGAAATCCTTCTGAATTTAATCAATACCATTCCTTGAAACAACTTTTAAAACACTTTTGTTACATTCAAACAAGTTTCAAAAACCTTTCACAAGCATTTTTAGCTTGTGTGCGGAGAGAATGGACTCTTGCCATACAACCTCCTCAGAGTGGCACAACACACCCACTGGCCTGTGCCCTGCAATGCTACAATGCTTGCAGCCAATCAATAATCACGACCTGCCCAGGTGTGCTGGCCAGCGTCAAAGATTGTTACTTAAATATAACAACACTGTGCCACCTGGTTTACTAAACGAACTACAGTATGTGGAAATCCAACAGTATTACCAAGTTTACAAACAGTAATACAATTATTCTTAATAACTGTTACAGAAGTAAATATTATTATTAATAATAATAGCAGTAAATTGTTATTAATAAAAGTGATTGGGGTTAGTGATAATGTTACATCATCGTGATTCCTCTACAACATTCTTTTGTGCAGTCTAATGGCATCATAATACTGCGGTAGTCATTAGCTATGTCCACACTTGTGCCTCTTGCCTTTTCCTCTTGCCCATTCCTCTTGCAATATGTTCATCTTGAGGCATGCCCTAGAGGCATGCTTCGGGAGGCATGCCTTTAGTGTCCACATTCATGCCTCATGAGGCATGCCCCTCAATGTTCTATTGTTGCCACAGCTAGATGGACGATCCAACATTACATTAGCGAAATACCGATGGTTACCGAGGATGCCTTTCGTTTGACAACTCATCTAACTGAACCATATAAAGTCGAATTGGATCAAGGATCTCCAAAAAGGATTTCCAATTATAAGCTGTCAAGATCAACGCTCACGGTTAAAAAAGCCTTCCACCCCCTTGCTTCCGTTTTCCGGAAGCTAATTGAAATCAAAGTTAAAAACGCGATTGTGGACATAGTCTAATATTTGCACAATTTCATTCGTATGTAACCAGAAATGTTACAAGGTTTTTACTGCCCAGTGGTATCTTTGGATAGTGAAGATACCCGGAACTTGGCGCGGATTTACCGCAAACGACACTGGCTTCACTCCACTTCATAAAATTCCTCGAAGACATTCTTTGAATGCTTCCCGGATGTGAGTTGAATATGTAGAGTATTTTATGTCACCAGAAGGCAGTACTGGATTAGTAACTTGGCAGTTCAGCTCGAGATGTATCTAGAAAATGTTGCTGAGTATAGCATACTTTCAATAAATTTAGTTTCTGCAAGAAAGAAACCTGCTCATTACCTACCCCTGTATATCTAATATATTAGAACAAACTGCTCTTGATCGGAGAATCGTGCGTAGCTATAAGTAAGTTATGATTATAAGGCATTGACAAGATGTCGATTGAGTTAATTACTTGTCCATTGTGTAAGCCTCTTGATATTACACCACGTATGCCAAATTTGAATCTATATTTGACATCGTAAAAAATGTTGCAGTTTTCGCAGCTGTCATCATGTAACCATGCAATTGACATTGTTTAACATAAAGTATTAAATTCCAATGAATAATCTGTACTTCATGAAATTTTTAAATAGATGACAGGCTGCTACTGTACTAATGACTTTTGTTTATTCAGAATGTTCGTTAATACTTTTACATACACACGTAAATGCATCAGACTGCTTATTACAACAAATGACTGAATAATATGATACTTAGTGTTGTTTAAATCTGTCTATTAGTATACTAAGTACTACAAGATGAAGCTTGAACCTTCCCCCCAAACGTTAAACGAGATTACCTACGTGAATGTACTGTATACTGCACACTAAATATTACGCACCCTGCGCCAAACGCTTGTTCAAGAATCTCAACAAAACAAACAATCCTATATTGTCAAAATTTTTCACAATCGATCAATGCAAAATATTAATTAAAATGAGCTTGAATTGATTTTAAATGATGCATAAAATTACTAAATACTGATTATAAGTACGTCACTTAAAGGAATGACCAAAAAACCTGTGAAATAACGTCACAAAAGTGCCGCAATACTGCATAAGTTTACTGGAATGAGCGACATGTTGCAAGCGGAGACACGCGCGAATCCACTTCAACTGGAAACGCTTGCAATACGCCGTGCCTCCTCGTTTGTTGAACGAACTGAGGATCTTGGGCATGCCCCTGACGCATGCCTTCCGAGCCTCTGCCCCGTGCAATATGACTCATGCCTCTGCTGACCAAAAATTGAACAAGTGTGGACATAGCTAATAGTAAATCATTTTATTATAAAGTGGTGATTAGATTTTAATATGCCCTGGACCAATATTTTCAAGCAGAAGCTAGGTTGTGATATACCCTGGGCCAGCACGACACTGCTAAAACTACTTCAGAAAGAATTTCTAGTGGTGTCTTGCGTTACTTCTGCAGTATTTTATGATGCTAGTTCCTTGCCGAATCGGGATCTCCAGTAATCCCCATATTTCATTTCATCATGTATTACTGCATATACTAGGGGCAAGTTCTAAGTGTGCCATCTGTGAATTTTGTAGGCTTTTAAGGTTTCTGTGGACACATTTTTGTTATGTTGTATTATGTAAGCATAATGTGTATTTTTTTTTATTTTTTTTATGAGAGAGCGAAATCATCCTCTTATTGGCATAGGCGAATTAAAAAAATCTACTAATCGGATTGGTCAGCATGCCATAACCTAAGTTTGAATTCAGAGCCATTGTATATCTCCCTATCCATGGTGATGCTTTTGACACTCTTGGCCATGCCCCAGGCATCCCATTATTTATTTTATTAATAGAATTGGTATAATGATCATACTAACCTCTCTGTTCATTCAAATGTAGCAGCTCATCTTCTTTTTAGCTGGAAATGGTGTTGGGTAATTTAATTCATGAAATTCTTTTTGTTCATCTGCAATATTAATTTCAGTTTAGAGTTACAGATGCCATTTTTGTCTCGCCATGTCCTATAGTAGAATAAATTTTCTTTTGTGTTTTGAATGAATTTATGTCGGGCAGAAGATGATTAATATGGATCCAATAACCGAATAAATGTATGTAGAAGCTAACATTTGCTTTATTGCTCTTTACACTAAATTCCTTAATGTTCAGTATCTTTACAGTTTTTAGCGTATTTGATACAGGTTTGATTATAATCTAATAGGGTTTGGTCTCAAAAGTTGTTTTTATTGAAGAGATTTATGACTTAAAGCTTTGTTATGGGGTGGTAATAGTTGAAAATAATTTTTGAAATCCAGGTTGCCTCAGGGTATGGTTTTAAATCAGGCTTGTATTACATGTTAGTCATTTTTGTATTTGCTTTTAGTGATAACCAACAAAAATAACAATTCCTAACTTTTTTTACAAAGTTGTACACTCTAAATCATGTGTGATTTGCTGTTTACTTGACACTAATTTGTTTACCTGCTTTTTAGGTTCATAATTAATGATTACTAGAAATTGTGACTCCACTACACCGACGTTACTCCGTGGAAGGAATTGATGTAATAATACTGCAGTAGTCAGTTCCAAGGTATTGTTAGACATACTTTTGGGAGTAGTTGCAGAGGTTTCATGCTGGTTCAGGGTGTATTGCAACCTAATTATTGCCTGAAAATAATAAATCATGTGATTGAGTACTGCCATATTATAATCTTATTAGTCTGTGTAAAGGAATGTTGTATTGGAACTGTGATTTCTGGTGGACCCCATAATTATAGTCATTGTAAGAAAAGATTTCAGGCCTCCCATTGAATTCTTTGCCAGAAGGTGCAGTTAGAGAGCGGTTTTGAAATGTTGCATTAGATTGGTGCACTTCTCCAGTGGGAGTACTTTTCATAAAGTTGATACTTTGGAAAGCCTTTATTCTTGTTAGCGATTGCTTTAATACTATATAAAAATGAAATTTATATTTGAACTTTATAATTACTAGACGACCCGTGCGAAAATTACGCGAATAAAATGCGATGAATAGTGAGGTTGAATGCTTGTAATATAATGAAAATTAGAACCGTACTTTTGTAGCAAATATTGTTTTGTTTTGTTTTAGTGTAATAGGTACGCATCAAAATACTTGCAACATATTACGAAACAGTTAGGAAAATTTAAAGCACTCTGTGTTTATGACAAACTTTCACTGACCTTAACAGAATAAAACCAACCTGAACAAAATGCACACACCATATCAACATCTCTGAAATATTTGTTGCTGTGCGAATAAAATTTTTACACTGGAATTGTATAGCAAAACGACAGTGTTTCCGTTACAGAAAAAAAAAGATCCGAAAAGCTACTTATTAAATTAAAAAAAGTTTATTGATATCTCTGTGACATCCGCTACTGCAATCAAGGGAATTGGCTCTGAACAGTCTCATACGCGCTACCACTTTAAGCATCAAATTCTGAAAAAATTCTTTCTTGATTTATGGTTTTACTTATCTGGAGACCTTAATTTTTAAAATGCTATGTCATTTATCGATTTCGGCTAGGTATCGAAGAAAATAAATGGCTTGTAACTTAAAAAAAAAAAAAAAAAAAAAAAAAAAAAAAAAAAAAAAATCTTGCATAAATAATATTGATACTTTTGCCCGAATTCCAAAAAATTAATTTTATAAAATATGATGTGACCAAATCAGCCACCTTGGTCTTCAAAATGATATCTCATTTATCGATTTCAGTTAGTTATCAAGTGAGGTAAAAAAAAAAAGTTTTGAGAAATGATAATATTTTTGCCCTTTAAGGGTTGAATTTGGAGAAAGTTTTTTCTTAAAATGTGACCATAGCGGATAATTTAATATTTTAATTGATACATCATTTATTGATTTCGGTTAAGTATCAAGGGAAATAAATAGCTGGTGACAGAAAAATGCGTTGTAAAAATATTAATACTTTTCCCTCTAAAGTTAGAATTTTTAAAAATTTCTTTCTTAAAATGTGGTAACGGAACCGAAGAAATTACAAAGACCTCAATCTTTTAAATGATACCTTGTTTATCAATTTTGTTTAATTGTCAAGGGAGATAAATGGCTCGAGATACAAAAAACGCATTTTAGAAAAATTAACATTTTTGCCCTTTAAGGTTCTAATTACGAAAAATTCCTTTCTTAAAATGTTACTATGGCGGAGACCTTAGTCTTTAATACGATATCCCATTACTCTATATCGGTTAGATATCAATGGAGATAAATCGCTCGTGACACAAAAATGCGCCGTAGAAACATTTATACTTTATCCCTTTAAGGGTTGAATTACAAAAACTTCTTTCCTAAAATATGATGTCACCAAAGCTGAGATAATATTCCTCATAATCTTACTTGATTTGTCGATTTTGGATAGATATTCAGGGAGATAAATGGCTCTAGATACAAAACACGCATTTTAGAAAAATTGACATTTTTGCCCTTTAAGGTTCGAATTACGAAAAATTACTTTCTTAAAATATAATGTTACCACAGCTGAAACCTTATTCGTTAATATGATACCTCATTTATCTATATCGGTTAGATATTAAGGGAGATAAATCGCTTGTGACACAAAAAAGCGTTATAGAAAAATTTATACAATTTCCCTTTAAGGGTTTAATTACAAAAACATTCTTTCTTAAAATATGTCGTCACAAAGCTGAGACATTACTCCTCATAATCCTACTTTTTTTATCGATTTTGGTTAGATATCCAGGGAGATAAATGGCTCTAGATACAAAAACGCATATTAGAAAAATTGACATTTTTGCCCTTTAAGGATCGAATTACGAAACATTCGTTTCTTAAAATATAATGTTACCACGGCGGACACCTTATTATTTAATATGATACCTCATTTATCTATATCGGTTAGATATTAAGGGAGATAAATCGCTCGTGACACAAAAATGCGTTATAGAAAAATTCGTACTTTTTCCCTTTAAGGGATGAATTCCAAAAACATTCTTTCTTAAAATATGATGATACAAAGCTGATACATTACTCCTCATAATCCTACTTCATTTATCGATTTTGGTTAGATATCCAGGGAGATAAATGGCAGGAGATACAAAAAAACGAATTTTAGAAAAATTGCTATTTTTGCCCTTTAAGGGTCGAATTACGAAAATTTAATTTGTTAAAAGATAATATTACCACGACGGAGACCTCAGTCTTTAATATGATACCTAATTTATGTATAACGGTTAGATATTAAAGAACATAAATCGCTCGTGACACAAAAACGCATTGGAATAATATTGATACTTTTGCCCTTTAATTATTGAATTCCGAAAAATTTCTGTCTTAATATATGACGTCACTAAAGCGGAGATCTTATCTTTAAAATGATACTTCATTAAACGATGTCAGATAGGTATCCAGGGAGATAAATGACTCATAACACAGAAAACAGCATTTTAGAAATATTGACATTTTTTCCCTTTAAAGGTCGAATTCCGATAACTTCATTTCTTAAAATATGATGTGACCAAAGTGGAGACCATATGCTTCAAAATGACACCTCATTCATCGATTTCGGTTAAGTACGAAGGAAGATACAGGCTTGTGACAAAAAATTCCTTATAGAAATAATATATATGACTAGACGACCCGTGCGAAAATTTCGCGAATAAAATGCGATGAATAGTGAGGTTGAATATAATTTCACAAAGTTCAGTCATTACTCTTCATACTCCTACTTCATTTATCGATTTTGGTTAGAAATCTAGGGAGATAAATGGCTCGAAACACAAAAAAAACGTATTTTAGAAAAATTGACATTTTTGCGCTTTATGGGTCGAATTACGAAAAATTCCTTTCTTAGAATATAATGTTACCACGGCGGAAACCTTAGTCTTTAATACGATATGTCATTTATGTATATCGATTAAATATCAAGGGAAATATAAGGCTCGTGACACAAAAATACGTTGTAGAACAATTTATACTTTTTCCCTTTAATAGTTGAATTCCAAAAACATTCTTTCTTAAAATATGATTTCACAAAGCTGATACATTACTCCTTATATTCCTACTTCATTTTTCGATTTTGGTTAGATATCCAGGGAGATAAATGGCTCGAGATACAAAAAACGCATTTTATAAAAATTGACATTTTTGCCCTATAAGGGTCGAATTACGAAAAATTCCTTTGCTAAAATATAATGTTACCACGGCGGAGACCTTATTCTTTAATATGATACCTCATTTATCTATATCGGTTAGATATCAAGGGAGATAAATCGCCCGTGACACAAAAATCGGGTATAGAAAAATTTATACTTTTTTCCTTTAACGGTTGAATTCCAAAAACATTCTTTCTTAAAATATGATGTCACAAAGCTGAGACATTACTCCTCATAATCCTACCTCATTTATCGATTTTGGTTAGATATCCAGGGAGATAAATGGCTCGAGATACAAAAAACGCATTTTATAAAAATTGACATTTTTGCCTTATAAGGGTCGAATTACGAAAAATTCCTTTGCTAAAATATAATGTTACCACGGCGGAGACCTTATTCTTTAATATGATACCTCATTTATCTATATCGGTTAGATATCAAGGGAGATAAATCGCCCGTGACACAAAAATCGGGTATAGAAAAATTTATACTTTTTTCCTTTAACGGTTGAATTCCAAAAACATTCTTTCTTAAAATATGATGTCACAAAGCTGAGACATTACTCCTCATAATCCTACCTCATTTATCGATTTTGGTTAGATATCCAGGGAGATAAATGGCTCGAGATACAAAAAAACTCTTTTTAGAAAAAGTGACCTTTTTGCCCTATAAGGGTCGAATTACGAAAATTTCCTTTCTTAAAATATAATATTACCATGGCGGAGACCTTATTCTTTAATATGATACCTCATTTATCTATATCGGTTAGATATCAAGGGAGATAAATCGCTCGTGACACATAAATCGGGTATAGAAAAATTTATACTTTTTTCCTTTAACGGTTGAATTCCAAAAACATTCTTTCTTAAAATATGATTTCACAAAGCTGAGACATTACTCCTCATAATCCTACCTCATTTATCGATTTTGGTTAGATATCCAGGGAGATAAATGGCTCGAGATACAAAAAACGCATTTTAGAAAAAGTGACATTTTTGCCCTATAAGGGTCGAATTACGAAAATTTCTTTTCTTAAAATATAATGTTACCATGGCGGAGACCTTATTCTTTAATATGATACCTCATTTATCTATATCGGTTAGATATTAAGGGAGATAAATCGCTCGTGACACAAAAACGCATTGCAAAAATATTGATACCTTTGCCCTTTAAGGGTCGAATTCCGAAAAATTTGTTTCTTAATATATGACGTCACTAAAGCGGAGATCTTAATCTTTAAAACGATACTTCATAAAACGGTTTCAGATAGGTATCCAGGGAGATAACTGACTCGTAACACAGAAAACAGCATTTTAGAAAAATTTACATTTTTGCCCTTTAAGGATCGAATTCCGAAAACTCTCTTGCTTAAAATACGATTTAACCAAAGTGGAGACCATAAGCTTTAAAATGACACCTCATTCATTGATTTCGGTTAAGTATGAAGGAAGATATAGGTTTGTGACAAAAAAATACCTCATAGAAATAATATATATGATAAACAATTTTTTTTAGTTTAAATTGTTACAGTTCAATGTTTATCCATTCATTTGAAAGTGGACTCTGTTCTTTTTGTTGTATTCTGTGGAAAGATCTATTGATCTAAGGAAGACCATTTAGGATTCATAGTATTCCTTATAAAAAAAGTATTTTCCCCCCTCCCCTGTTGAAAATTAGAGTTTTGGCCATGATGATGTCGTGGAAATTGCCAATCAGATTTATTGTTTCATAATTTCACTAAGAACACCATCTAGTTTATACATAATTATTGTAGACTACTTTTTCTGCAGTTGCTCATTAAAATATTATTACTTAATAAAAAATCTAAAATAAAAAATTCCAAAAACAGTTGCATTGGTAGCCATCTTTATTAAATAATAATTGATTATTATGAAGATTGGGGTAATATCAAGATGGGGATACCGCTGCTGCCTCGTGTAGTAACCACACAGATCAAGTGCTGTATATTACATCACTGTGACGTATTCAGTCTGCACGTACCGACACAGTAACAGCTATAGATATGATCCGTAAATTGGATATCTGCGATATCGTGCGTAATGGTTACGTTTCAGTTTGGTCCAGGCTGCATTACGACCAAAACCCATATTTATAAAATGTGATTTTGTCAATCATCATTTGAGTTTATGTTGTAATGCAGCCTGGACCAAACTTCACGATGATGTCATATATACCACGTGATCTGTGTGTTTACCACGCGAGGCCGCAGCGGTATCCCCATCTTGACATTACCCAAAGATTGTTTTCTAAGATAAATTTTAGAAGCTCATTATTTTGGATTAACCATGCAAATTGGATCTACAGTAGAATACTTTTAGTTCAGTTTGTGGGTGTAGTCAAGATTTGATTCAGGGTGAGTCAAAAGCAAGTGGAAAACTTAATAAAAATACTTTTTAAAATTGTAAAATATAAAATAAACACTGGATTAGTTAATATAAGCACCAGCCTGGAAGGGCTGTAGTTAAACATTGACAATTTTTTCCCGTTATGAGACCTTGACTTTCAATGTCGGCACTTATTCGATGTTTTCTTGAAATGTCTTTTGTTATTTTTATATGATTTACACAATGAAACAAATCTACAATTTTTTTGACGTATAAGATTTGCTACATATTGTGAAAGTGCTGAATATTTTACTATGCGAGAAACTCTGATAATAAATTCTGAATTTCTGGCAGTGCAATGTAATTGAAAATCGGGGAATACTGGAGATCACAATTCCAGAAGGAACGGGCGTCATAATACTGCTATAATCAAACGCAAGATATATATTCCAAAATACATTTAACGGTGTCATTCTGGTCCAGGGTGTATTACAAACCGACGTTTGCTTGAAAATAATGGTTCAGGCTGTATTACAATGGAATTACTATTTTAAAATAATATGTCTTGCGATTGGCTACAGCAGTATTATAACATCTTTAGTGAATGTTGTTGTAGTGGAATCACGATCTCCAGTAGACCTGAAAATCAGCTTTCTGATTGCTTTATCACTATCTTTATATATTTGAGTTTTTATAACAATTTTTATAGGGTGGTCCTTGAATGTGGCTATGTACTTTTAAGACCATCTAGTTTCTCAGAACATTTACATATTTTGTATGAATTTTCAATGAAGAGGCGATTTGTGGAAGAATTTTTGGCAATAGCGCAATCACTGGGACTCATCAAGGAATTGACATTTTGTTCTGAAAACTGTTGCACATGTTCGTTTGGTGATACTATTTAATATATGTTGCTCTTAGAGGTGTAAAATGTATAGATACCTCACAAACTTCACTCGAAAAGTGCCTTAACGCTATACCGCGAGCGACTGAGAGAAGCCTTATAGTGAAGTAAAATGACCATGACCACGTTCTTTGAATGATATTATTTGGGAATATGTTGTTATAAAAGTATAAATATTGAAAAGATTACACACACACAAAAAAACTTTGAACCGTAAGCGAACGTTGGTTGCCTCATTTACGGACACATACGCGACGTCCTACGATAACTCATACATCGTCAAGAAACATATCCGCATGTTATTTCCAAGATGTTAATATTCTACGGCATTTACCAAAGTAGGTTGCGGCAATATTAACGTAGCTTATGTTTAGGTTGAAAGTGCGGAAATATGCTTGTTCCAGCATTACGTCGAAGGAATTTGATTTAATAGTTTAAATGCAGCCTGTACTATAATGGCTTTCGGTTGTTGTTGTTGTTGTTGTTCAAGCATAATTCACCAGAAATTTGGATTTATTAAACATTTATCATGATTTTCAAGCTGAATCGTTAGCAGTGCCTGCGGATAGGTTGGAATGCAGCCTGGACCAATGTGGACATAGACACTCGCGGTATAGCGTTACGGCACTTTTCGAGTGAAGTTTGCGAGGTACCTATACATTTTACACCTCTAAGAGCAACATACATTAAATAGTATCACCAAACGAACATGTGCAACAGATTCCAGACGAAAACAACTACTCCTAGATGTGTCCCAGTGATTGCGCTATTACCGATTTTTTTTTTTAATTGTGTAAATTGTATCTCTTATCACTGCTGTTTGGTTTAAGCCACTCACATTTAAATGTAGTTTTTAACAAGCATAGTAAAAATAGTGCACTCTTTTATATTTTTCTTGTTATTTTATAAACAGTGCCACTATTCGCTGTAATAGGAGAACACCTATCCTAGCCATGTTTGATGAACTTTTCTGGGTTAATACCTACAGTTTCTACAAAACTGTCAATTTCAAAGGCTATAGATCTTGCTTGCAAAACATTAAAATTCTTTTTAAACCATCATCTTTTGTTGGTTAAAAAATCTAACACCATTAAAAAGTTGCAATTTCCCTGATGCCAAAATGCTATTGCATATGCGTTTCTTCAGTTCGGTAGTGGTGATGCCTCTAATGACATCTCTTCATAGGCTGTTTTTCTTTTGAGCTTGTGGTGATGGGTAGATTGCATTTTAAGCCATTTTCTATGTGATCTTTCAAAATTTTGTCTTCAGCTTCAGTTCTGGATTTACTCAAGTCTTTCATTTTATTCCTTGTCCCTAAAATGTGAGTCATGTATGCTATAGAACTACACAATAGAAATTATTGACCCAGTGACTTTCTTGTTATCTTCTTTTTTGACCAGTGGAAATCGGCAGTATCACAGTAGGCTTATTTTCTATGAAACATCTTGTTGCTGCTGCTGCAAATTTGTGTCATTGAGATTATGAAATTGCACATGTCTTTGAAGTGTGCAAATGGCCTCACCAAGAACATATCTAAAATACTTTGGACATTAGTCATTTGAAACATCTCATAATAAATTGGAAATGCATATTTGAACCACTTCATTATGTATATCATTCCTAGAGAGAAGTGTGTGATGCAGTGCAACGTGTGTAGTCTGTTCATCAAATCTAAGCGACGTGTGCCGGTTCAGAAAGTAAATTAAATGTTAGCATTAGATATTTTTATTTCATTATATTTATGCTTGACTACATGAGTCATTGAACCAGGGTGGGCCAGTACCCCATCCTGCCCCATTGTGACTACACCCACTGTCAGACTATCTTTTCTGTAGACAATTCATAGAATAAGTAGTTGAACAGTTCGTCAGTTACTTAGTCTTAAGTGCAGGAATATCTATCCATAGTATCAACACGCATAGTTTTACACTTTGTTGATGTCTACCACGAGTGTCTTTGAACAATTCAAGCAATACTTCTAGTTTCTTATTTTTAAAATAGCGCTTTTGTGATCTATTACTAGGTCTATACATTGACTAGACATGCTAATTTCTATAGATTACATTTGTTTGTAAATTACTTCTAAATGAGGCACAATCTCATGAAAAATCTCTAACCATGATATGAATTGACGTCATTGTATCCAGAACCTGGTCTGTGACTTGTTTCATATCATCAACACTTCTTTCGTCTGTCAGTCCATTGGCATCCTCATAGTGCATATTTCCTTATTGCCTGTGGAATCCTTGAATTTTGTCTAAATGTTCCACTTATTTCTTTTTGCATCTCACTTATTTTTAATGTGTTTTCAGATCATTTTATATTGCATCATTTCATATTTTGTCTTCTTTGATTATTCCTTTAATCCTCCTCATAAATTTCATGAACACTTGTCCATTTCTTGGAACTTTTCTTCACCATAGCTCATTTTTTGCTACCGTAGCTTGCATCTAGAATGAACAAGTGTATTATAAAGCTGAAGTTGGATGTCTAATCTGGTTTGTTTTTTTATTGCTTATTCCAAATATCATGTAAGAGCCGAGCTTGCAGTGGAGTTCTGTATAAAGCTTGAATCTTACCTCTGACCATGCGTAGCCTAGGATGTTACAGTTCTGATTTAAATATAACAACTCGGACGCCACATAGCTTATTTAAACCAAAAGCTACAGAAAGGTGTAAATTCGAATGATGTTACCAAGTCCATTATTATTAGGTAACTATATTCTTCCAATTTTTACAAAGTCAAAAAACTGTACAGGCGATCAGACAATTTTACCAAAGAAATGTTTGCAAGTTTGATTAACCGTTCGAGCCAGACCACACCCCATAGTTCACGGTTCAAACCTTCAGTTGGAAATCTAATAAAAGTAAATCACACGCTCCCATTGTTCCACCGTTTAGTAAATTCAAACAATCCCGAGGCCCCACGTGGTAAAAATACTATTTTAACTCCACCTTATAATAAATCTGAGTGATCTAAGCTGCATGTTAGCGAGCCTAAGGTTTTCAAAGCTAACTGCTAGAGACTACATCTTGTCGCTCGCACTGTTCCTAGCCGACTGAGCCTAACGTGGTGTTACGCCGACTGCTTCTGTATGTCTGAGGCCGACCAACTGAACGTACTTGTCTATATCACTTCACGCTCCCCGCTTCTCGAAGATTCCTGGCTACTGCTCTCTCATGAACCATGGGAACAAGCTCTTTTCCTCATTCACTTGGATAGATCCTGGGAGGCTGATCAGATATCAAATCGCATGTCTGAAATCCTTGCATCATCTAATTTGACCTTGAGTATAAAAATAATTCTATCTCTCTGAAATTTTACAGATCGCTAGATCTGGTAGCAAATGCTAACTTTAGTTATTTGAAAACTTTCGTAACTTTGATAATTTAGCCAAAAATAAATAATTTAAATCTGAATTTTTAAAATCTCATTCCAGGCGAATGCCGAAAACTGATGTAACAGAAAATACTATCTTGACAGCTATAAAATCCTTATTCCTATCTTGAATTATCATAGAAAATGACTATAAAAATGAAATGCAATACTAGTATTCAATCTAACTCGTAGTTCTGGGAATAAAATTTTGTCATGCAGTTTCAACAATCAGTTGGCATTTGTTAACTTTACTGTTAACATCATGAATGTCACTGCAGCCAAGGTACTTTAAAAGTATAACTTGTTATAATGGTGTCTCTCTTGGTATTATGCTTCGATACTCGTGACAACGAAATGTTACTATGCAAGGAAACTAAGGAATAACTCTTCACTTGCCACAGATGAATGCTCAATAAACAGATGAGTGTATGTGTGTATACTTCTGATTCCCTCACTTTTTTTGCTGTCGTCAGTCTTTTGACGGGTTTGATACAATCCTCCATCCCTTCCTATCTTGAGCTAACCTCTTCATCTCTATATATCCCATATAACCCACGTCCTCAATTATCTGCTTCTAATCTCTATCTTCCTCTACAGTTCTGACCTTCAACTGTTCCCTCCACCAGCAAATTAACCAATCCAGCATGTCTCAAAATATGAATTACCAGCCTGTCTCTTCTTTCTGTAAGCTTCTTCCACAAACTTCTTTCCTCACCCATCATTTCCAAAACTCGTTCATTTCTTACTTTGTCTGTCCACTTAATTTTCAGCATTCTTCTGTAGCACCACATTTCAAATGCTTCAATTTTCTTTCTTTCCAGTATTTTGCACATGTTATCTGTGAATAGCAATATGTTATTTCCAGTATGTTTCACTGCCATAAAGTGCTGTGCTCCATATTTCCTCAAATTATGATTAAAGTTTTTATCAAAATATTGTGTGTTATTGTTCTTTGTGGTTTTCCGGCCTTCATCTTTGGTGATTGACGGATTTACTTTTTAGACCCACTCTTGTGTAGTAGGAGTTTATTTCTCCACCCCAAAGTGGAACTATTTTTGTTTTCTCTTGACATCTTTCTAGCGATTCTTATTATTTTGATTGTATCAATAGACTTTTTTGTATGTTGAATGTATGCTTCATTTTTTTGTACATTTTTAATTGAAGTAATTTGTACTATGTTATCTGTAAATAGTAATATGTTTAGGAAATTTCTTTTAACAATTCAGATTACATTTGGTGCAACTCCATGCTTTAATTTTTTGGTCTATATATACGACGGGGTACTCAAAAATTACTGGAATAGCATTGCCGTGGGCGGAGCTTGTGTAGTACATATTTCTGCCACTAGATGTTTATAGCACAACTCATTGTCAGTTTAGTGCCACCTGTGTTGTCAACCTGGCTTGTTTCTGTTAATCTGCGGTGATTGTTTTTGCTAACGCTTGTTTCATTTTTGATGATGGAATTTTTAAGTGAACAACATGCAACTGTGAAATTTTGTTTTCTACTCTACTGCTGGAACTGATTTAATGTTGAAAAAAGCTTACAGACATTACGCTAAAAACTCAAGTGTACGAGTGGTTTGCTCAGATTAAAAATGGTGACATCTCGATTGATGACAAACCTCGTTCTGGACTTCCACCAACTTCCCAAATCAACGAAACTGTTGAAAAAATTCAGGAACTTGTGCTCTCAGACTATCAGCAGACAATTGATCAACTGTTGGAGATTAGTGGGTTATCTTGGAGCTCGGTTCAGTGAATTTTAACTAAAGATTTGGGAATGAAAATGGTTTCTGCCAAGGGTTCTGCTGTCTGGTTCATCACTTACTGAAGTGAGGTCCGGGGTTCCCCAGGGAAGTGTGATAGGGCTTCTGTTGTTTCTCATATACATTAATGATCTATGTGACGTAATAAGGGGGAAGAAAAGACTGTCCATGATGCTATTATTTATCGTGAAACCAAAAACCAGGACAACTGCTCTTTGTTACAAGACAATATTACGAAAAGTATTGAGTGCTGTAAAGACTGGCAGTTGGAGTTAAACGCTACAAAAGTGCCAAGTCATGTGTATATACGACAGGGTAAATAGATGACACCATTTAGCTCTGACTAAACAATTAATTGCACTGTCCTTAAAATGGTAGATTCCGCTAAATACCCAGGGGTAATAATTTGTAGTGGAATGAGCATGTTGAGAAGGTAATTGGGAAAGCAAATCATATGCTACGACTTCTAGATCGTAATTTAAAACAGTGCACACTGGAAGTTAAATCGGTTGCATATAAGTCACTAGTGCATCCTCACTTAGAATATTGTTGTTATGTATGGGATCTCTATCAAAAGGGGTTAATGGAGGCTTTGGAGAGGAGAGGAGCTGCCTGATTCGTGACAGGTATGCATAGTTGGAGGAAAGCGTAAGTGCGGTGTTGAAAGAGTTAGGTTGGGAAGAACTGGAACGCTAATGGCATTGCTCTCGACAGAAGCTTATAGAAAAATTCACGACTGTCTTGTTTCAGAATGACGGCAAACAAATATTACTACTACCAACATTCATATCTAGGAATGATCATGAAAATAAGAGAAATCAGGACCAGAACAGATTTATTTCTATACTCATTTTTTCCACGAGTGATTAGGGAATGGAATAGGAAGGATTTCCCGGGTGAGTAAACTTAAAATCCAGTTGTAGTTGTCGATAAATCACTTCGGACATCCTGATCTGGGTTTTCCTTGGCTTTCCCAGATCACTCCGTGCGAATGCCAGGATGGTCCTTAAAAATAGCCCATGGACACCCCCTGCCATATCGTGTATATCCCTTCCAGTTAACAAATGGTTTACACATTAGGATTGGTGCAATACACCCTCTGCTACCCACTTTTAGTGAATCACGGAGTAATAATAATAATGATATACAGGGTGCGTCACCAAAATCCGGACAAATCGAAGAGTTTTTTGAAACAATTTTTTTTTCACAAAATATTAAATATAACAAAAAATACTTTTGCATGGTTTATCAGGGACCTCTATAGAAAATAATTATTCAATATATCCCCCTCTAGCTTCAATAACTGCCTCCAGTCTCGGCCTGAAGCGGTCGCATGCTCGACGTAATGCAGCCGAGTCCATGGCGGCGAATGCTGCTTCAATGGCGGATCTCAATGATGCGACGTTTGGATGCCGAGACTTGTTGGACATCCTTTCAACTACGCTCCAAACGTAGTAATCCAGAGGATTTAAATCGGGACTGTTTGGAGGCCAAAATTCCTTTGACCAAAACATGTCCAAATTATCGGACATCCAGTTTTGAACCAAATGGCTCGTGTGTGCTGGTGCACCGTCTTGCTGGAAAACATACGGAGTTCCAGACGCCACTGCATCAATCCACGGCTTCACAACACTCGAAATAACGTTCAAATAAACTTCTTTTGTCACAGTTTCCTTGTTTTAAAAAAAATGTGGGGGCATGACATGACCCTCGCTCGACACAACACTTAGCACGTGAACACTGGCAGGAAATTTTGTTCTGGCAACAATAGGGATATCCTGTGGATCATGTGCAAGCCAACGGTCATTTCTTCGATTATTTTTGGCATCAACTGTAAAAATCTTTTCATCAGAAAAGAATCTGATACGCCCAGCGGCATCATTTTTCAGTGATGACAGAAGCAAATGGCAGCGGCTGACTCTCTTTGTCCTAGCAGTCTCGGAGAGCATTTGCCTAACCTTCAGTGTGTAGGACTTGTATCTAAGGTCTTCTTCAGCAATTCAACGCATTGTTGGTTCGCTTACACCAATGATTTTTGCCAGAGATCGCAATGACTGCCTTGGATTCTCTGAAATCAGCTCTTGAGCCCTTTCGATGACTTCAGGTGTCCTCATTGTGCGGTCTTTCGAGTGACGCTTCCTTGCCGGTACTGTGGAACCTTCGTTTGACTGTTCTAACGACGAATATTTTGCTACAACATCATAAACTGTCGATTTTGGGTACTTGAAAAACCGAATTATTTCAACTGCTGAGCGCCCAGCGAGAAGACCTTCGACAATCGCGGCTCTTTTATCATACTCCGCACTTCGCTTCAACATCATGGCCATTTTGAGGTTACCACTGTTTACTAGAAACGTTAGACACTGCAGAGCGCCAAACACGATCTCTGGCGGAAGAAAAATGTGGCGGGAAATTTAAATTTAAAATTGTCCGGATTTTGGTGACGCACCCTGTAAATCCGAAGGTAACTCTATCTGTCTCTCTGTCTGTTGCGTTTCTTGGGCTAAACGGCTAATCCGATCATGATGAAATTTGAGGAGGAGATGCTATTTGACATTAGGATGGACATAGCATACTTTTTTCTGTGTAGATAATACATGCTCCCATATAATTTTGAAAAATTACTGAACTGCGATAGAAGCCAGGGATGTGTAAGTCTCTGTAGTACATTCCCACATAGTGGCATGGTAGCTCAGTGGTTATTGTGATTGGTTAATGATGTTTGGAGCGTGGTCTCTGGTTCAAATCCAGGTCGAAGCAAAGATTTTTAAGAATTGTTTTTGATCGTATGTGCCATGCCTGGACGGTCGGTTGCTGGGATTCCTTGTTAAACTGTATATCCTACAGATTTAGGGGTGCAATGCGTGGAAAATCGTAGGTGGTCTAACAATGCCATATGTGTTAATTTTTTTTTATGCTATATTGATCCCTGATGGTTTATTACTCTCACAGTCAGTGTGTGTATGATCTGCACTATTAATATTATAAATGTGGAAGTAAGTCTCTGTATTTTTGTTATGTTTTGATGACTAAATGGCTATACTGATAATGATTGAAAGGAAATACTTTGTATATGTAGGAAGGACACGGGAAATCCCTGCAGGGGCCTGGTACACAAGTGCCAGGTACGGTTTTTTTTATTATTACTATTATTATTATTATTTGATTGCAATGGAGCACAGGCTCTGGTGGCAATTTCCCTACACACCCATCTTCCCCCTATCCTGCACCCACCTTCATTTGCCCTCTACAAATTTTATCTTTAAATTCTTTCAAAGTTTTCGGTAAATTATTCATCATTTCTCTTGATAACTCATTCCAATCCCTGACACCCTTACCTAAAAAAGAGAATATACCCACACCCTTGTGCCTGAAATCAAGTGCCAGCTTGTGGTCATGGTCATCTTTTTCCCTTCCATGCACTACTTTTCATACCTATTGCAATATCTTTCCATGCCTCATCGCCAGTATATGCCCTGTACACTCCCATGACCCTCTTCATCCTCCTCCTGTCTTGCAATGAATCCCATTCCAGCTCCTTTATCATATCCGTCACTGATTGCACTCTGCGATAATTTCCAGAAACAAATCTAGCAGCCCTTTTTTGCACCCTCTCCAACTCCTGTATTTGATACGTAAAATGAGGGTCCCATACTATACTACCATATTCGAGGAATGGTCTGACCAAAGTTTTGTAACCCAATTCCTTTACTCGTACATCCCCTCATCACTCTCTCCAACAAGTGCAGAACTTTGAAACCTTTTCCTACCACCTGTCCAATGTGTCCTGCCCAGTTAAGCTTGTTATCAAAAGTAATCCCGCGTTGCCCAAGCTGGAAACTTGTGAGCGCCGTAAGTTTCCCATACCGTAAACTCCTACCATGCTTCAATGACCACTGTAGGGCATGGCGGTGGAACGTTGTGTGCCTAGGAGAACGGGGATCTTGGCTTAATCGCTCGGATCACGAGGACGGTACAAACCTGTATAAAAAAAAACTTCAACCGCAAGGTGAGTAAAGTGCCGAGGAGGTGGATGGGTGGTGAGGCAAACCATCCGCTAGCATACAACCTCAGAGGCACCTGCCGCAACCCTGTTGTATTGGGCTTGGTGGCGTGATGCGGAAGCTCCATGTCACCTGACGTTTAGTTCCTCCAAACTCGTGGGACCAAAATGAGAAATAATTCAAATTCTAACCCCTTCTCCTGTGGCTTGGGCAATGTCACTCTAACGCCCAAAAAAGAGTTGGTGGTAAGCAGGCGAGGGTTGAAAGCCCTCCTCATGAAAAATAATGTGTGTAACAGGAAGGATTATATTGTAGATAATGCCTTCATCATAATGAGTAGGGTGGAGGGATCTTTTGAGAAGGTCTCTCCATTCTATATACAAAAAGGTCTTCAGGGTATTGTGGGAACCCTAAAATCCGTCAAAAAGCTGAGGAACGGGACCCTGCTTTTAGAAACATCTACTAATAAGCAGGCTGTCCTCCTCCTTAAGTGTGAGAAGCTCGGGGAGTTCGCAGTAAAATGCGAACTCCACAAAACTTGGAACTCAAGTAAAGGTGTGGTCACCTGCCACGACCTAATTGATGTTACTACCGAGGAACTCCTTAAGGAGTGGTCTACAGAACATGTGGTCAAGTTTCGTCAGATCACACGAAGGGTTAATGGCAGTCTTGATAAGACAGCCACCTTCGTCCTGACGTTCGACACTCCAATGTTGTCCAAAGCCATCAAAGCTGGCTATCTAAACTATAATATCCGTCCATATGTCCCAGAACCTATGCGCTGTTTTAAGTGCCAGCATATCGGGCATACGACGGCGACGTGTAAGGGTAGCCCCACCTGTGGGAAATGTGGAAAGGGCGCACATGGGCCAGGCAGTAGTTGCACTGCCCGACAGATGTGTGTACACTGCTCCGGGTCTCATCCAGCGTGGAGCAGGGAATGTCGAGTGTACGTTGATGAGAAAAAGGTACAGGAGTTGAAAACCAAGGAACGTCTATCATATGGCGAGTCGAAGAAGAGGTTTAAGGCACTTGCGCCCTCTGTCTTCACTACAAGCTTAGCCAATACCTTGTCAAATCCCATCAGGAAGGAGAGTGTTGCTACACAGATGTCCTTTGCAGACATGGACACAATTACAACGTGCTCATGTCAATGCAGATGCGGCGCCAATGTAACCAAGGTTATTACACCGAAGACCGTGGATGTTGGTAGCAACACTTCTGCATCCTCGACCACAAAGACAGCAGGTTCAATGGTTCCACCAGTAAATGCACAGTCATCCGCTACAGCAATGGGTCCCTCTGCGAAAGCAGAGGCAGCCACAATAGCAGAAACAGCATCTGCACCTGATGAAGTAACAGTAACGCCATCTGCCAGTAGCGGATGGCAAACAGTGCAGAAGGTTAGGGGTCCGAAATTTAATCACACGGACCCCACTATGTTTGTGAAATCCCCTCCGACTTCTCCTCCCAGATCCACCTCTGGAAAGGAGAAGAAGGGAAAAAGGCCTCGGCGGAAGAAATGTCCGCAAGATTCTGAGGCCTTACAACGAGAATCGTCTTCGGACACAGAAGAAGACGTAATGCTGGTGGACGAACCTGGTTCCATTCCTCAGCAGACACGGGACAATGACCCACCCGACCTGGGGCGGGTGAGGTTGAATAGGTGAGATGGCTCCCATACTACAATGGAATGTAAATGGCTAACATGCTCACAAAGAGGAAGACCAACTCTTAGCATGGTCTAATCCATTGTGTCTCTGTCTCCAAGAGACACATTTTAGACCACTACATCAGCCAGTGCTAAGAGGTTATGACATCTATAGAAAGGTTGATACCGAGGGTGATCGAGCGAAGGGTGGAGTGGCTGTGTTTGTCCAAAGCACTTTCCACTCCGAACCTCTTGCTCTCACCTCTCATCTACAAGCAGTGGCAGTGAGGATATACGGGCCCATCAACCTGACAGTGTGCTCTATTTATCTACCACCGAATGCGCCCGTCGAGTATGATAACCTAATCGACATTTTGCTGCAGCTCACACGGCCATTCCTCCTCCTAGGAGACTTCAACACACATAGTGCATTGTGGGGTTCGAACGCCGATTGCCCCAGAGGCCGAATGGTTGGTAGATTAATGGAGCAAGAAAACGTTTGTATCCTGAATACAGGACAAATGATCCACTTCACCACTGCTTCCGGATCATCCTCTGCCATTGACCTTTCTTTGTGTTCTCCTTCAATTGCGGACTCTGTGCATTGGGAGGTGGGTCGCGACCTTCATGGAAGCGACCACTTCCCTATTTGGATGCACGTTGAGTGTGAATGTGGAGGCAGCAATAACCGACGCAGATGGAACGTCAGTGATGCAGATTGGCAGCTCTTTTGCTGTTCTGTACTACTGAAACCTCGCCATACTATCCAGGAGAAGGTGAATCACCTAACTGAAGCGATTCACCATGCAGCTGACGTTTCCATGCCTGAAAGCTCCGGAACGCTGCGCCTGTTCCCTGGTGGAACGACGAATGTCGTTTCGCTATACAGGGTCGCAGATGGGCGTTGCAGCGCTTTAGGTTGTACCCTACATCCGACAACCTGGCAGCGTTCCGTATAGCCAGCGCTAAGGCGTGCCGTGTTATTAAGGAGAGCAAGAAAAGGTCATGGCAGAACTTTGTTGGCAGAAATTTGTAAGAACTGAGCTTATGCTTGGGGTGGAGCATAAACACGTTGTCTTAACTATAACCGTGTGTAGCCTTGGATTTAACAGTTTTGACTTAGTTAAGATGATACGATCGCCACATAGGTTTTTAACCAGAAAACTATGAAAAGGAAAAGTTCAATAATGATAAATAGTTCATTGCCATTTAAATAAGTATATTCTTCCAAAAGTTCACAAAGCCAAAAACTGTACAGGCAATCAGACGAATTTTCCAAAGTAATGTTTTACAAGTCCGCTTAACCAGTCGAGCCAGACCACACCCCAATAGTTTAAACTTCTAGTTGCAGTAATTTAACAAAACAGGATCACACGCTCCCATTGTTCAACAGTTTAGTAAAATCAAACAATCCCGAGGCCTCACTTGGAGAAATACTATTTTAATTCAACATAATAGTTGACTTGAATAAAAGAAGTGTCATTATTCCAAAATAAAACTTTTACTGATGTGCTAGATATAAAACTTTCCTGCCTACTGAGCTACGTGCTAGCGCGTTCGCGGTTCCTGGCAGACTGAGCGGCGAACAACTGCACGCGCGGTCCTATATTCACATAGCACTTCCTGCTTCTCGAAGATTCCTAGCGGCTTCTCACGCGAAGCGTGGGAACAAATCTTTTTCCTCTTTCTCAGGGGTGGCTGATCAGATGTGAAATCGCACGTCTGAAATCCTTACATTGGCTAATCTGACCTTGAAATTAAAAATAATTCGATCTTTCTGAAACTTTACAAATCGCTAGATCTTTAAATAAACGTTAAATTTAGTTATCATGAAAAATATCCTAACTTTAATAATTTAGCCAAAAATAAATAATTTAGATACAAACTTTCTCTCCAAGCGAATGCCGAAAACTGATGAAATTGAAAATATTGAAAGTACTATCTTGAAAACTGTAAAACTGCATTCTAACTTGAATAAACATAAAAAATTACTTTAAAAATGAAATGCACTAATATTTTATCCAATCTAACTTATGGTTCTCAGAATAAAATTTTGTCACGCAGTTACAAAATTTAACAGATAGGTTACAAATTGTTCCACACCTTCTACATCTACATATATACTCTGCAATTCACAAAATTGTGGGTGGCAGAGGGTGCTCATCACCAAAGCTAATCTCTTTGCTGTGCATTCCAATCCCTAATGGTACGAGGGAAAAAAGAAGTCATATAAGAATCAGTCCGGCACCTTATTTCTCTAATTTTATCTTTCCTGTCCTTCCGACTCAAATAGGTTGGTGGAAGAAGTATTTCACTGCACTCAAAAGTGAAAGCGGGAGTACGCATGTTTACCAATAAGTTTAAACGAAACGTGTGTCGTCTATCTACCAGAGACTCCCAACCTAGTCTACTAATCAGTTCTGTGACGCTTTCATAAGGACTGTAGCAAGCGGTCACGAATCGAGCGGCTCTTCTCTGTACTTTCTCCCCCTCAGGGTCCTGGTACCCAAGTGCCAGGTACGGGTTTGGCGAACCCGCGGTGCCCAAGCTGGAAACTTGTGAGCGCCGCAAGTTTCCCACACCGTAAACTCCTACCATGCTTCAACGACCACCGCAGGGCGTAGCGGTGGAACGTTGTGTGCCTAGGAGAACGGGGATCTTGGCTTCATCGTCCGGATCGCGAAGACGGAACAAACCTCTATAAAAAAAAACCCTCAACCTCAAGGTCAGCCACGTGCCAAGGAGGTGTATGGGTGATGAGGGAAATCACTCGATAATGTGCAACCTCAGGGGCACCTGCGCACCTCTGTTGTATAAGCATTCCTTCTTATACTGTTTTTTCTCGTGGGATCAAAAATTCCTTCCACAAAAAACCCAAAAAACCCCTGCGGCCCGGGTGTGTCGCAGGTAAATAAAAACACACCCAGTTCTTACAAATGGGCTAGGGTTGAAGCCCTCCCCCGGATGTAAACAGTAACAGCAAGGGTTGTAATATTGACAATGCCTTCGTTATTATGACAAGGGTGGAGGGATCTTTTGAGAAGGTCTCTCCATTCTATGTTCAGAAAGGTTTAGAGGGTATTGCGGGTACCCTCAAATCTGTAAAAAAGCTGAGGAATGGGACACTGCTTTTGGAAACATCCACCCATAGGCAGGCTGTCCAACTCCTTAAGTGCTAGAAGCTCGGGGAGTTCGCAGTGAAGTGCGAACTCCATAAAACTCTAAATTCAAGTAAAGGTGTCATCACCAGCAGGGACCTTATGGATTTAGAGACCGAGGAACTCCTTAAGGAGTGGTCAACAGAACATGTGGTCGAGGTTCGTCAGATTAAACTAAGGGTTAACGGCAGTCTTGAGAAGACAGCCACCTTCGTCCTGACGTTCGACACTCCAACGTTGCCCAAAAACATCAAGGCAGGATATTTGAACTTGAATATTCGCCCGTATTTACCGGACCCAATGCGCTGCTTTAAGTGCCAGCGGTTCGGTCATATGACGGCGACCTGCAAGGGCAACCCCACCTGTGGGAAGTGCGGAAAGGCAGCTCATGAGCCAAGCACTAGCTGCACGCTCCCACAGGTGTGTGTCAATTGCTCCGGGGCACATCCAGCCTGGAGCAGAGAGTGTCGATTGTATCTGGAAGAAAAAAAGATACAGGAGTTGAAAACGAAAGAGTGCATATCGTATGGCGAAGCTAAGAAGCGATATAAGGCTCTGGCTCCACCAGTCTTCGCTACCAGCTTCGCAAAGACATTATCAACTCCCGTCAGGAAAGAAAGTATTGCTACCCAGACGTCCGTTGCGGACATGGGCACAAGTCCAATGTGCTCATGTCAGTGCAGATGTGGTGCCACACCCATCAAGGTCATTACACCTAGGACCTCGCACGTCGGTAGCAATACTCTGACAACATCAACCACATCGACAGCAGGTTCAGCAAGTCCACCAGCAAAGACACTGCCATCCGCTACAGCAGTGGGTCCCTCTGCAACAGCAGAAGCGGCCCCTGAAACAAGAGAATTGGTAACGGCAATGCCATCTGCCGGTAGCGGATGGCAAACAGTGCAAAAGGTTAGGGGTCCGAAATTTAAGCTAACGGACCCCACTATGTTTGTGAAATCCCCTCCGACTTCTCCTCCCAGATCCCCCTCTAGAAAGGAGAAGAAGGGGAACAGGCCTCGGCGGAAGAAAAGTCCGCAAGACTCCGAGGTCTCACAACGAAAATCGTCTTCGTACACCGAAGACGATATCATGCTGGTGAACGAACCTTGTTCCGTTCCTCAGCAATCAACAAAGGAAGACTCACCCGATCCGGGGGGTGGGGGGGTGGGGGTGGTTTTAAATAGGTAGAATGGCTCCCATACTTCAGTGGAACGTAAACGGCTTTTAGGCTCACAAAGAGGAAGTCCACCTCTTAGCACGGTCTAACCCATTGTGTCTCTGTCTTCAGGAGACACATTTTAGACCATTTCACCAACCTGTGCTGAGAGGGTATGACATCTATAGAAAGGACAATACCGAGGGTGATCGAGCGAAGGGGGGAGTGGCTGTGTTTGTTCGAAACACTGTCCACTCCAAACCTATTGCTCTCACCTCTGAACTATGTACAAGCAGTTGTGGTGAAAATACACGGTCCAATCCAACTGACAGTATGCTCTGTCTATCTGCCACCCAGTGTGTCAGTCGGCTACGACGACCTGGTTGGCATCGTATGACAACTCACTCTGCCCTTTCTCCTTTTGGGAGATTTCAACGCCTGCAGTGCGTTGTGGGGTTCCACCACCGATTGCCCCAGGGGCCGAGTGGTTGGTAGATTGATAGAGCAGGAGGAAATTTGTATCCTGAATACAGGACAAATGACTCATTTCACCACTGCTACCGGTACATCTTCTGCCATTGACCTTTCCTTGTGTTCCCCCTCAATTGCGGACTCCGTGCAGTGGGACATGGATCGCGACCTACATGGTAGCGACCACTTCCCAATTTGGATGCACGTCGAGTGTGAACGTGGAAGAGGAAATAACCGACGCAAATGGAACGTCAGTGATGCAGATTGGCAGCTCTTCTGCCGTTCTGTACTACTGCAACCCTATGGCAGTATACAGGAGAAGGTGAATCACTTAACAGAAGTGATTCACCATGCAGCTGACGTCTCCATGCCGAAAAGCTCCGGAACGCTGCGAAGGACGCCTGTCCCCTGGTGGAACGACGATTGTCGTTCCGCCATCCAGGGTCGTAGACGGGCGCTACGTCGTTTTAGGTTGTGCCCAACAACTGACAACCTAGCAGCGTTTCGTATTGCTAGAGCTCAGGCGCGTCGAGTTATTAAAGACAGCAAGAAAAGGTCATGGCAGAACTTTGTGAGCACTATCAATCGTTCCACACCTTCGTCAAAAGTATGGGAGTCCATCCGCCGTATATGCGGAAGGTACTCCTGCCCACCAGTATCTGGATTACTGGATCATGGACGTATTATTACCGACGAACGAAGCATAGCGCAGCTGATGGCGGAGAACTTCGCCGCCGTCAATTCATTAGCCAACTTTGAACCTCGGTTCCAGCGACAAAGAGTTTCTGCCGAGAGGCGCGCGCTGTGCTTTGATTCGTCGAATACAGAGGCATACAACCGCCCATTTACATTTTTGGAACTGGAGTCAGCGTTGAATAGCGCTAACGACACTGCTCCAGGGCCCGATCTGATCCAGTACCAGATGCTGAGGCATCTTAGTAAAGATGCTAAAGAGTACCTTCTGGATACTTTTAATGACATATGGACCGGAGGACACTTCCCCGACTCGTGGAAAGAAGCAACATTAATTCCGATTTTAAAACCTGGCAAAGACAAATTGTTGCCAGGTAGTTATCGTAGTATTGCCTCGACTAGCTGCGTGGGGAAGACACTGGAGAGGATGGTTAACCGCCGCCTCGTCTGGTGTCTTGAATCCCGTAATCTGCTGAGCCGCTTTCAGTGTGGATTCAGGAAGTTCTGTTCCACCTTGGACAACCTGATTTTGTGCATCTGCCAGCCTGAGAAGCGCGGAGCGGCAGCTGCAACTTGCGCTGAACAGGCTGGGTGAATGGTCAGTGCACACCGGTTTTCGTTTCTCTGCCGAGAAAACCCGGTGTGTACTTTTTAGTCGTAGTAGGACTCTTTTACCAGAGCCCCACCTCACCTTGAGGAACACTGTTTTACGTTTTACCGATACTGTTCGGTTTCTGGGCCTCATTTTAGACAGAAGGCTCAACTGGCTGCCACATCTTAAAGATGTGAAAGCCAGAGCGTCAAAAGCTCTCAATGTTTTAAAATGTCTGTGTGGCAGGTCATCGGGCGCTGACCACTCCTGCCTGCTACAATTTTACAGAGCCTTTGTACGGTCACGGCTGGAATGCGGTTGTATCGTGTTTGGTTCGGCACGGGACAGTTACCTGCGTATATTGGATAGTGTCCACCATGCTGGAATTCGGCTCGCCATGGGTGCATATCGCACCAGCCCTATTGACGGCATTTGTGCTGACTCGGGCGAGCCGCCGCTTACCATCCGCCGGCGACTCCTCATGGTGAGACACTACTTGCAGGTTGCCATAACACCTGGCAGTCCCGTGTACGACATAGTTGTACATCCCAACTACGAGCGGCATAGAGCCACTAAACCGTTCAGCTACCGTGCAAAGGCTATTTTAGAACAATACGGATTCGTGCTTCCTTCTTTTTATCACCAGGGTTGGAGTAAATCTCCTCCCTGGCTTTTAAAGAGGCCCAGAATAATTTTAGACCTGTCTCGCTACAATAAACTGTGTACCGCTGACAGTGTTTTTAATAATATTTTTAGAGACATTTTAAATCAGCATCACACGTTTACCTCGGTGTATACGGACGGGTCTAAGCAGGCTAACAGTGTAGGGTGTTCAGTAGTGTTCCCTCGAGCGACTTACAAATACAAGCTGGATAGCAGGTGCAGTGTTTACACTGCGGAGTGCTATGCCCTGCTAAAGTCGCTCCAGCATATGAAGGCGCGCCGCGACATGAAGTACCTCATATGTTGTGATTCCCCCAGTTGTATTCAGGCGTTAGCAACTATGTACCCAGCAGACTGGATAGTCCAGGACATCCAGGACGCCCTCCTTTCCCTCCAGTCCTATGGGAAGGAGGTTGTATTCTGCTGGGTATCCGGCCATGTGGGAATCAGAGGGAACGAGGCAGCTGATGAAGCTGCCAAGTTAGCCTGCGGCAAGGTCAGAACTGACTTTGAACCGGTCCCAAAGTCAGACCTTGCCTCGGCGGTGAAGAGTTTTGTTTTTGATGTTTGGCAGAGGCAGTGGCTGGAGGTTGAGCATAACAAGCTCCGGCTGGTCAAACCGACCTTTCAGCCGTGGAGCAGCTCCTTCCAGCGGGCGAGGAGGGATGAGGTTCTTCTTACTCGCCTCCGTAGAGTTCACTGTCCTCTGACACATGGTTTCCTTCTCCGCCGAGAGGACCCTCCGGAGTGTGATGCTTGTGGCGTACCTTTGACGGTACACCACATTTTAACCGAATGTATATTGCTTTTAGATTTAAGGGCAGACGTTGGCTTAGCCAACGATCTGTCCCTTATTTTAAGCGATGACCGTGACAACGTGGCTAAGGTTTTAAAGTTTTGCAGCTTGGCCAGTCTTGTCCCAAAAATTTTGGGCAGATCGGCCTAGGTTTTAGATTGGTTTGGTGGTCATTTACAATCACCAATCCAAGTACTGTTTTTACTTCTGACAATGCTTTAATCACTGGCCCTTTTACAGCCAGCCATATTATTCGTTTTTTTTAAACTGGTTGGCCGTTTTACAGCCAACCAGTTAATGTATATATTTTATACTTTATTGCACTTTTACTTTGTCGTCTGTGTGGCGGATCTCTTTACAGTTGGCCACGCAGACGGTATTTTAGTTAGTATGTTAGTATTTTATTGTGCTGTCTCTGTGGCCGACCCCTTTACAGTCGGCCACACAGACGGCAATTTTGCCACGTTGTCACGCCTAGTATTAGTTAGGGCGCTAATAACCTCGATGTTGACGTGCCCTAAAGCAGGAAAAACAACAACATCTGTACTTTCTCTATACTTTCGATCAACCCCTTATGAAACGGATCCCAAATGGCACAACAATAGTCCAAATGTGGACGCACAAGAGATTTGTACGCTATCTCCTTTGTTTCTTCATTACAATTTTTCAAGATTCGACCTATGAATCGCAGCCTAGAATTTGCTCTACCTACTAACGAATTAATGTGTATGTCCCATTTCATGTTCCTTTGTACTGTTACTCCCAAATATTTCATAGAATCGAACATATCAATAACTGTATTGTTTAACTCGTATTTCTGAACAATTGGATTCTTTGTGTTAGTTATGCTCATTGTCTTACACTATTTACAATTTAGAGTAAGTTGCCACTCAGCGAACCAAGCCAAAATAAAATCCAGATCGCGCTGAGTTTCTAAGCAATCGGCCAAATTTCTTACTTCCCTATAAATAACCGCATCATCAGCAAACAATCTAAAAAGGCTTTTCACTTTGTCTCTGAGATCGTTTATAAAAATTAAGAAAAGAAGTGGTCCAATTACACTTCCTTGAGGTACACCCGATGTAACATCTAGATTAGAAGAACTTTCTCCTTCAAAGACAACATACTGCGGCCGACCAGTTAGAAAATCCTGTATCCATTCACAAAGCTGATCCGATATATCTTACGCTCGAAGCTTCGCTAAAAGGTGGTTGTGTGGCACAGAGTCAAAGGCTTTCTGGAAATGTAGAAAAATTGCATCTACTTGTGAACCTGCATCGATAACTTTCATTACGTCGTGTGTAAATAGGGCCAGCTGTGTTTCACATGATCTTTTCTTCCGAAATCCGTGTTGATTTGTTGTAAGCAAATTATTATCATCTAGAAAATTCATAATGTTCGAGCATATAATATGCGCCATAACTCTACTACAAACAGATGTTATAGATATTGGATGATAGTTCCCAGGATCACTTCGATCACCTTTTTTGAAAATCGGAGTTACTTGTGCGATTTTCCAGTCTGAAGGTACTTTTCGCTCTTCTAATGATTTGCTGAATATATCGGACAGAAATGGCCCATTTCCGCCGCATACTCTGAAAATACTCTTACTGGAATTCCATCCGGGCCCAGTGCTTTCCCCCACTTCAGGAGCTCTAATTGCTTAATGATACCTGCAGTATCTATTCGTAATGATTCCATCACCGACTCGCCACAGTGTAGGAAAACGGGAATACAATCCTTATGTTCATTTGTAAATGAATTTTTGAATACAGTATTTAGTACGTTAGCTTTATCGCGGCTTTCATTAACCTCGGAACCTTCACGAATTAGTGCTGGGATATTGCTGTTGGTACAATTAACTTTTCGTACATACGACCAAAATTTCTTTGGGTTTTCTGTGAGGCTCTTAGAGAGAGAGTTGGAGTGAAAATCGTTAAAGGCCTCGCGCATTACATTCTTAATTCGTCCTCTTAAATCAGCTAAGGTTTCTAAATCGCAGCGACACCCCTTCTTTCTTGAGCGTGCGTGTATTTTCCTTTGTTTTTTGAGTAATCTTTTGACTTTGCATGTGTACCACGGTGGATCATTCTCCCCCTTTATTGTCCGCTTTGGTATATGTATTTCCATGCCTTCCCTGACTATATGTATAAAACAATGCCACATCTCTTCAACGGTGTCCTTTGTTGACTTGAAGTTATGGTAATTATTCCTCAGGTAGGTTCTAAAACACTCCTTTGAGGCCTTATTGAATCTGTATACAATTCGCTCTTTTTTCCTTTTTTGCTTGGTCATTAATTTGATAGTCACAAGTACCGCTTTGTGATCGCTTATTCCTGTAGTCGTTGAAATGTCGGTGAATAATTCTGGCCTATTGGTAACCAGCAAGTCTAAAATGTTTTCGCTACCGTTATGACACCGTGTAGGTTCATTAACTAGCTGCTCGAGATGATTATCTGATAACTTGAGAATTACTTCGGAAGCTGCCTTATCCCTGCTCCCTGTGATGTGAATGTTTTTACGCCAGTCAATATAAGGCAAATTGAAGTCGCCTCCTAGAATCATAGCATGATCCTTAAAACGGCTAGCTATACTATTTACATTATTTCTCAACTCCTCGACGATAACTATGTCGGAATCGGGTGGACGGTAGAAGGCGCCTATGATGAGTTTTGACCTTCGTCGAAAGTATGGGAGTCTATCCGCCGTATATCTGGAACGTACTCCCGCCCACCAGTATCTGGATTACTGGATCACTGACGTGTAATTACCAACGAACGAAGCATAGCGCAGCTGAAGGCGGAGAACTTTGCTGCTATCACTTCATCCACCAACTTTGACCCTCGGTTCCAGCAACACAAGATTGCTGCCGAGAGGCGCGCGCTGTGCTTCGTTTCGTCGAATACAGTGGCCTACAACTGCCCATTTACATCTTGGGAGCTGGAGTCAGTGCTAATGACACTGCTCCAGGGCCTTATTTGATCCAGTACCAGATCCTGAGGCATCTTAGTAAAGATGCTAAAGAGTACCTTCTGTATATTTTTAACGATATCTGGACTGGAGGACACTTCCCCGACTCATGCAAAGAGGCAACATTAATTCCCATTTTAAAACCTGGGAAAGACAAATTGTTGCCAGGTAGTTATCGTAGTATTGCCTTGACTAGCTGCGTGGGGAAGACACTGGAGAGGATGGTCAATCGTTGCCTCGTCTGGTGTCTTGAATCCTATAATCTGCAGAGCCGCTTTCAGTGTGGATTCAGGAAGTCACGTTCTACCTTGGACAACCTGATCCTCCTGGAGGCGGCAATACAGGATGCGTTTATCCGCAGCCAACACATTGTGGGCGTCTTTTTCGATCTTGAAAAGGCCTACGATACTACCTGGTGGCATGTTATTTTAAAACAGTTACATGAATGGGGTTTTAGGGGTAAGCTGCCCCATTTTTTAAAGTCATTTTTATCTGGTCGTTGCTTCCGGTACCGAGTTGGTAGTGAAGTGTCTGATCTTTTTATTCAGGAAAATGGTGTTCCTCAAGGGTCAGTTTTAAGTGTTACTCTTTTCGCTATTGCGATAAATAACATTTTAAGTGTAATAAGGAGTCCCATTTGGTATTCCTTATATGTGGATGATTTTTTAATATTTTGTGCATCTGCCAGCCTGAGAAGCGCGGAGCGGCAGCTGCAACTTGCGCTGAACAGGCTGGGTGAATGGTCAGTGCACACCGGTTTTCGTTTCTCTGATGAGAAAACCCGGTGTGTACTTTTTAGTCGTAGTAGGTCTCTTTTACCAGAGCCCCACCTTACCTTGAGGAACACTGTTGTATGTTTTACTGATACTGTTTGGTTTCTGGGCCTCATTTTAGACAGAAGGCTCAACTGGCTTACACATCTTAAAGATGTCAAAGCCAGGGCCTTAAAAGCCCTTAATATTTTAAAATGCCTGTGTGGCAGGTTGTGGGGTGCTGATCGCTCCTGCCTGCTACTATTTTACAGAGCCTTTGTACTGTCGCGGCTGGATTACTGGTGTATCGTGTATGGATCGGCATGGGATAGTTATCTGCGTATATTGGATAGTGTCCACCATGCTGGGATTAGGCTCGCCACAGGTGCATACCGCACTAGTCCGATTGTCAGCATTTGTGCTGAGTCTGGTGAGCCATCGCTTACCATCTGCTGGCATCTCCTCGTGGTGAGACATTACCTGTAGGTTGCCATAACACTTGGCAGTCCCGTGTACGACATAATCATACACCAGAGTTTCGAGCGGCTTTATAACAACCGCACTAGAGCCACCAAACCTTTTAACTACCGTGCAAAGGCTGTTTTAGAAGAAAATGGGTTCTCGCTTTCCTCTTTTTATCACCAGGGTTGGAGTAAATCTCCTCCCTGGCTTTTAAAGAGGCCCAGAATAATTTTAGATCTGTCTCGGTATAACAAACTGTGTACTGCAGACAGTGTTTTTATTAACATATTTTGAGACATTTTAAACCAGTATCACACGTTTACCCTGGTGTATACAGATGGGTCTAAGCAGGCTAACGGAGTTGGCTGCTCCGTAGTGTTCCCTCGAGCGACTTGACACATTTAAACTGGACGGCAGGTGTAGCGTTTACACCGCCGAGTGCTATACCGTGTTGAAGTCACTCCAGCATATGAAAGTAATAAACAATAAGTGGTTCATCATCTGCTGTGATTCCCTTAGCTGTATTCAGGCCATAGGAAATATGTATCCAGCAAACCGTTTAATCCAGGATATCCTCCTTTCCCTCCAATCTCATGGAAAGGAGGTTTTATTCTGCTGGCTACCTGGCCATGTGACAATCAGGGGGAACGAGGCAGCTGATGTAGCTGCCAAGTTAGCCTGCGCCAAGGTAAGAATTGACTTTGAACCGGTCCCAAAGTCAAACCTCGCCTCAGCAGCGAAGAGATTTGTTTTTGAGGTTTTGCAGAGGCAGTGGCGGGAAGTTGAGCATAATAAGCTCCAGCTGGTCAAACTGACCGATCAGCCGTGGAGAAGCTCCTTCCAGTGGGCAAGGAGGGATGAGGTTCTCCTTACTCGCCTCCGTGTAGGGTACTGTCCTCTGACTCGTAGCTTTCTTCTCCGCCGAGAGGACCTCCCAGAGTGTGATGCTTGTGGCGTACCTTTAACGGTACGCCACATTTGAACCGAATGTATGCTGTTTTTAGATTTAAGGGCAGACGTTGGCTTAGTCAACGATCTGTCTCTTATTTTAAACAATGACTGTGACAACGCGGCTAAGGTTTTAAAGTTTTGTAGTTTGGCCGGTCTTGTCCCAAAAATTTTGGGCAGATCGGCCTAGGATTTAGATTGGATTGGTGGCCATTTGCAACCACCAATACAAGTGCTGTTTTTTACTTGTGACCTTGCTTATATGGCTGGCCCTTTTACAGCCAACCAGTTAATGTTTGTTTTTTTATATTTTATTGCCCATTTAGAGCCATAGTCTCAGTTTATTTTATGTTGCCGTCTGTGTGGCTGATCTCTTTACAGTCGGCCACGCAGACGGTATTTTAGTTAGTATGTTAGTATTTTATTGTGCTGTCTCTGTGGCCAACCCCTTTACAGTCGGCCACACAGATGGCAATTTTGCCACGTTGTCACACCAGGTATTAGTTAGGATGCTAATAACCTCGATGTTGATGCACCCTAAAGCCCAAAAACAGCAACAACAACACGGAAAATTTTTTCGGTATAAATAACAGTTGTAGTCACAAAATATTGAGAACTTATCAAATGGTGGCAGAGAAATGGATGCGTGTGTTAGTCTGTAAATTTTATGTCGGTTGCTCATGCTGTGCTTCTTGTGCAGTCTGTTAGAGTATTATTTGTTAATTAAATTTCATTTAGAGACAGAATGTATTATTTAGTATAGATGTCAATTTGCTTTGCACTGTACTATTACTTTGTGTTTATTTAAAAGATTCTGGCACTAGTTTATTTTGTTTTCTTTTTTGACATGCCTTTCCAGGCATAAACCTGCCCTAAGGTTTAGCTCTAGCAGAACCTAAGAATCGGATGCTCATGCTGAAGAAAGAAAAAGGAATAAAACTGCCCTTAGTTAAACGTTCCCATATCCCTGCGCCTTCATTTGTTTTTCTGTTTTTAAATATGTCTCTTCATGAGACAGGTTCACCGATAGAATGTTATAGTGATTGCTTTCCTGTCATATGATGCCTATTCGGTGTTGTTTGGGACCAATCCTATGTTACTAACAGCTTTCTGTATTCAGTTCTGGCAATGAAATTCTAAGTCCACGTGTAGGAAGTCCTGGGTATCAGCTAGTAATATTATAAATGTGAAAGTAAATCTCTGTCTTACTGTTACGTTTTGACGACTGAATGACTATACTGATTTGATAGAATTTGACAAGGAAATACTTTGTTTCTTTAGGAAGGACACAGGATACTTTTGTGGTATGAATAAAATTTTAGTCATGAAATATTGTTAACTTATCAAATGGTGACAGATGGATGCATTTGTAAGTCTGTATGTAATGTTAAATTGGTTACTCAGGCTGTGCTTCTCTCGCCATCAGTTAGTGTGTGATCTGTTAATAGACTTCAGTTTTGGTAAAAAATTCTTATTTAGTATATATGTTGATTTATGCTGCACTGTACTTCTACTTTGTGTCTGCCTAAAAGTTTCTGCCATCAGTTCATTTCGTCTTCCTTTTTGACATGCCTCACAAATGTATACCAGACCTAATGTGTAGCTCTAGCAGAGCACGAGCAGCTAAAGTTATTAGAACCCGAGAATCTGATGCTCATGCTGAAGAAAGAAGATAAGACCAAGCTAAAATTGAAGCTGCCCTCAGTTAACCCCCACCTCCCCACACCTTCATTTTTTCCTGTTATGTTATGTTGGAAATTGATTTTCTTTGTGAGAAGATTCGACAGTAGTATGGTATAGTGATGGCTTTCCCATCATATAATGCATACACGGTGTTTGGGACAAATCGTATGTAACTTACAGCTTTCTGTATCCAATTCTAGCAATGAAATTCTAAGTCTCCATGTAGGTAATCGTGGGTAACAGCTAGTTTTTATATAAATCTTTTACACCATCTGCACTGGTTGCTGTTTTTTAGGGATCCAAACTCAATGAGAAATGGAGTCGTATTGCTGGTGCTCTGCTATATGTCTTTCAGTATGTCACAGGCCACTAGCACCAAAAAGTTGGAGACTTCACATTTTCTGGTTCAATGACTCGAAGCTGCATATCATATTTAAATTTGTGTAAAGTTATATTCTGGGATGTTTTTTTTATAGAAACCAAGGAACACAAAAAAAAAGGAAAATTTTGCCATAACATGTGAGATATGGATGTTTAGAACTTGTTAAGTAGGGAACAAAGATTATTTTCTTCTAAAAATGAAGACTTCAGTTGCTATCAAAGTTGTCAGTTTTCACCAATTTACCCTGCAAAAATTTATTACCTAGGAACTTGAAATTAGTTCAGAATATTGGTCCTATCCTGTATTTGAGTGACACACTAAACGTACTTAAATTTAATATAGTCTCAAAACTTTGAGCAAAACAAGCAGTTTTTTACTTAATGCTGTTTTTAGTTTGTTTTTCTTCTTTACCTAACTATTTTATCACTATATACATAGATATTTGTTTGTTGTATAGTTTGTCTTTAGGTCATTCACAAATTTGTTCCTGATTTAGTGATGTGATTTCTATACTGTGTCTTGTTATACTTTTCTTTCTATGTTAGTTTAGCAGAGTACCCGGTATGGTTGAGGTTGATTTGTCCTTGTGTAATTTTAGTCACACAATTTGAAATGTCTGTCAAATTCTCGTCTTTCTAGAAAAATAAAGCATTTTAGAAAGTATGATAAGCATAACAACTGGAGGGGGAGGGTGGGGGGTTATATTCATTCTGAAAATTGAATTAGAGAAGATTTTATAATTTGGAAATCTATTTTTTTTTTTTCATTAAAATTCTACAGTGATGAAGACCGTTAGGGTGATAAACCTAGGTGTCATACTATTTCCATGTCAATATTGAAGAAGTTTCATTGTGACATTGTGATCTTACAGAAATGAGTGCAACATGGCGTTAAAATAATTGATTGCAATACACATTTTCATTTCCTGCTCTGTGGTAGGTCATGTAACATCACAAGATACACAGAGTCTAAATCAGATCTTAAGATTTCAAATCTTCTGTCAGATTATAAGGTTTGTTACTTTGAATACCTGTCAAAATTGATTCAACAGTTTTTAACGTATGCCAGATTATTTGTTGAAAATTTTGAGGTTCATTTTTTGCACCTCTGAATCAAATTTCATGTCAGTCACTTCATTTTCTATAGGCCTATGTATTTGAACAACCCCCAGTATGTCCCAAAGGATATGGGTCGGAATTGATTTAAATGTACAAAATTTTCACTCATCCAATCAGAAATATGAGTATGAAGTTTCATCAAAATAACTCAAACCATATATACAGAAATTAGAAAATAATTTGTCAGGAAACGTGGAAAAGACAAAATCATTAAACATTAAGTTGTCAAAATATGAGAAATGCATTACTGAATAACATAATTAATTGTAAAATGAATAAATGTTATTTAATAGGAGAAACTGGCACATATATAATTAAGAATGTGTCACAATATACAGTACAACCAAAAAACTTAAGTTGAACTACAAGTATCCAGAATTATTTTTCTAAACTGCCTGCTTTTGATGCTGATACTAAAGGCTTTAAACACTTTACATTTTTGTTAAAACCCATCTGATATGCGTTACTTGGTTTGAACCGTAAATATAATTTCACTTCAAAATGTCGGAGATTATAGCTTTGTGGCCTGAGATAATAGTTTAAAGAAGCTCTCGAGGTTTTTTTTTTATCATTATATTATTAATTTATGTAGTTTCCTTGTCTGCCATTTGCATTCAGTATGGCTGTCTATGAGATTTAAATACTGAAAACCCAAATTTAAGGAAGGAACCAGTATATTCTACATTTTTTTACTTTATTTTTGTATGCAACATCTGTTTGGTATATCATCTTTGGTGTTTCTCACTTTATGTTCAGAATTTCATCTACTGCTCCAGCGTTATAAGACATCCCAAACAATTAAAGTATGATACTAAGCGTTAAAATGGCTAAAACCCCATTGAAATCTGTTCAGTAGTTTTTTACTTTTTCTGAAACACATACACATGGTTTTTGATTTATCAGAATAGATTGTTCAAGTTTATCTTAATTTTCTTTGTCATGTTTACACTTTAGGTATACACTTTTTTAATTTCAGTTGGTCTTTCCATGTTTTTAAACGTTTCTTTTTGGTCATTTTTAGTTTTTTACCCAATGCTTCATCTGTAATTTACTTCATGAATTTTCCCACTGTTTTGTCCATGTCTAGGTGTTTCAATTTGTCTCTAATAATAGATATTGATTTAATCTGTTAAAAAAAAAAAAACTGCCTTATATGTTTGTTTCTTAGGAGGCCTATTTTATATGGACACTAGCTATTACCTGTAATGGATGAAGGAAAATCTCTGTTTTCTGACATTTATTATGAATTAGCTCATGAGTGTACAGCATAACAGGTGTTTAATTTTTTCTTCATAGTTTCCTTATTACACCAGTTACTAGGCCTATTGTTCGCCCAATATTTCTCAATTCCTGTTGTGTGATGTAATTTTTGTCCAGTTAGAGGGTTTGATACTTTTTTGAAACTACTATACTATTATTACATTATAAAACAGAAAATTTTTGCATCAAATAACCAACAATAGAAAGTATAATGTTTTAAAGGATAGTTCAATCACACACGGTAATGTCTATTATGTGTATCAGCTAATATATCAGTCCAGTTCAAATGAATGAAAATATGTCATGCATGAATGTATCATTTGGTTAAATTGGATGCCTCTAGCTTACTCCAGCATACGAGGTGTGTGAGAAAAGTAATGAGACTGACTTTTTACTTACTAGAGTTTTTATTGTTTTCAAACAACAATATTATCCTCTTCAAAGTAGTTCCCTTGGGCAGCTATACACCGGTGGAGTCTATTTCCATTCTTAATAGCAGTGCTGGAAGGCTTCATCTGGTAGGGCTGTTAACTGGTTGGTTACAATCTTTTGAATGTTCTCCTGAGTTCCAAAATGACCTCCTTTTAATACATGTTTCAATTGCAGGGAAATGAAAACGTCTCAAGGACTTAAATCAGGTGAATAGGGGAACAACAGGAATGCGTTTTGAGGTCAAAAAATCACTCGTGGAAAGTGCCGTTTGATACAGGTCATTGGCATGATGAAACATCCACTTGTCTTCAATGTCTGGTCTCTCACGAATCACTTTTTTTTTTTTTAGCCTTTCAAGGACACCTTTGTAAAACACTTGGTTGACAGTTTGTTCTGGAGGAACAAATTCTTTTTTGCATGATACCCTTACTGTCAAAAAAGCAAATCGAAATTGTTTTGATCTTTGATTTCCTCATTCGTCTTTTTTTTTTCGGTCGAGGAGATGACGGAATGTGCCGCTTTTCGCTTTGCCGCTTTGTTTCAGGATCATACTCAAATATAAGAATTAATCACCTGTGATCACACGATTGAAGAATACTTGGTCATTTTCAATCCTTTCAAGAAGATCAGTTCACACGTTTCTTTGATTGTCCTTCTGTTCAGTTGTCAGGTATTTTGGCACAAACCTTTCGCATGTACAAATCGTCTGTCAAAATTTGATGTACAGTGAAAGTGTTTAAATTTAACTGTTCACTCATCACCCTTATTGCTAAATGGCGATCTGATCTCACAAGAGCCCTCACACGCTCAACATTTTCATCAGGTTTTTGAAGTTGATGGTCTCCCTGAGTGAGGTTGATCTTCAACCTATTCTCGGCCTTCCAAAATTGTTTGTGCCAGCGGAAATCTTGTGCTCTTGATAAGCAATGTTCCCCATAGGCCTGTTTCAACTTTTCGAAGGTCACAATTGCGGATTTCCCAAGTTTACAACAAAACTAGATTGCACAACATTGCTCTAAATTCCTTTGGTCCATTTTCGTAAGACGCAACAAAAAACAACTTCGTTGATTGCGCTATCAAAAATAATGTGTTGGTTGAACAGAGTTGAAACTTGTACTGAACATGTGGAAGGGATGAACTTAGTGTTCTAGCACAGACCGGTAGGCACAACATTGCCAGATGGCTCACAGTGTTACCAATCTCATTACTTCTCTCTCTGATTTATCACTTATTCCCCTACCCTCTTGAGTCTTGAATATTTGAATTAATGTAACACCATTTCAGCCAGAACTCTGCTGTTTGTGCAAAATTCATTTTGAATTTTCAGTAAGTGCTTATGTTTTCATAGTTTTTTTTTATCTTTTTTTTTTATTTTTTTCAATTAAGCATTTTTGTTCCATTTAAACAGCAGACTGCAAAAACAAAACAACCCTTCTTTCAAAACCGATTTCTCTGTTACTGCTTTGTTACTGGGGTGCAGAACTGTGCAACAAACAAACAGATTAACTTTATTTTTCTAATATGTATTATTGTATTGTCAGATTCTTCGTTGTTTAATTAATACAGTAATTAAGTAGTCCACAATGTATTTCAGTTTAAACTTTCGTTTATTTTCAAACAAGTCAACGATACTGCTTGAATTCCTTCATACAATCCAGAGATTGCACTCAACGTTTCTACTAACGCAGTACTTGGCAATCTCAAATTGAATCTGTATAAACTACTACTGTCCTTCTGCTGATTTCTTTATATAGGCTCTATCGAAATTTCTAGAACTCTTCAAAAGCTTCCGCCAGATATTTCTCGAACATTAACAATTACTCAAACAATTGAAACATATTAAAAACAATCAGAATTAATACATAATCATTTAACATCATTACAAAATGGTCAGAAATGGAAATTAAAGATACTTAAACACAAAATTATTTACAGAAATCATTTTAAACTGTAATAAATTGTCCTTTAGACATCATAACTTGCATTAATACTTGGAATTACCAACATTTAAGCAATTATCTTGCACAATTCGGTTCTTAAACATATTAAATGGCCTCCAAAGAATTTCTTTTCATAAACAAAAGTCCATATCCATTGATTTACATGAAATTGCAAAACAAACGTACATGATCATATTCAAGCTAACTTTAGCTCCCTAAAAATAATTCATAAAATACAATTCTATTTAAAGTTCTGGTATGAGGGCTATTACAACCCCTCCCCAGGATTCACTTAATTTTACATAGTTAAAATTGATTGAATCTAAGCAGGTTGTACGTACACATAACGCCAACACAAACAGATTACAATCATATAAATGAATGTAATTTTTCTCGGCGTTGTTTCGGGAAACAAACCGAGTAATATTGTTATTAATGCACAATAATTCGGCGACTTTATTACTCGGTTTGTTTCCCGAGAAACGTTTATAAAAAAAAAAAAGAGCTTACAACCAATTTTTTAGAGCTAAAGCCACCTTTTCCTCATAGTTGAAACTCTTTCTAATTGGAAAATTAACACATTCTTGAATTAATCTGTTAGCAGGTTTCTTAAACATCAGCTCTATGGGTGGTATTTCAGTTGTATCACTAGGTATAGCATTAATTATTACATTTTCAAAATTTTCTACTTCATATGCCCACTTACTGTGTTGGTCTGTGCAATATGTCCTAAACCAACGTCCTATTTCCCTCATTATGCGTTGTACGGGATTTCCTGCCGGATGATAAGCAGAAGTATGTACAACTTCTATCCCTTCCTGTTTGAGTTTTTCTATCCACACTTTACTAGTGAATTGCGGGGCATTGTCAGAAAGCACCCTCCTAGGTTTACCAACCTTCTGACAATATTCATCAATCACTTTTCTAACTAAAATTTTAGCCATAGACTTCTTTATAGGGTAAAGTTTAACGAACTTGGAAAAAACATCAAATAAAACTAAAATCTGGGTCATCGCTCCCCGAGACATGGGTAGGGGGCCAAGCACATCAGCAGAAACTAATTCGAATACACCACTTGGGATGATATTTTGCATCTTCCCCACTCGGTTAACACTATCTATTTTGGCTCTTTGACACACTTGACAAGATTTTAATAGCTTGAAATTTTTTTTCTCATATTATTGAAATATGTATCATCCCTTAACACTCGGTAACACTTGGATGGCCCGTAATGTCCATAACTATAGTGGTGATGCCAAACAAACTTTCCAACCAAACTTTCTGGAAGCCATAACTTCCAACCATCATCATCTTCACTGGTTCTCCTAAATAATACTCCTCCATGCAAAGTATAATATTTCTGAAACTTATCTTTGTGTTCTGGGTTATCAAGATTAGTTTTTACTTCTGCTGTAGCTACATCTTTGTCCTGTTCCTCTTTGATTTGTCTCAAGGAATACTTAACCTCAGTCTCATACGGTCCTCCTTTTAGATAAGCAATTCTAACCTCAGTCTGTGGTCCTAGACATCTCTTTTCGGAATCCAGACCTAACGGTAGACGTGACAAAGCATCGGCAACTTGATTTTGACTAGCAGGTCTATATCTAATCTCTAAATTGTATTCATGCAGAACCAATACCCAACGGGTTAACCGACCGTGGACTAATTTACACTTTAAAAAAAATGAAAGCCACTTATGGTCCGTATATACAATAATTTTTCTGCCTAATAGTAGGTACCTAAACTTGGTCAAACCCCACACAATAAATAAGGCCTCCCTTTCAGTGATTGTGTATCTAGTCTCAGCTGGTTGTAGTTTTTTACTGGCAAAGGCAATAGTCCTAGAATCTGGTTTTCCATTGATTTCTGCTTCCTGGGAAACATGTACTCCTAGACCTTAGTCAGAGCTATCCGCAGCAAGGCAAAAGTCTAGATCCCAATCTGGATAATAGAGGATATTGGCATTACACAATTCATCTTTGATTTTCTGAAAATCTTTTTCACATTCTGAGGACCACACTCACTTGACATTTTGTTTATCCAAATCTCTTAAAGCTGGGCTATTTAAAGCTTGTCCCTGACGAAACTTTCTATAATATTCACACAATCCAAAGAAACTCTTTAGTTGTTTCCTATCTCTAGGTCGGGGAAAATTCTTAATGGTATTTATTTTATCATCACTAGGCAAGATCCCCTGTGGTGTAATACGATGGCCCAAAAATTCAACCTCTTTTTGCAAAAATGTACATTTCTTTAACTTAATAGTCATACCACCCTTTCTCAATGCTTCTAAAACTTTCCTAAGTAGCACCACCCAAGTGTTTCTGACATTATAAGAATATCGTCTACATATATCTCTACTTGTTCAAGCAGCTCCTTTCCTAACACACTATCCAAAGCACGAATAAAGGTAGCCACTGAAATATTTAACCCAAGTGGTAAAACTTGAAAATTATAACAACGGCCAACAAATAGAAAGGCAGTGTATTTCTGTGATTCTTCTGAAAGCGGGATTTGCCAATAGGATGCAGTCAGATCGTTAGATGAGATATATCTTTTACCTTTAAACGTGTGCAACAACTCACTGATTGGTGGAGGATGATCCTGTTCTGTTACTAAATGTTTAAGGTGCGAGCATCTAGCACTAGTCTCACAGAATTGTCCGGTTTTATAACAACAACCAAGGGATTATTGTAGGGACTCCTTGACCTCTCTATTACCCCCCACTCCAACATTCGATTTATCTCCATTTCACTTCCTCTCTCTTGGCCAAAAAGGATTGGATATGGCTTAATAAAGAAAGGCTGTTCAGACTTTACAGTAAGCTTACATTCATAGTTTTTGATCAAACCTGGTTTGTCAGAAAATACATCCCTATATTCTTCAATTAGACATTTCAGTGGTTCTTGTTGGTCTGACGGCAATAGCTTCATACTGTTTGGGTAATTAATAACTTTTCCTTCGCCTGTCTCCTGACCGTCAATCAGACTATTATTCTCATTACTCTGCCTTAACTCATTTACACAAATCTGTGGTAATAGTTCGTCACAAACTCTGCAACACATCTGCATATGAAGACTTGTAATACCTCATAAAATTGTTTTCAAATTACTGTGTACAAGAACTTGGTCACATCTAATGCAGTTTGGTACCCTTGCTGCTACTGATATTCTGATAAATTTGCAGTGATTGTAAAATGAGCCTGCCCTTTGGTTATTAGCTAGTGATGATACCGCTGCTAATGACCTAAAGCCACCTTTATTTTCTGATTCAGTACTTCAAAACTGTGCTGTCTGGATCAGTTTAAACCAAAGTTTTGCATCACATTACAATAAAATTAACTTAGTTCATAACCCAAATGTTTTTGGATCCTTCCTAAGGAGGCATATTAAGCCATTGTTCCAGAGATAGCATGGTAAGTTTCTTTTCTCTGGAACCTACCAACATCTTCTAATGAAATACGTCATTTGTTTGTAAAAGCTTGGTAAAACATGGATACTAGTTGGTCAAATGAAAAATTCCACTGGGGAACTGTCAGTCATGTGCAAACCTTGTAATAAACTGCAATTTAAATTTCCTTTTGATGAGATTTCCTCAGTTGTTTGTCAAATGCTCATTTACGTTTCATAACATCAGCTGCAGCAGATGAAGGAAGTTTCACAGTGTTTCACAGAAAATTCATAAATTGAAAACTGACCTCATATGTGTTATATAACATATATATCACTAGGAAGAATACCAGCAAGCCAAGTAATCTATTTAAACTTTCAAAAGAAGAGAGAGAGAGATATAAGGAAATTGGTGAACTATGAAATCGATTTCTACCTTGTTTCGTGCTTATTTTCTATCGCTTATGTGTTAGTATGTATGTTTTGAATAAATTCTTCTCATGTCTGGTATAAACATGACTTGCAGAATATTTCAATAAGAAAGTATGAAAAGCTTTTCACAACATTAGTTTTGAAAATATACAGTCTTTATCTATTTGCTTTTAAGAAAATTTCTGTTACCTTTGGGTGAAAAATTACACTAGAGGATCACGATACCCCAACATAAAAATTTCACTTTACTTCCAGTAATCTTAGAAACAAATAATTTGGTACACATATATGTTTTCTATCCCAGACTCATAAGAAAAGTTGTTGTTGTGGTTTTAGGGTGTATCGACAGAGAAAAGTCTAATATTGGTGTTGTTTCCCATATTTATTTAATTACAATCACAAACATGAAAAATTCTGGCACATTTTTGAAGTTTGATTGCTTTGCTTTGGATAAAGCTATATGCCTGAGATTTTTTTTACTGCATAAAGATCATAAAGTTTAACAAACGTCTTAAATTTTACTGTGTTCCTATGTAAATTACTTGTTATTTGCTTAATGGTGATAGTTAAACCAGGGGCAATCTGCATTGCTTAGCTACTGTACACCCCCATTGTTTGCAGAGTGTGGGTCATTGTTGGTATTGGACACACATATACTGATGTCTGGTATATCCATAGACTTTGAAATGGAACTGTTACATTTGAGAGATGACTCGGCATAAGCGATCAAATTGCAAAAAGAAATGAGATTATGCAAAAAGAATTTTTATAAAAATGGGCCAAGTCACATCATAGTTTATTGGACTAAAAGGCTGTGCACCTGGCAAGTCAAATCAATGGTAGCACTGCCTGCCCCTTTCAAAGAGATTAGCGCCATTTATGTACAATTTCTTGGACCTAGTGATGCTACTTGCTTCAAATTTCTATTACACAGAGATATAATCAATCGTAGCGAACACACTAAATTTTTTATTAATTCCTGCCCTAAGTTTGAATGCTTGTCATATACAAATTTCACAGATTTTGTCATTCACTTAGTGACTGAATTGTTAATGGTCATCAATACTTTAAGGTATGTCTGGTCATTGTAGAAAGCTGAAATTTGGTATGCATGGCAAGTTTTGCTCCCTGATTGTAAAAGTAGTAAAACTCCTAAGTTTCTATATATCTTCCCATTATATATCCCAAATGTGAAACCGCTTTCTACTCTAATAACTTCATAGGCCTCAGATTTACATTGTAGACTGAGCTTACTAGGTTTAACTAATGTGTTAAATTTTACTTACTTCCTCTCCTTCCTTTAGAAGTTAATGAAGTTCAAATTGCTTTATCGACTACGACACTCCAATACCATAAATCTGCTATATTTCTCAGGTCCTTGGTAATTTGGTACATATGTAGGCCCTATGGTTCCACCCCAAAATTACCAGAAAAGTCCAATGTTGCTGATTTTCTTGAATGGCAACTCCAGACGTGAAACATTCTGGTGCATATTCACAGGTTAAATTCTTAAGTCAGGTTACATGTGGAAAGGAAGGGGTTCAGATGAGGCTCAAATGGAGCCACGTTTATGGAAACACCCTTACAGAAAGAAATGAGATTCTTATAAAAATAGGCCAAGCCTCGTGTTGTTTACTGACAAAAAGTTATATCATCTGAGCCAAGTCTACTCTTTATAGTTTGTATTCACTTCACTTTCTAAACTGGAATTATTTCTCTGGGTGTTATAGATCATGGATTTAAAATAACAATAATAATTTAAAAAATCCTGCTACTTGGCCATTATGCATGCAAGGTTTTAGTGAACCTATATAAATAGTTTACAAGTGAGAATTAAGTTTTTCCAGCGTATGGCTGACAAGAATTCTTCTCGTATATTCTGCCGGATAATTTCTTCTTTCCACAATGCTGCGGCAGCAACCTCTGCTGCCTACATCAGGTGAGATGTCATATTGAAGCTACCACTGCGACGACACGGCATGCACTGTCTGCTGTGGAAAGAAGAAATTATATCCGAATACCCATGAAGAATTCTTGTCAGTTTACAAGTGTAAATATACACAAAGGCCAAGATTTCCTTACACGTCTTTCCAGTTTGACCATACCTAGAATAAATAATATATTTATGCCTTTCTTATCAGTAAAAATTACATATGTATAATGGCCAAGTAACCAGATTTTTATTTTTTTAAATTCGTGATCTATAGCCCCAAGAGAAATAGTTCTGTTTTATAAAGTAAAGTGAATACAAACTGTAACTTGGCTCAGGCAAGATATCATAACTTCTTGTCACTAAACAATCAAGAGACTTGGCCTATTTTTACAAGAATTGTGTTTATGGAATTATTGTTTATTTTACTAAAGTGTAGACTGCATGTTGTTTTCAATTTATTAAAGATACAACTACAGCCAGCATAATGCAACATTGTTGTACAAGTAATGACAGTGCGTTCCCTACAACTTTTTGTCTCTGCAAATTACTGCAGAACACAATCACTAACTGATATTAAAAGGAGTGGAATGGGAGTCATTGGAAGACTGGAGGAGGGTGAAAATTGTCGTTGGAGTGTACAAGGTGTTTATTGATGATGAGGTGTGGAAAGATGTTGGCGGAAGAATTAAGAGAGGTGCATGAAAGGGAAAAGATGACCATGACCACAAGCGGGCACTCGACTTCAGGCATAAGGATGTGGGAAGATTTTCTTTCGTAAGGGGGCAGGGGATGTCAAATTACCAAGAGAAATGACGAATAGTTTACCAAAAATGTTGAAAGAATTTAAAGATGAAATTAGTAGAGGACAAAAGTAGATGGGGAAAATCAAAGGGAGAAAATGGTGTTTGGGAAAATCCTTCACAATTAAATTAAATTTTAAAAATTGTCGTACCTAGTAAAACATCTATTACCAGAAATTGCTGTTTACTAACCTGTTGATTTACAGTGTTTTTCATTAATTTCCGAGTTAATCTCTTCATCTCAACATACCCATTTTCATTCACATCC
>JARYHS010013631.1:56257462-56283331 GCA_031002005.1 Vandiemenella viatica | reverse complement strand
TTTTCAGGTGACATGGTTTGTGCAATGCTTTCCAGCAGGCATCAGACTCTTGAAGAGATTCTTACTACTATGGCATCTCTTCAAGCCCAGGTATGGAGCATCCTAGATGACGAGCGGCAGTGTGTCAACGAATTACTGGAGGTTAGTGATGTAGAACCAGCAGGTGAGGATTGTCAGGTATCTGTTGCAGGGAACGTCTGGCACCATGTGGATCAGAGAAAGGCATCAAAATTCCAAAATAACTAAGTAATGTGTTTCAGTTTTGCAGGAGGTTGAAGATCTTAGTGCCAATGGCCCAGAAGCACAGCAGGGAAGATTTACTCGCAGACCCTGAGCGATGACAGGAAAAGGTTTACTTATCATTGGCAGCTCCAACCTCCGATGTCTGGAGAAACCCCTACAAGACCTAACTGAGAAGAATGGTGCAGACCCTCATACTAACGTTCATTCTGTTTGTCTTCCAGGAGCAACCATGCCACGTGTCATGGAGGCTATTCCAAAAGCGATTACAGAATCGAACTACAGTCAGTTAAGGATAGCTGCGCACGTCGGTACTAACGACTTGTGTCATGTTTCTGTTGCAGATGTAGTTAAATCTATGGACAAGTTGGACCACACGGCATATGAATTAGCACGGGAAAATTCAGTATTGCTTCAGTTTTCCATTTGCAGTGTCATGCCGTGCATTGGTTGTGGGGAAGCCGTATGATGGAAGATTTATAATTTGAATTGTAGTTTGCAGGAGTTGTGTTGCAGAAACAACTGGGGCTTCGTCGACCTTCGACCGACGATTCCTGCCAGCCGGGACGCATTTGATAGGTCGGGCATCCACTACACACCAAGAATGATGACCAAGGTGGCTGCAAAAGTATGGAACCGTCATGATATGAATTATTTTTTTGGAACACCGTGAGGCCTGAGGATCCCTCAGTTGAACGAAGAGGATGCATTGATAACCTAAGTCTTGGTTCTAGAAGTGACAGCACAAATAAATCGTATTTTACAGCTCCAAATACTTCACCCGTTCCTGAAAGCAAATAGTAAAAATGCAAATTTAGACTCCACAGATACCAAACTAAGCAGCTAAGGATAATGGTCCTGAATTGTCAGAGTATTAGAGGGAAAGTAGCCGATTTCTATGCTGCAGATGTGACTAATGATGTCGATATGATACTAGGAACCTAGAGCTGGTTGACATCAGAGGTAAGATCTAACGAAATATTTGCTCCTCAATTCAATGTTTTTTGAAAATACAGAACTACCTCAATGGGCGGAGGTGTGTTTGTGGCCATTAATAAAACCGCCAATTGCTCCGTAGTAACTGAAACAGAAAATTTTTGCGAGTTAATATGGGTGAAGGTAAAAATTGGCAGAAGTTAATAATAGGGTCTTTACCAACCTCCGGATTCTGGATTAGATAACGCGGAGTATTTTAGACAGTCACTTAATAGAATTTCTCAAAAATTTCAGGGACATACATTGATCATGGGAGGTGATTTTAATATACCCTCAGTTAACTGGGACACATGTACGTGCAAGTCAGATGGAAGAGATAGGTTAGTAACCAAAATGTTACTAGAATCACTCAAGGAAAATTCTCTTGAACAGATGGTCGAAGAGTCAACGCGGAGTGACGAAGATCCCTCGTCCATTTTGGATCTTTTTCTTACAAGCAATTCGAATATTGTAGACACAGGTTGTATAGAAGACGTTATAAGTGATCAGAAGACGGTTGTGGTAACTTTAAAATCTAGTCTGAATTTGAAGCATGATAAAGGAAAACTCGTATAATGCTTCGATAAGGCAAACAATGAGTTTACGGTAGATCACTTGGCGAAAAATTTTGAAACGTATATGCTAAATACAAATGTTGAGGAACTTTGGTTGAATCTAAAAGAAATAATATGGACCGGCTTAAATCAATTAGTTCCAAAGAAGTTTATTAAGGTTAGTAAGAACTTCCTGTGGTTCAATAGGGAAGAGAAATGTTAGCTCAGGAGGCAAAGGCGTTTACATACCACAGTGAAGAAATCGGGGGACTCATCTAATCGCGCTAAATTAGTCCAGTTGCAAGCGGAAGTGTGTAGGGCAATGCATGATGCGTTTAAAGAATTCCAAGCCCCAAATTTATCCGAAGATCTGATTACTAATCCAAAAAAGTTCTGGTCGTATCTCAAAGTAATAAGAGGCTTTCGTAGGGTTATGCCATCACTGATTAAGGAAAATGGGGAATTATCAGAAACTAGTGTAGAGAAAGCAGAAATTTTTAATAATGTATTTAAAAAAGCTTTCACGACAGAAAACTCGGAGGAGATTTCCATATATATAACAATCATACCAACAAAATTATGACTGATCTCGCTCTTGATGTCGAGGGAATAAATAAACTGCTTATGAATGTAAAAACCACTTAAGCTCCCAGACCAGATGGTATTCCTACAAGATTCTACACTAGGTACCCAAAGCAAATTGCGCTGTATTTGATGAAATTATATACTGCATCCTTGGATCAAGGAAAAATACCAGCCGAATGGAAGACCGCCATCATAAGTCCAGTGTTTAAAAATAGGAATGTTAATGATCCTCAAAATTATAGGCCGATCTCGTTGATCTCAATATTTTGCAGGATTTTAGACCACATCATCTATTCAAATGTGATGTGGTTTCTGGATGAAGGTGAGCTTATAAACCCAAATCAACAAGGATTCAGAAAAGGCTGATGCTGCAAAACACAACTTGCACTTTTAATTCACGACTTGAGCCGTATTATAGATGAGCAATCCCAGGTTGATTTAGTTCTATTAGACACTCTGCCTCACACTAGGTTACTTAGTAAACTTTGTGGTTACGACATATCTAGACAAATATGCGACTGGGTTGCAGACTTTCTGAAGGGCAGAATACAGTGTGCATTTCTTGATGGTGAGCATTTATCACTTACTGAAGTGAGGTCCGCGGATCCCCAGGGAAGCGTAATAGGGCCTCTGTTGTTTCTCATATATATTAATGATTTGTGGGACATAATAGGGGGATGAAAAGATTATTTGCCGATGATTCTATTATTTACTGTGAAATCACAACCCAGGACAAGTAAGCGCTGTTACAAGACAACAATAAGAAAATAATTGCATCGTGTAAAGACTGGCAGTTGGAGTTAAACGCTAAGTAAGTAAAAAGGTGAAGCCATTTAGCTCTGATTATACCATTAATGGCACTGTCCTTAGAATGGTAGATTCCACTAAATACCTAGGGGTAACCATTCGTAATAATTTGTCGTGGAATCAGCATATCGAAAATGTAACTGGGAAAGCACATCATATGCTCCGATTTATAGGTCATAATTTAAAATAATGCACTCCGGAAGTTAAATCAATTGCATACAAGTCAATAGTGCATCCTCACTTAGATTATTGTTGTTCTGTACGGGGTCCCATCAAAAGAGATTAATGGAGGCATTAGAGAAGGTCCAAAGAAGAGCCACCCGATTCATGACAGGTATTTATAGTTGGAGGGAAAGCGTAAATGTGATGTTGAAGGAGTTGGGTTGGGAAGAACTGGAACACCGAAGCGTTGCTCTCGACAGAATCTAAGTGAAAAATTCTCGACTGACGTATTTCAGAAGGACAGCAAACAAATATTGCTACCAGCAACATTCATATCTCGGAAAGACTGTGAAAATAAGATAAGAGACAACAGGGCCAGAACCAATTCATTCTGCACTCATTTTTTCCACAAGCGATTAAGGAATGGAATAGAAAGGATTTACTGGACGAGTAAACTTAAAATCCGACAGGAGTAGTTTTCGATAAAGCACTCTCGCCATTCTGATCTGGATTTTTCATGGTTTTCCCGGATCACTCCAGGCGAATGCTGGGATGGTTCCTCACAATAGCCCATGTGCACCTTCTACCATATCCTGTAAATTCCCTTCCAAACCATTACCCTTTCAGATAGGTGCAATGCACACTCCCCCTTACACTTTTAGTGACTCATGGAGTAATAATACTAATAATAGTAACAATAAGGAACAAAATATTTTGGCTATATTCCTAATAAAGCCCAATGATAACCTTGTCGGGTGTCAAGTAACTGAAGGAATAAGTGATCATGAAGCAGTTCTGATGGATATTAGAGGATTCAGTGAACCAGTGGGCAAAATGGAAGGGGAAATAGGAAAATTTATAAAAAGGTACAGATCTAAAATTTGAAGAGAGATTTCAGAGGACATTTCAGCAAATGGAAGGAAGGCACCAGTATAGTAGAATCAATCTGGGAAGAGTCCAAGGAGATAAACAGGGAAGAAAAATTTATTCCAAAATAGAAAATAAAGAGAAGTAGAGAACATAACAGAGTTAAGAGACAGAAGGGTAGTAGGGGATTTCTAAAACAACTAAACAAGGACTTAATAATAGCTAAGAAGGTGGCTAAAGATGGATTTCAGAGTATTTACAGTGCAGGGGGACCATTGACTGATGCATCTACAAATTTTTATGGCTATGTTAGAAAACAGGGGGGAAGGGATGGTGTTGAGATGCTTGTAGATAAGGATGGAGATGAGGTTACTGAGGATTTGAAAAAAGGCAGAGATTTTAAATAACTGGTTTATTGAGAGTATTAGGGACAATGGTTCAGAAAAGGGAGTGTCTAAATCGGAGAATGAGCTTAACAACACAATTAGAAATGAGCAGACACAAAAAAATTAGTCCTGAGGATATCATGAAGAAACTTCGAAAGCAGGAAAAACATATAGTGGCTGCCGTAGATAATATTACTACAGTTGTCTTACAGATAGTCGGATGTGACATTGTAACTTATCTTGAAATATTATTTAAATTGAGTATGGATACCTGCTGCTTACCAGAGGACTGGAAAAGTACCATAGTAGTGCTGGTACATAAAGGAGGGGTGAGAAATAGTGCTGAAAATTATAAGCCAATCAGTTTGACATCAGTGATAGGTTAATTAATAGAGATTGATATGCAACTACATCAGAAATATATGAGTGGAGCATAAGTGGTTTTCAAGTTAGCAACATGGCTTTAGGCAAGGATATTCATGCGAATCTTAGTTGGTTAGATAAATGGAAGATTTTTAGATGAAATGGACAAGGGAGGTGCCAAATTGATAGTGTAGCAATAAATCTTTCAAAAGCTTTTGACAAAGTGAGCATTAAAATGGTAGTATAAAAGGTAAAAACTATTGGATGAAAAAGTGATTTTTTGGGTAGAAGACTTCTTAAAAGGTAGAAAGCAAAATGTTAGAGTAGAAAATGCACTATCAAAGAAGTGGAAGTGAAAATGGGAGTTCCACAAGGTAGCGAATTGGGACCATTGATATTCATCACTGTAATGAATGATTGTGTTGATGGATTACTATCAGAAATTAGGTTGTATGGATCATATATATTATTTCTATAAGGTATTTTTTTGTCACAAGCCTATATCTTCCTTCATACTTAACCGAAATCAATGAATGAGGTGTCATTTTAAAGCTTATGGCCTCCACTTTGGTTAAATCGTATTTTAAGCAAGAAAGTTTTCGAAATTCGACCCTTAAAGGGCAAAAATGTATTTTTTTCTAAAATGCTGTTTTCTGTGTTACGAGTCAATTATCTCCCTGGATACCTATCTGAAACCGTTTTATGAAGTATCGTTTTAAAGATTAAGATCTCCGCTTTAGTGACGTCATATATTAAACCAGAAAGTTTTCGGAATTCGACCCTTAAAGGGCAAAGGTATCAATATTTTTGCAATGCGTTTTTGTGTCACGAGCGATTTATCTCCCTTAATATCTAACCGATATAGATAAATGAGGTATCATATTAAAGAATAAGGTCTCCGCCATGGTAACATTATATTTTAAGAAAGGAATTTTTCATAATTCGACCCTTATAGGGCAAAAATGTCACTTTTTCTAAAATGCGTTTTTTGTATCTCGAGCCATTTATCTAACTGGATATCTAACCAAAATCGATAAATAAGATAGGATTATGAAGAGTAATGTCTCAGCTTTGTGACATCATATTTTAAGAAAGAATGTGTTTGGAATTCAACCCTTAAAGGGAAAAAGTATAAATTTTTCTATAACGCATTTTTGTGTCACGAGCGATTTATCTCCCTTAATATCTAACCGATATAGATAAATGAGGTATCATATTAAAGAATAAGGTCTCCGCCATGGTAACATTATATTTTAAGAAAGGAATTTTTCGTAATTCGACCCTTATAGGACAAAAATGTCACTTTTTCTAAAATGCGTTTTTTGTATCTCGAGCCATTTATCTCCCTGGATATCTAACCAAAATCGATAAATGAAGGAGGAATATAAGGAGTAATGTATCAGCTTTGTGAAATCATATTTTAAGAAAGAATGTTATTGGAATTCAACCCTTAAAGGAAAAAAGTACAAATTTTTCTATAACCGATTTTTGTGTCACGAGCGATTTATCTCCCTTGATATCTAATCGATATAGATAAATGAGGTATCATATTAAAGAATAAGGTCTCCGCCGTGGTAACATTATATTTTAAGAAAGGAATTTTTCGTAATTCGACCCATAAAAGGCAAAAAAGTCAATTTTTCTAAAATGCGTTTTTGTGTCTCGAGCCACTTATCTCCCGTGATATCTATCCAAAATCGATAAATCAAGTACGATTGTGAGGAATATTGTCTCAGCTTTGCTGACATCATATTTTAAGATAGAAGTGTTTGGAATTCAACTTTTAAAGGGAAAAAGTATAAATTGTTCTACAAAGTATTTTTGTGTCACGAGCCTAATGTTTCCCTTGATATCTAATCGATATAGATATATGACATATCGTATTAAAGACTAAGGTTTCCGCCGTGGTAACATTATATTCTAAGAAAGTAATTTTTCGTAATTCGACCCATAAAGCGCAAAAATGTCAATATTTCTAAAATACGTTTTTTTGTGTTTCGAGCCATTTAACCCCCTGGATTTCTAACCAAAATCGATAAATGAAGTAGGAGTGTGAAGAGTAATGACTGAACTTGGTGACACTATATTCAACCTCACTATTCATCACATTTTATTGGCGAAATTTTCGCACGGGTCGTCTAGTATGACATAATGCTATATAAAAGAATCAAAATGGCAGAAGACTGTACAGCTGCAAGGTGATCTGGACAGAATATCTAACTGGGTAGGTCAACATTGGATGAAGATAAATGCAAAGAAGAGTCAGCTTATTAGATACACAAATAAAAAAATTAAAGGTTGATTATGATTATAAGGTGGGGAAAGAATTGCTTGTCAAAGACTTGACATGTAAATATCTTGCCATTACATTTGATAACAAGTTTAACTGGGCAGGACACATTGGACAGGTAGTAGGAAAAGATTTCATAATTCTGCACTTGTTGGAGAGAGTTATGGGAAGTTGTACGAGATAAGTAAAGGAATTGGGTTATAAAACTTTGGTCAGATCATTGCTTGAATATGGTTGTGTAGTATGAGACTCGCATTTTGAGTATCCAATACAGGAGTTGGAGAGGGTGCAAAAAAGGGCAGCTAGAATTGTTTCTGGAAATTATCACAGAATGCAATCAATAACAGATATGATAAAAGAGCTGGAATGGGATTCATTGGAAGACAGCAGGAGGGTGAAGAGGGTCATGAGAGTGTACAAGGAGTATACTGTTGATGAGGCATAGAAAGATATTGGTGTAAGAATTAAAAGTAATGCATGGAAGGGAAAAGATGACCATCACCACAGGCTGACACTTGATTTCAGGGACAAGAGTGTAGCAAGATTCTCTTTTTTAGATAAAGGTGACAGGGGCTGGAATAAGTATTGAATAAAAACTAGCAACCCACTACCTTTCAAAATGTTTGGATCTTTATTTTTATTTCAACAATTATACAAACTTTTAAGACCTGTGTCCTTCTTTTCCGAAACTACTGATCCAAAAATTCTTCCAAAATCTGCAGTAATATGTAGGCTATTAAAATTTACAGAAAACTATAGAAATCTTTCTAAACTTTTAAAAAATACTTTCAACTTTTTTGTATTTGATTTTTATACACCACTTAAAACACAATTTCACAAAAGGAATAATTTTTAAAAACTTTTAGTATTCAGATTAATATAAAATCATTGCATGGAATCCACAGTAAGGGAGAACAACTCTTACTTGTAACTGCTAGTTTGTTCTGACATGACATAACTCACATGACTATTATGTGCCCCTTATTAGAGCAAAAATATATTTTTTTTTTTTAATATTCAAACTCATACCCTCTAATTCTTTTTAAATCACTGTAGCTTAATTACACAAGAAATTTCATCCTCCTATAATGACGTTAACCCGTGCCAAGTTGACCCGAAAGTTTATGAAAAATGCTTATTTTAACTATCGCCTGATATGTGGCTAAATCATTAAAATTTTGTATAATTCTGGGTTAACAATGAAATCCAGACAACAAAATATAATATATAAATTTTTAGTAAGACAGAAGTATTAATTAAAATTATGAGGGGTATTTTCAGTATTCGGTGTTTTGCATGGAATTTGTTTCCTTTCTTCATTGGCTGTAATTAAACCATGAAACTCCTACATTTTACAGCTCTTTCAGAAAAAAGACCTGTATTTTAGCCTGTACAAAAACTACAGTTTCTTCCAAAGAATAAACGCTTTCCTAAAGAATGCTGCTTTAAACTTTCAACCGAGAAAACAAATATTTGTTCTTCGCGAATAAAAATTCATTGTGGTTTTTGCTAAAACAAAATATAGGTAAGCATTAATCAAGTTGCAAAAGATACAAAATAATGTACAATGTACATACAAGACAGCTAATTTTACATACCATACAAAATAGAGCCGGATTTTTCTGCCATCAAAGGAATGTACCTTTCTACAAAGTCAGATGCACACTGTCTTTCTAAATTACGTATCATTTTGCGTTCCTTGCTCAATTTAGGTTGAAAACTTAGGAAACCAATCTTGAGGGAATAATGCCTTTTGAAAATAATCAAGCTTGATGCACTGCATGAAGACGCCTTATTTTCAGTTATTTGCTACTACCTCCATCCAAAAATCGAACTCATAGCTTAATTAGTTCTCTGTAGTCGTCTCTCACGAAATAGCTAGTCTCTCAGCTAAATAGAAATGTAAGAACTACTCAATTTATGTGTCACTGAAATGTTTTTTTCTGAGTGCTTATATCAGTTTGATGCCATCATGCAAAGAGTGAAAACTTGCTCCAGAAGTGCCCAGGCACCATTGATATGACCTATGTTAGATGCTATTGTGTTGAAGCTCATTATCTGCACTTTATGACTTACTCAAAGCATTCAGAACAACTTCACCTTGGTGTTTCTCACAAGAAGTTTTTCCTTATAATAAAATGTAATTATGAGACAGATTTGCAGTCATTCTTCTTTAGAACTTCTTACTTCCAGAACAGGCATCAACTTGCCATTCCACCGAATGGTCACAACTTGGATCAAATCATTTTAAAATCAATTATTATAGCTTCTGCTTATTCCTTCCTCATTTGCATGCTCATTCGTTGAATGGAAGACTTCTTTAGAGAAAAATCATCAATACTAAGTCCAAGTGCCTCCACGATAACTTGAAGAACTGAATCTCTTACACTTCAGCAGCATCTATCCAAGGCAGCTATTAATTTAGGAAAAATGATATTTTTTTCTTCTCCACTTTTCAGCAGTTCCTGATTGAATTATTTGGGGTGGGTTTGTTAAATGCTCTTTCTGATGTTCTCCAGGACTAGACGATGTGTTATTGAGTTTTTCAGAAAGCAGGAACAAATCATAGGACACAAGACCTTGACTACCCACTGGACCAAATATATTTAACTATTTTTCTCTTCTTTTATTTCCATTCTTCTTTTACCATTTCTTCTTTTTCAGCAAGCTTTACATACACACACATCAAGCAACCAGGTCTCCCTGGCTCACTCTTTCACTGGAAGAAGATTTTACTCTCATTCGTTTACATCCATTCGAGGGCGCAAGTGTGTGCAATACTATAAAAATTATCCAATTCATGTTGCAAATCCTCTTTCGTTTGCTTATAAATATCCAGATATTTGCCTGCATTCTTTTTCAACAGTATCCATAATATTCTTCAAAATATAATGCACTCATGTACAGTACTATTAGGGCTTTCACTTAAAGACAATTTGCCTTTGCAGATATTAAAAAATAAAACTTATAGAACTCCTGAAATTTGGTATTTTGCATCTCATAATAAAAATATGCTCTTTCTAGCACTTCGTAATCCTAAAACCTTCTATTAGAACAAAACAATACGTGATACCTATTCAAGAACTGTAATGACTAACAATTAACATGGGTGTGTGCCACTGCTCGTGTAACTTATATCAAGATGAATCGGCGGAAGTCGGTACGGATTACAGTTATCTGAATGGCATAAAATTTTATTTGTGAGTGTTTTAGGGTAAAATGAACCTAGGAACTATGCATTATAAAATTTTGACTTTGAAAAATAAGGGGCACTCTAATGATTATTATCAAAAAGTTATTGAGTTATCTAAATGTTAATTGATCAAGATAATCATTACACTTTAATGAGTACAATATCGCACCTACAACTACTTTCACGAATTTGCTTTATCTCAAAAGCAGGCATATGAAGTAATCTGCATATAGACAAAATTCAATCACGTTATAATATTCAATTCGCATGAAACAACAGTACCCACAAATTCAATGACAAGATACAGTATACAGTAGTGAACGATTACCAGGTGAGAGTTTCGTGAGGAGACGAAGGAGCTTTTAAAGCAGGAACATCCCTCAAAGATGAGCTACAATCTAAAATAAGGGTTCCTAATTTTTTTTTCTTACCACAACCCTCTTCCATCAAAAGAAAGGTAGCAACACACTCCTTCTGTCCCTACCTTCCCAAAATTTTATCAACAAAAAGGTAAATGCCTACTTCTCTGTACTAACAATGACTTCTCAGAGGAAACTCACTAAGTATGTGAGGTTACAATCAAGGTTTTCAATTCTAACAAGAGCTTGTGAAGGAGAGAGAGTACTTCTGACAGTGCAGAGCTAGGTGGCAAAGCTACCTCACACCCCACATCCCCCTGACATGTCTCTGCATCCCCCACCCTTGGGAGAAGACGTGGCCTCCTATTTGAGAACACGTACTAAAAGACCACTCGGATCATGGGTGATCTTGATAAAGGAAAAAACGGGAGAATAAAGGAAGAGATGACCATAACCATATAATAGCACTTGATTCCAGGCATAAGGAAGAAGGAAGATTTTCTTTGAAGGTAATTGAGTCACAGACTGGAATAATTTATTGAGGGACACGCTGAATAATTCAAATCAATATGCAATAAAAATTAATTACATGAAGAAATAAATGCGTAGTGAAATTACCTCCAATGGCATGTGCTCAGCTGCAATTAACCAATAATCATAACACAAGAGGTCCCGGTAACAAACAACTGAATAATAACTAAGTTCTTCTAATTTATAAATTTGCTAAAAATTGTTCATGCAAAACAGCATGTATCAAAGCAAAGCCAACAAATGCCGACTTCATTAGGACAGGATGAAACTAATTTCTTCGCATATCTCAATTGTGGGCGAATCCTGAGTTTATCTATACTGTTTATACAGCAAAGAAATGAGTGGCATATGGCTTACCCTTCACTTCCAAAAATATAATTAGTAGCAACCTTCAGAGACACAGAACACCTTCGTGTAACTTTCATGGGGTAATATTAACTACTTACAGGTTGAATAATCATAAAATGAGAATTTTACTATTTTATACTTATGCTAAATTTTTTGAGGGGCAATCAAAGAAAAACACTTTTGTACCATCAAAAAAGGTGTGTGTACAGGGGCAGATCCAGGCCTTTGCTTTGGGAGAGGCTTGATTGGACTTTGGTTTGGGAGGTGAGGGGGCTTGGATTGAGTGGATTTTGGTTTGGGGGGCTTGCCTTCAGTGGATTTTGGCTTTGGGGGCTTGAGTTGGGCAAAAGGTAGTAGTTATGGTCCCCTCGGGCCCCAAATCCATAGAGCTAAAAAAGAAAAAGTCTCCAAACTTACCTAGATACTTTTTTGGGGGGGAGGGCATTGAGTCCCCTAGCCCCCCCCCCCTTGATACGCCCCTGTGTATGTACACTTTTCTGGTCTTGCTCCATCTCCTCTAGCTACTATAAATTTCCCATAGATAAATTCAGTTCAGCTTTAGTAATTCAACAGCCTTTTATTTTGGCATTGAAACAGTGGTTCATGAGGAAATTGCAGGTTATTCACAACAATTCATTAAGAAATGTTTGCTAAAATATTTGGTTTCTGTAGAACAATTACACAACTCAATATTAACCTTTTCTAACTTGGTAATAATTATAAATTAATGACACTCTTACAGTACACAGAGACAGTAACTGCAAGTCAAGGGAAAAAAATTTCTTCAGCAGAAAGAAAATTGACAAAAGTTTTACAAAAAATAAAATTTCATGAACATAAAGATGTCCACCACCTACTAAACTGGTCACTAATGTTATTTCTAGCTGAGCTACAAGATACAATGTTCATCAAAAGGTATATACAAACACCACAAGTACCTCCTTGAGCTCATTGATTTGAGCTAAATATTGACTCTGGACGGTGGTCAGTTGGTGAATATACCACTGCTGGTCACGACACTTCTGAAAGTACGTCGGAGGCCGCACCTGAAACCTGGTCAAAATATGTCATGTGATAAGACCCTACCAGAAAAGATAAGAATGTTGCCAATTTCACTTCTAGAAAAATAGTTTACTTGCTTGCATATATTAAAAGACCATTTTACTTAAATGAATCCTCATTACCACACCATGAAAGATAGCAGTTCATAAAAAAAAAATAAAATTATATATTTAAACTGATAAAGGGAGTTTAAGGAATTAAAAAAAAAAGAATAGCAGGTTTAATAAAGATTGTTTGATTTGTTACGTTTGAAAATATAGGATCTCTGGGGAAAAAAGAAGTTAAGAGAATTGTTGGTAGAGCTGGCAAGTAAGACAGATTCAATTTAGCAGCAGATTAAGTTTTGAAATAATAATAATTGTTTCATAGTGAGAGTTTGGAAATAATAGTTGAGGAGAGAAAATTGATAGGTCTTGAGTAGAAAAGACCCTGCCAATCTTTAAGAACAAACTTAATTCAAAATAATTACAGACATAGATGTTGTTGGTATGAGAGGATTTTAGACAGAGCAAACAAAGGAAATAAATTGAAAAAGATACAATATTAATTCTGTCTATAAAATATATTTATTTCATATCGCAACAAGCATAATAATGTGACAAACAACGGTGTCAATGCAATGTTGTTGGTTATTTTAATGCAGTAACTTAATTAATTGTTAATAAATAATGCCAATTAAATGTATTTTTATTTTGCTATACGTGTTTCATCCCTCATTAAAGCGTCAACAGCAATCAATCTGCAATGAAAATTGCAGCTAATGTTTACAACTTAATTAAATTATATTTGATGTAATCTTAAAATTATTAAATTTGCCGATTTTTTTTTTGTTATTTACTATATACAATAGTATTAATAGGGTTAATAACAGCAGATTTATGCATTTTTTCACAAACCAATGTTTCTACTAGAGGCACCTATCAAAATATTGCTTGCTAGTCATAATGCAGTGTCCCATTTTGTAATTCATTGCTCATCAGAACAGCTCATTTTTATAGCATTCTACAGGGCTCTCACTGGAAATCTCAGTCTATTTTTATCACAATCAGTGCTACTATGTTTTGCAAATAACCATCAAAGTGGAGATTTTAATGTAGACATTCTCAAATACAGCAATGAGAGACTAGATATGGAACCCCTGATGTTGTCTTTTAACTTAAATGTAATCGAAAATTTTGCTACAAGAATACAAAGTAACTAGACGACCCGTGCGAAAATTTCGCGAATAAAATGCGATGAATAGTGAGGTTGAATATAATGTCACCAAGTTCAGTCATTTCTCTTCATACTCCTACTTCATTTATCGATTTTGGTTAGAAATCCAGGGAGATAAATGGCTCGAACACAAAAAACGTATTTTAGAAATATTGACATTTTTGCGCTTTATGGGTCGAATTACGAAAAATTCCTTTCTTAGAATATAATGTTACCACGGCGGAAACCTTAGTCTTTAATACGAAATGTCATTTATCTATATCGATTAGATACCAAGGGAAACATAAGGCTCGTGACACAAAAATACGTTGTAGAACAATTTATACTTTTTCCCTTTAAAAGTTGAATTCCAAACATTTCTTTCTTAAAATATGATGTCAGCAAAGCTAAGACAATATTCCTCACAATCGTACTTGATTTATCGATTTTGGATAGATATCAAGGGAGATAAGTGGCTCGAGACACAAAAAACGCATTTTAGAAAAATTGACTTTTTTTGCCTTTTATGGGTCGAATTACGAAAAATTCCTTTCTTAAAATCTAATGTTACCACGGCGGGGACCTTATTCTTTAATATGATACCTCATTTATCTATATCGATTAGATATCAAGGGAGATAAATCGCTCGTGACACAAAAATCGGTTATAGAAAAATTTATACTTTTTTCCTTTAAGGGTTGAATTCCAAAAACATTCTTTCTTAAAATATGATTTCACAAAGCTGATACATTACTCCTTATATTCCTACTTCATTTATCGATTTTGGTTAGATATCCAGGGAGATAAATGGCTCGAGATACAAAAAACGCATTTTAGAAAAATTGACATTTTTGTCCTATAAGGGTCGAATTACGAAAAATTCCTTTCTTAAAATATAATGTTACCATGGCGGAGACCTTATTCTTTAATATGATACCTCATTTATCTATATCGGTTAGATATTGAGGGAGATAAATCGCTCGTGACACAAAAATCGGTTATAGAAAAATTTATACTTTTTTCCTTTAAGGATTGAATTCCAAAAACATTCTTTCTTAAAATATGATTTCACAAAGCTGATAAATTACTCCTTATATTCCTACTTCATTTATCGATTTTGGTTAGATATCCAGGGAGATAAATGGCTCGAGATACAAAAAACGCATTTTAGAAAAATTGACATTTTTGTCCTATAAGGGTCGAATTACGAAAAATTCCTTTCTTAAAATATAATGTTACCATGGCGGAGACCTTATTCTTTAATATGATACCTCATTTATCTATATCGGTTAGATATTGAGGGAGATAAATCGCTCGTGACACAAAAATGCGTTATAGAAAAATTTATACTTTTTCCCTTTAAGGGTTGAATTCCAAACACATTCTTTCTTAAAATATGATGTCACAAAGCTGAGACATTACTCCTCATAATCCTATCTTTTTTATCGATTTTGGTTAGATATGCAGGGAGATAAATGGCTCGAGATACAAAAAACGCATTTTAGAAAAAGTGACATTTTTGCCCTACAAGGGTCGAATTACGAAAAATTCCTTTGTTAAAATTTAATGTTACCATGGCGGAGACCTTATTCTTTAATATGATACCTCATTTATCTATATCGGTTAGATATTAAGGGAGATAAATCGCTCGTGACACAAAAACGCATTGCAAAAATATTGATACTTTTGCCCTTTAAGGGTCGAATTCCGAAAACTTTCTGGGTTAATATATGACGTCACTAAAGCGGAGATCTTAATCTTTAAAACGATACTTCATAAAACGGTTTCAGATAGGTATCCAGGGAGATAACTGACTTGTAACACAGAAAACAGCATTTTAGAAAAAAATACATTTTTGCCCTTTAAGGGTCGAATTCCGAAAACTTTCTTGCTTAAAATACGATTTAACCAAAGTGGAGACCATAAGCTTTAAAATGACACCTCATTCATTGATTTCGGTTAAGTATGAAGGAAGATATAGGCTTGTGACAAAAAAATTCCTTATAGAAATAATATATATGATAGCAGAAATCCAATTAACTATTTTTTTTATATATATATATTTCATTCCTCTTTAAGAAGAGTTGTCAATATTCCAAACAATGAACTATGTAAGGGGTGGATTTCAAAGGATACTACATTTTATAGTAAAAATGAAAGGAGCCTTTACACATGAGTAAGAGAATTGGAGAACCGTACAGTGAAAGGTCATTATATGAAACAGGAAAATCTGTAATTCAATCAAAAGACATTTTAAAAAAATGATCTCTGCATACTGAAGTTGATAAAATACTTTATTTAACAAAAATTTTACATCAATTGTAGAAAAAATAGTTTTAGAAATAGAATCTCCAGATAGAGCTCAAAAACTTCTTCAACATGCTTTCCCAAACATATTTGTGGGGATATAACTGTCGCAAGAAACAATCTAAAAAATAAACTCACAAAACAATTAAAACCAAATTTTTTTATAGATTATCGGAAATGATTTACTAAGAAGACGTTCAGATAATACAAGTCAAATACTTAGCCACATGTGTAATGAACCCATAATGTATGGTGTATTTCCAAACAGATTAAAATATGAAATTTCAAAACCATTATTTAAAAAAGGACACATGGTACTTATAGACAGCTGTTATCTTATTTCTTCAATTCCGGGATTCTTAAAGATTTTTGAAAAATTAATATATCATACAATAAAAAACTTGTTACACATTTTAATATTTTTAATAATTCACAGTTAGGATTTTAAAAAAGATCATCCAAAGAAGGCGTTAAAAAAAACACACTCAAACACACACACACACACACACACACACACATTTGAGGAATTGAATAATAAAATGTGTCCTACAGGATTTTTCTGTCATCTTGAAAAAGCATTTGACTGTATTAAACTGAATTCATATTGAAAAAAGGAATACTAAGGTATACATGGAGCCGCAGTTAAATTGTTTAATTCATAAGTGGAAAGCCGAATGCAAAATGTATCACTTTTTTATTCTGAAATCAGCAGAGAAGCATATCAGACTGGGAGAAAAAAACAAAATAGAATTTCACAAGGCTCTGCCCTAGAATTCCTTCTTTTTTATTATTATTATTATTATACATCACTGATCTTCCTGGAAACTTTTCTGACTAGGCAAAGAGCATTTTATTTGGAGACGACACTAACCTGACTGTAAGAAAACCTCCAACAGTAGTTTGGAATTTTATGCAAATGTAGCACTCAGTGAAGTAACTACTGGTTTCAAGCAAACTCAATTAACTTTTGATTAAACACTTTATATCAAGTATGAAACAAAAAATTGTGTGTAGCAAGATTCACGTATAATTTAGATAATAACACAATCTTGGAAGCATAGTGAAAATTCCTTGATTTTCAAACAGATGAAAAGTCATATAACTTTACTATTAGAGAGGTTAAGAACGCTTATCCGACAGCAGATATAGGATTAATGATACCAGTGTACTTCTCATTTATTTTCAATTATATTATATGACTAGATTTTTGGGGAGAATTCTTCACAAATCAAAGAAGTTTTTACTGCACAGAAAATAGCTACGTAGGGTAAAACCAAGAATTTCTTGCAGACAATTCTTTAATATACATTTGCTTTGTTGCAGAACATTACTCATTTACATTAAATTCACAGGAGTACAATTTAAATACACGAAACATTAATAACTCGGGTACTACCAAATTTGGGTTGTTTACATTCAGTAAACTATATTTACAGTGTGCGATTTTTTTTTTTCATTTTTCGTGTATGTTTCTTCCTTGCAGTGTTATTTTTAAGATATAATGTGTATGTATTTTGGTATTGGGATTTTTATTTGTCTGTTCTGTGATTGAATTTTGCTGAGTTTGAAAACAGCTGTTTGCTGTTAGTGTGTATACTAGCCTTCCAGGGTGTTGTCAATTTTAATTTTTAAGCATTCATCCCCTCCATTTGAAATTGTTTTTCTTTTTGGTACTTGGACATTTCCACATTTGGTATGGATTCACATGATGAAACATTTGCTACATGTAGCACTGCCGGTATTAGTAATGTAGCAGATATTAGGACCCATTCAATGACTACTAGGTCCTGCAGTTCATCAAGTATCCCACAACCTACTGATGATATTATTTCCCCAGCTGCTTCACAGACTGGGGAAATTTCTATCCATCCCATTCAACCTGTAGACACTTTACCTGATGTTGCTGAATCTGGAGAAGGTCTTTGTACCTCTCCCCAAACCAGTACCGATACTATTCCTATCCAAGATGAGATCGTAAATGATACCCTATGCTCTCATCCACTGCAAATTGCACACTTAGCAGAAAACATTGCTAACTTAACACCAGTTTTGATAGACATCCATTGGATCCAGATGACTCTCTTGTCGAAAACAATTTACATATGCCACTAAACAATACTGACCAACACATTTCCAACGTTAACTCACCTGCCAGCTCTGATAGCGATTTCCTAGGATTTCCCAATGATAATAACCAAGCAACAGATACACAGGAAGCTCCACAACTAATACCTGAACCCACTACTGGTCATATACAAACTGTGTCTACCTCCAATAATTTGGATCTTCAACCTATCCTTCTTGCAATTAGTCAATTTCGACAGGAATCTAACCAGAGACAAGACCAACAGCAACAGGAATTCAATCGGAATTTTGCCACACAAAATGATAAATTTGACCAGCAAAATGACAAATTTGACCAAAAATTCGATCAACAACAACGAGTTCTTACAGACCTTAAAAATCATACTACCCAACTTAATGATAAGACTGACCAACAAACATTGGAATTAGGTACTAGATTTGATAAACATCTGGAAGAATTTCAAATTCTTAAAACCACCTCGGCTCAACATGAAGCTCAACTACAGTCCTTAAAACACACAGTGAGGGAACAAACGAACACACTCCAGGCAGCAGTTCAAATCCAACACGATGCTCATTCTAAAGAATTTAATGATAAACTTCAGACCCATGAGACTATTTTACACACATGCCAACAGAATTACCAAGGTCTTAGAACCGAGTTTCAAACTACTCTTACTAACTCCATCAATGATTGGAAAAAGGAACTTCGTGACTATTTCGAGGAATCAGTACAAAAGGTTCAGAAAACTTGCGCAGATAATGAACAGCAGTGGAAGAACAGATTATAAAACAATATTCTTCATGGGAGGAAAAGTTAGGAGGGTTAGATACCACTACAAATCAGATAACAGAAGAAATTTCAGAGTTTCGGACGGAAACTTTGGGGTCTTTCGCCACACATACACAATGGGTCCAATCATTAGAAGACAAAGTAGATGGGACCACTAAGTCAATTAATAAAGATATTTTAGAAATCTGTTCTAATTTGAACACAGTTCATAATAATATCAAGCAGGTTCATAGCCAGCTACAAGAAGTTGTCCCCACCATTGATACTTGTTGCCAACAAATTAATGCACTACAACAGACTACCCAGACAATAGATGATAAAGTAACTGCCTTAACTCTTGAAGTAGATATGAATACTACTGCTACTATGGTATTGAATGAAAAAGTTTCAGACCTTCAACAACAACAAGAGGTTGATTCCACCCAGATCAATTCGCTATCCACATGAGTAAACAAAGTTCATAATGATTTAAAAACCTGTCATGACAAGGTTCAATGTTTAACTACTCAGGGATTGTCCGTAACACACCTGTCAGATCTTCCCTTGTTAGGTAGTACTAAGATAGAGGTAAAGCATTTTTCTGAAAAAGGTTCAGTCCATCCAGTGGAATTTATTAAAAGTTTCGAATCAAATAGAAGCTTCCAGTTTTTGCCTGATTTGGAAAAGATTGAAGTATTTTCCAGCATTTAAATGGAAGCGCCAGGACTTGGGGTGTCAAGTACAAACAGTCTTGTCAGACATTCGATCAATTTAAACAATCTTTCTTACAGAGATTCTGGTCCAATACCAGTTAATTTGAGGTTAAGCGTAGGATCATTACTGGCTCCTTTTACAACCCTGAGGGGGATATGACTTTAACAGACTTTTTCCCTTAATGAAGTTGTCAAAGCATTCACCTTACTGTGCCCATACCTGAGGAAGATTTAGTCCACTACATTGTGGGAAGGTTACCTAAACATATCCAAGAATCCTTTGCCCTCATGCGTATCCATACTGTTGATGAGGCTGAACAGATTCTGAATGAACTCAATATGCAACAAGCTGCTGGGAGAGCACATCCATCAAACCGTAGAAAGAACTTTAACAATAATAACAACTATCCTGCATACCACCACTACTCTCTCATTTCCCCAGTCAATATAGGCAGGAGCAGGTCCCTCCACCTCAAAACTTTCATTCCCAACAGCCTTTTGTACACAATTATAATAATAATAACAACCAAGCTGCTGACTATACTCACAACTCCAAATATTTTAACCAAACACAAGCTCCCAATCACCAGAATAATAATAATCATAACAGACCACAGAGAGGGGGGACAAATGTCAGAGGTTTTTCCAGAGGCAGAGGCAGGGGTGGTTTTGCTAATCCAAATATGGATCATCAACTACATTTTTCCCACCCTGACCAAGTCGGGCTTATTACAGAAGCAATTGTTCATGATAACCCTCAGCAAGGACAGCAACATTCAAAAAACTAGATATGGCCAATGTTTTGGTCCATACAGCGGCATGTAATGATGAAGGACCACCCACCTTACCAAGTATAAAAACCATATTTCATAACAACCCTCGAGAAGATTTGTTGGCAAAAGAAGAAGATAAGAGATTCTGATGATTTAGTCCAGGTGCCCATTTTACCTATTTGTGCAAAGGGAGTAAACATAGATGCCCTCCTTGATACAGGTGCTGATCTTTCCTGCATTTCAGAAGATTTATTTAATACATTGAATTTCATTTCCCTTATCCCATGTTATGAAGTACCCTAAATGTCAGCAATTACTGCAATGGGAAAAAAGAGTAAGCCAATTAAAATTCAGGCGCTGCTTGAAGGTACTATTAAGGATGTCCCATTTGAAGTTAAAGTGTATGTTGTCCCTGGTCTTCAGCCCCATGTATTTTTGGCATAGATTGGCTTCACCAAGTAGCAGCTACATTAAATTGTGCAACAAATATTTTGTGGTTTTCTCTAGGTACTCAACGATTGTCAATACATTTGCAGAAAGGATGGCACAATAAAGACTTACCCTCAGTGAAGATATTATTTAAAAATATTGAAGTAAATATGGGAAGAGAACCAGCTTTTCATGATAAGTTAGTGTGTTTTTGGGCTGATAAGTCTTAAACCAGGGGAAGATATAATGACTAAAGTCATTCAAGATGTTCCAGAAGAACATAAATGTAGGATGTTAAAGCTTATTGGGGAATTTGGGGATGTTTTTAATGATCAAACTGGACTCATACACAACTATCAATGCCATTTTAAAGTCTCTTGCCCCCAACCATTTTTTATAAAACCCTATCCCATACCCATTGCAAAGCGCCCCATGGTGGAAGAAGAAATTAATAGAATGTTAGAGTGGGGAATAATTGAAAGGTCCAACAGCCCCTATAATAACCCCTTAGTAGTAGTAATTAAGTCAGATCAATCAGTGAGATTAGTCCTTGATGCTCGTACCTTAAATATATATTTACAAACAGAAAGGGACCATCCCTTACCCATTGATGAGATACTACGTAACTTCCATAGGAAGAAATTTTTAACGGGTTTAGATTTAACTTGTTCTTATTGGCAAGTGCCAATTGCCCCTGATTCAAGACAGTATACAGTATTCATTTATCAAGGCCGGTCATTCCAGTTCAGAGTTCTACCTTTTGGCCTCAACAACACAGTTGCCAATTTTATTAGGGCACTAGATATGGTTTTAGGCCCCCAGTTATTAAGTAAAGTATATATTTATGTATATGATATCCTCATCGCCAGTGAAACCATTGAGGAACATTGGAATACCCTGACAGAAGTATTGACACCATTGAGAAAAGGATGGTTAAGCTTAAAAAGTGCATTTTCCTAACTTCAAAGATAGAGTTTCTAGGGCATATCATTACACCCCAAGGCATTACTTCAGCGCCGGATAAACTTGCAGCTATTAAAAATTTCCCTAGACCACAAAATAAGACCCAGTTATGCAGTTTTTTAGGCCTTTGTGGATATTATAGGAAGTTTATACCCAACCAAATTCTGAATAGCCAACATTTCCAACAATTACGAAAACAAAATTCCACATGGAAGTGGACCCCTGAATGTGAGGAGGATTTTAATAAAACTAAAGAAGCACTTTTACAGAATATTGTCTTACACTCACCAGACTGGAGTCTACCCATTTGTTTATCCACTGACAGTTCGGACTATGGGTTGGATCTAGAGCTTTTTCAGGATATTAAGACCGATCATGGGATACAAAAACACACTATTGCATTCGCCAGCAGACTCCTCAATAAAGCAGAACGGAATTATTCCATCACAAGCAGGAAGCATTAGCAGTTGTCTGGGCTTTCCAGCGCTTCAGATATCTTTTATTGGGTTGTCAAATTATTATATATACAGACCATAAAGCCCTTTCTTTCTTACATAAATGCAAATTGCTTAATGGCCGCCTAACGAGGTGAACCCTACTATTACAGGAATTTACATATGAGATCAAATATATCCCTGGTGAGGATAATATAGTGGCAGATGCATTATCCAGGTTACCTGAAGGTTTAGATTCCACACCCAATACCAAGATCGGTGCGGTGGAACCACATATTTACTACATAAAGGGAGTGTCGTTTGAGAATGAAATGAAACAGGCGTTCAAAGCTATGAAGCAGGAACAGTAACTAGATACGGCCCTTAAGGAAGTCATGGACACTTTACATATAGCCCTCCCCTGACCATAAACTTTTCTCCTATTATGTCCTTAAAAATGGGATTTTATTCCAAAGAACTTCCCCTTCAGCCACACATTGGATATTATGTATACCTGAACACCTTATTGAGAAAGTTATCAAATACCAACATTTTAGCCATGGACACAGTGGTACCCAGAAATGTTCCCAAATCCTTAGAGAATATATTTATTTCCCCAACTTGCACAGAAAAGTCTGCAGAATTATTGAAACTTGTAAAGTTTTTCAAGTCAATAAAGTTGACACAGTACAAAGAGCTGGAGAAATGCAACCTATTATCCCCACAGAACCATTACAACTATTGTCCTTGGATTTATTTGGACCCTTACCATGAGCAAGAGGAAGTGTTGTTCACATTTGTGTTATCCTCGATGTTTTTTCAAAGTTCCTAAAATTGTACCCCCTTAAGAGAACAACCACTGATATAACTTTTTTTTTTATAATTTCACAATATTATATCCCACAAGTTGGACATCCACAGGCTGTGCTTACGGATAATGCCCCGCAATTTTCGAGTAAGAAGTGGTCAACCTTTCTAGAATCCGTGAATATTACACCTGTTAAGACTGCCTTTTATCACCCCCAGTCTAACCCCGTTGAGCGAGTCATGAGAGAATTGGGGAGATGGTTTAGGACATACTGCGCTGAGAATCATAGGAGCTGGGCCTTACAACTACCCCACATTAAGATGTGTTAAACACCTTGCCACACTCAGCTACATCACTGTCCCCATTTGAAATTATGTATGGCAAGAAACCCCCCAACCTGATTACTGACCTAATTACTTTCCCAAAGACTCAACCACTAGCACAAGACAACTACTGAACAGTTAAAAATACAAGCAGAGAAAAGAAAACTTAGACATGATAGAAATATTGTTCACACTTCCTACTCCGTAGGAGATTTGGTTCTGGTACACAAATATGTTAAATCATCTGCTATAAATGATGAAATTAAGAAGTTTTTCCCATTTATGAAGGGCCTTTTATTGTCAGTAATATCAACATATTAACACTTACACACTAGTTCACCTAGAGACATGTAAGATTAAAGGAAATTATCATGTTTCGGCATTGAAACCATTTTGCCAAGACCCAACAGAAACATTAGGGAACAACTAATACTAACACCCTCAGGGGCATGCATCTGGCATGCATGGTCTGGCATCCACGAGGTCCCCAGCTGTGACTGTCTTTGCTTCTTCTAATCTGGGACAGTCTCTTCTTTAAATCTTTCCTATCGGTTACTCTCAACCAACTCTTCCTTTTCGACAACTTTGTCTGGCCAACAGGTTCTGTCTTTATATATATTTTAGAGGATTGTCGTGATCAAGCTCTTCCCCTGCGCTGGGCCCACAGTGGATTTTCGGGGAGCATCTTACATTTTTTGGCAGGCATGACCGAAACCCACTCTTGTGAGGCCTCAAAAACCCCAGAGTGTGGTAGCTTCTTTTGACAGTTACATTCCTTATTACCACTTGCAATAGACTGCTCTAAATATTTTTCCCCAGGGGTTACCCTTCATTTTGCTGATGTGCTTTTCGTTGAGTTCTTGTATGTTAATCCCGTCTACGAGGTTAGTGAGCAGGTTCACTCTACCCAGTCCTAGTGGTCCATTTTGATTTTCCATAACCATAATCCGGATGTATTGTTTCGCGGTGTTCTCCCCCTCCAAGGCGGTTCACAGTATTGCCTTTGTCCCGACACAGGAATTTGTCCTTACCCTCAATGGAAGTATTGATTTTGTTGATGTTGAAGTAATTTGTGTTCTCCTCCTCCAAGGCAGTTCCGAGTTTTCCCTTGTCTTGACACAGGATAGTGTCCATACCCTCCATGGAAGTATTGGTGTTGTTGAGATTGTTCTCCCTCTTTGCTACTATGGGTTGACTATGTCCCTAAGTAGGGATTTTCATCGAATATGCCGACACTGTAAGTTTGTCCAGACAGTGGTCGTGATTTACCTTAGTCCCTTTTCGTCGAATATGCCAACACTGTAAGTTTGTCCAGACAGTGGTCGTGACTAGGCTTACCAGATGTTTACATCCCCCCCCTTACTTTCAGTTGCAGTACCCTTTTAAATTTTTTTTATGATCGACTAAAATCCTCGTCTATCTCTTTCCTTCTTCACTACTTCTTTTCCTACTCTTCTTCTATCCTGCTCTTCTTCCACGCACACATTGATACACGGAAGAAATTGAGATACGTTTGGTAATGTAGTGATGATATATATATTCACTTAACACTTCCACTATATACTTGTTGTCCCTATGAGAACTTTTATGAAGTATTCATTGCCATTATCATATTTTGTCCCTATTATTGTCCTATTTAACCAATAAGGTTGAAGTTTATGGGTGATTTGTTATACCATTTACATATTTACGACGATACAATTCTCCTTCAATGGGTTTGAGAGAGTTTTAGAGCTCCCTACACACTATATCACATAAAATATACTACCAGCTAGAAGCTGTACCCCTAATATAGACTCCCTACACAATGGTGACCTTGAGACCAGTATACTGGTCGCACGCAACTTTGTTGCCCCCTACCTTAATTTTGCCATTTCCCTTAAACTTTAGCAGCAGTATACTGCTGAAAGGAAACTGTGTTTTCATTATTTCTTAGGACATTATTTATATTTTTCTTTCTCATAATTTGTATTAGACTTAAGATGTGTTCGACTATTGGGTTAACACAAATAGAACATTTGACAATAATAACCTCACCATTTTACCACCCTGTGTTATTTACTTGGGTGTACTTGTTTTATAGAACCATTGAGTGGTCACATATTCAAGTTTGTAAAGTTCCTAATCTAATCTGAATCACTTTGCTGGAACATACTTCATTGGTTTTAATTTTTCCTTGATAGTACTTAGAAGGGAAACATTTCAATATTTCTATGTATTATTTATTTGTAAAATGTTGTTTGTCACATGTGCATTATATAGTTCCCTGTATGTTTAGTCTGTAATTTTTATATATATAGGCTAGTTAATGCCCAGTTACGGTATCTCACACAAGTGTTTTGTCTG
>JARYHS010013631.1:56164337-56256462 GCA_031002005.1 Vandiemenella viatica | reverse complement strand
TTTTGTATCTGAGCCCATCCAGTTTTTCACAACCAATATGTCTTTACTGTTCCAAGATAAGCTGTTCCCCTGCCTGTTCTCCAGATGTCAGTCTCCGGAGGCTATGAGTTCTAAGAATTTAGCATGCATGTTTCAGATGTGGGTGGTGTTGAATGAGGCAGCCGAATTTTTCTTTCCCATAGCCAAAAAGTGGTGAGATATTGTATCACATCCTGTAAATTCACGGATAAAAGGATATGTATGGATTCAAACTCGAAGTAAGTTTTTTAGTACCATAAACCTGCTTCCTTGCCTTTCCCTGATTTATGGAAGTACAAGTTCTCGTAAGTGTCGTCAAGGCCCTTTAGCAGAATGAGACAGTTAATGTCCTCACTTAGAATTATCACACTGTTGGATTTTGCTGCTGTGTCAATTATCAAACCAGCTGTACCTTCCTGTGCCTGTAAACTTGGAGGCCTCCATTTTTAGTTTTTGTATTAGTATCAAAATTAAATGGTTCATGCTGCTCTCATATGCTGCACCACTGCAGCACTTGTTTCCTCACTGAAAATGGTGTCTGCTGAAATATCTGATGTTTTCAAATGATGAAACCTTTCAGATGACTTCTCTGTGCAGGTATCTGTCAAATATAACTGCATATCTGCCAACTTTTACAGTTTTCCCATAAAAGTTACAGGAAGTGCTGTTACTTTACTGTTGTACAGATGAATTGTGTTATTTTACGAATTTCCAAACTAAAATTTGATCACATAGTCTTTATATGGAACATGGTCATTGTGGTTTTTGGCAGTTGTGGTAGGTTTCTGGTGTTATTAATGGATGCAAATGTTGTTTTGTGTGTGTTAAATTTCTTTCATTTGACTATAATTTTATGCCAAGGTAAGCGACATTTTGCTGTAGTTGAAAATTAATCAATCTGTCCAATTTTAGATTGATCCTGTTTCTGAAAGTCGAATCATCAATTTTTTGTGTATCATTTTCCTTTACCTCCTATATCATCCCGCATTCATTGTTCAGCTGGTTGATAATGTATGTAGATTGTGTAACTCTGTTTTAAGTATGAGTAGCTATAAGAAACAGTATTACCAGACATTTTGGGAAGCATATTCCGTAGAATTTCCGTGCATGTTAAAATCGAGGTAAAGAGGAAAAATTTGTGCTTTTTACAGTTTGTGGATGTGATGTCAACAGCACATAGCAGAAGAAATGATTTGGCAGATAATGTGAAGCACAGTAAACATATTGCCAGTTTAAAATCAAAGGAGGAGAACAAAAAATAACACTTTTTTCACTAAGTATGGAAATTCCGGATGGTTAGTTCATGGTTGATTAAATTTAGATGTTAAACATTTTGTGGTCCAGGGATTTTATGGACAAACAATTTTAAAAGTAACTGTCATGATGTTCTCAATTAGGCTTTATATTTTCCATAGATGAAACTAAAGTTTTCATTATGAATGCCACATACCCTTATGCAGGAGGCATCCTCCATCCACAACAAAACTTTTTAAGTTGGATATTGCATTATGAAGTGATGTAAATGCTTCATACAGAGACAATTTTGTTCCCTTGAGGTACGGAGCAAATTGAAATTGGAAACAGTGTTTCAAACCATCCAAACTGAAAAGAAATTGATTTATGACTAATTTTTTTACTTATTATGACTGTGTAAATAAACTTTGTACCATATCATTTGCAAACCCGTTTTTCAAACTGGTACAAATACCATCAGTAATAAAGCAGTCTGGTAGCTCTGTGGTTAAGGCGCCTGACTAGAGATCAAAAGACCCCCAGTTTGAGTCCAGGTCTTAGTGGGGATTTTCAAAGGCCATTAGCCCCACTTTCACCTCTGCCACAGCTTGCTGTGTAATATGAAGTAAGCCAGAAGGTTTCTGTGCTTTGGATTCCATGTTAAGCTGTAGATTCCCTATGCCTTAACCTGGTTAGGTTAGATAGCCACAAAGGAGCGCGTTGCACGGCGAATCAAAAACACTAGTCATCTGGCAGCTGAACAATGGTTCGGGATCTCCCGGCCAACAGTGTCATATGATTATTGAATTGACCATCAATAATCAAAGCACAATACATATATATACTATGACATATAGAAATATACATGAGTTTTATATACAGGGATTCCAGGTCATTTAGAGCGACAAAGTAGTAGTTAACCCAACTTTTTGTAAAAGTGTGAAATTTTGCTGATATTCGAGGAACTGCAGCTCACTTAGTTTTGAGTTTAGAAAAAACTTAGTACTACAAAAGCTGCAAATTTTGTCCTCTTTCAAATTGGAAATAAATTATTTCTTCCTATGACTCATCAGTAGTTACAAATGAAAAACTGAAAAAGAACCAACTTTTTTTAATGTTTTTTGGCCACAGTATATTGTGCCGAGGGTGTTGGAAGTTGAAAACTTTGTTTCTGCATGATCTCGCATATGTATACAAGATAAGAAAAAAAAAAAGTCTTCTACATGGTATAATGTTTGTGAAACTCACTTGTGATGGCCCCACTACTAGATTATGTCCCATGTTCCTCATTTTAAACACGGATATTTCACACCAAAATATTGTGAAATATGCTAAACGTATTTTTGAAATGCAATATTAGGCTCATTTTTTTATGAACTGTGGTGATAAAACGAATTAGTCATATTCAAGGGAAATCTCACAAGCCAGAATCGGCATGTTACACCCCTAAGGCCAGTTTCCCCAAGTTAAATTTTTTTAAATTAACTGAATTTATGTCCGAGAGAGGGGGAGAGAGGCAATGTTATTGATCTGTATAATTGATCTGTAATTGATCTGTATAATTATTTTAAGAATGTGAGATGTTTTGATAGGTTAAAGTGCTGCAAATGGACTGAATAACTGTCATGAATGTGTGAAATGCAGTTTAGTGATTGGCATATTAATTTAAAGATGGTAATTATGAATTTTAAAAAATGGTGACAAGGAAACTGCCGTTAAACATTTTGAGTAAAGTTTGACCATTTGAACTGCTAAATTTATTGTTAAATGCTTGTAAATATCTTATGGTTTTGAGTCATTTTGAATGAGTTTTAATTGTTTTGTATGATTTGAATTGTTAACCTAATCGTTAGAGCTCAAGATTAATCTGTAAGCACTTTTAATGTTCTCCTGAACATGCTGCGATGCCTGTGTATGCTGCCTATAAACGCAACCAGGCAAGCTTGCTTGGAATGTGGAATTGGGTTACAAAACTTTGGTGAGACCATTGCTCGAATATGGTAGTGTAGTATGGGACCCTCATTTTACGTATCAAATACAGGAGTTGGAGAGGGTGCAAAGAAGGGCTGCTAGATTTGTTTCTGGAAATTATCGCAGAATGCAATCAGTGACAGATATGATAAAGTATCTGAAATGGGATTCATTGCAAGACAGGAGGAGAATGAGGAGGGTCATGGGAGTGTACAGGGCATATACTGGCGATGAGGCATGGAAAGATATTGCAATAGGTATGAAAAGTAGTGCATGAAAGGGAAAAGATGACCATGACCACAAGCTGGCACTCGATTTCAGGCACAAGGGTGTGGGATGATTCTCTTTTTTAGATAAGGGTGTCAGGGATTGGAATGAGTTACCAAGAGAAATGATGAATAATTTAACGGAAACTTTGAAAGAATTTAAAGATAAAATTTGTAGAGGGCAAATGTAGGTGAATGCAGGATAGGGGGCAGATGGGTGTGTAGGGAAATTGCCACAGAGGCTGTGCTCCATTGCAATTAAATTAAATTAAAAATTAAATTAAATTGAATGCTAAATCATTTATTGTTGTAATGTACTTTAAACGTTTGGAAAGAAGTTTTATGCTAAGTTCATATATGTTTTTTGGAAGAATTTTCTACAAAATGAAAGTACAGTAAAATGTTTATTGATTGTGGTTTAATTTGTGAAGCTATCTGTCCTTGAAAAGTTCAAGAAATTAAATAGCATCAGTTTCTTAGAATTTTATATAGATATATAGTAAACAATGAAATCAAAGGCGCTAAGTAGCAAAAAAGAATTAAATTAGGATAGGAAAAATGAGCCACTATTTACCTTTAGATGATGGATGGACAGAAAAGACAAAAACACAAATGATACAGAAATTTTCTGGACGAGCCTTTTGTCAACAGGAGAATATTATGGGAGGTGGGTGCTGTGGGAGACTGCCTTACAGAAAGACTGTTGGCCACGAAAATGATGGGGGTAAATTCAAACACAGGTCAAGTTGAGGGGCAATGAGTCGGAGCTAATACCTGAGCATAGATAAATATCAAAACTGATGTCTGGTAGGCTGGAAGAGCGAAATAATATAATTAAATCTAAAAATAAATAATAAAATAAGAATATATATATATTAAAAATAAAATAATAATAATATAATTTAAAAAATTAAACCAAGGACTCTATGAAGAAACATCACCTCAGCTTAGTGGTGGTTCAATTTAGGTAGTAAGGATGGAGGCAAAGAGAGGATTAAAAACAGTTAAACATAAGTAAAAGTAATAATAATGACCGGGTATTATCTTAATTTGAAAACAAGTGGTTGCCTTATGCCCAGTTCGTACTAGCAGGCAATTTCCCACCTTCTGAGCTACTATTATACACTGAAGAGCCAAAGAAACTGGTATAGGTATGCTTATGCGAACACAGACATATGTAAACACTCAGAGTATGGCATTTGGCAATGCCTGTATAAGACAACAGGTTTCTGGCACAGGCATCCGGTAAAACATCAAATCTCTGACATTGCTGCAGCTGGAAGAAGATCCTGCAAGAATGGGACCAACGATTACTTAAGAGAATTGTTCACTGTGACAGAAGAGCAAATTGCTGCAGATTTCAATGCTGGGCGATCGACAAGTAGCAGCATGCAAACCGTTCAATGAAACATCATTGTTATGGACTTTTGGAGCCAAAGGCCCTCTTATGTAGCCTTGCTGATTGCACAAAACAAAGCTTTATGCATTGCATGGGGCCGTCAACACCAACATTGGACTGTTGATGACTGGAATCATGTTGCCTGGTCTGAGGAGTCTTGTTTCCAATTGTATCGAGCAGATGTATATGTACGGGTAAGGAGACAACCTCGTGAATTCATGTACCCTGCTTTTCAGCAGGGGAATGTTCAAGCTGGTGGAGGCTGTGTAATGGTGTGGGGCATGTGCAGTTGGAGTGACATGGGATCCCTGATACCTCTAGATACAACTCTGACAGGTGACATGTGCGTTTGCATACTGGCTGATCACCTTAATCCATTCATGTCCATTGTGCATTCGGAGGGACTTGGGCAATTCCAGCAGGACAATGCGACACCCCATACGTCCAGAACTGCTACAGTGTAGCTCCAGGAACACTCTTCTGAGTTTAAACACCATTGCTGGCCACCAAACTCCCCAGACATGAACATTATTGAGCATATCTGGGATGCCTTGCAATGTGCCGTTCAGAAGAGATCTCCAGCGCCCCGTACTCTTACAGATTTATAGACAGCCCTGCAGGATGCATGGTGTCAATTCCCTCCAGCACTACTTCAGACATTAGTCGAGTCCATGCCACATCATGTTGCAGCATTTCTGTGGACTTGTGGGGGGCCATACACAATATTAGGTAGGTGTACCAGTTCCTTTGGCTCTTCACTGTATAAATTTATGTAGTATTAGAGTTATGTAGTGTAGAGTTTAGTCCAACTCCCCCCTCCATAGATTCCATAGTGGGGTGTAACTGCAGCCAGTAGTGATAATTCCTTCCCTACCAATTTACTCCCAGTGTAGTATTATAGCGTGTGGTTAAGGTGTTGTGAGATCATTATTAACACACTGTTGTGACTGTGCTACACATTATTAAAGGTCATCACCATTTTTTCATGTGATTCTGCAGGTCACGCATTAATAGTAACAAATTTTTAGTTTTTATAATAGTGTAGTCTGTAAGATACAGTAAATTTCCAGAGAAATTATTGGGGAGTGGTGTGTAATATTTACTTATAGGTTATGTGGTATGGATGACTGTTTTTATAAAATATGTAATAATTAAACAAAGAAATGGGTTTAGGCAATATAAATAACAAGGAAAGGGAAAATGGCTCATCACTCACCAAAGTTGAAGGCAGCGACGGGAGAAGAACATATATCATGAACACACAAATATACACCATTTTTTGGTGTTAGACCTTCTTCATGTTAAAGAGAATGAGTCATGTACATGACAAGAGAATGAGTCATGTACATGACAAGAGAATGAGTCATGTACATGACTCATTCTCTTTAACATGAAGAAGGTCTAACACCGAAATATTGTGTATATTTGTGTGTTCGTGATATATGTTCTTCTCCTGTCGCTGCCTTCAACTTTGGTGAGTGAAGAGTCATTTTCATTGTCCTTGTAATTTATAAAATATGTGGGACATAATGCTAGTGTTGCTGGACATACATAACAAACAAATAACTTACATGATAAACTCTGTCAACAGAAAATGCTTAATGATAGAGTCGAGGAAAACTAACAACTAATTGCACTATGGAATAAAATTTAGTGTATCTGATTTTAGATGTAGATTCTTCAAACATCTTATGTAGAAAGTGTAAACAGTTGGCAATGTAAACTGAAATAGTTTGGTGAGTCGCAGAGTAATAATAATAATAAGACATATGAATGGGATAAGGGGGAGACACACCAAAGGTAATAAAAATAAACCGAATGATAGTTATGAAAGGCGAAGGAGCAGAATGTGGTGGACAGGTGAATTTTTTTTCTTTTTGCCTCGCCACTCCCGAGAAGAACATGTACGTAATATGTGGGTAAGACCCTTTAGTCATGTGAGCAGTAGTACTTACAAACGACACTCTCAGTAAGCATATTCACATATGTACAACTTATTACATCAGTTAAGTGCAATAATGACATGCCTAACTCCCTTCACTCTTCCATAGACTATAATTCCCATTGCTTGATCCCTGTTAAATGCCTTCCACATTCCTTAAACTTCAATGGCTTCCTCCCACCTGGTATAATGGCTGCATAAGTCGGTGATGGCTTCTCCAACAGACTAGTGCGCCTCGAAACCTCAGCTCCATGGCTCCATAGCTACCCTGGCTTCCAATCCGACCGACTTCCAGTTCCACCTCTGACCTCCTTCCGTCTCACTACACTCCTGCATCTCAGTTTTGTCCAACTCCTCCCTCCATAGAATCCATTGTGGGAAGTAACTCTAGCCAATAGTGATAATTCCTTCCCTACCAATTTCCTCCCAGTGACGTCCTGCTCTAGCTCAATTCTGCTGACTATCTGACCCACTTTAATGTCAATGCTGCCTGTGTACTTGCATTCCAGAGCCTCTTAACTGTTTGGAATCTCTGTTGTAACTGCCCTGGATTCAGCTTTGGCTGTATGCTATCAACTCTTGCCCAGCTTTAGTAACTATAGCCCAAAATTCCTTGGCCGTTCAATACAAATGGTTAAAATGTTGACAATGGGTTTGTAGGGTATTAAGACCCAATGATTTAATTATATTGATTTTATTAAACAAACTTGAGCAGTATTTTTAAAATCAAAAGTAATTATTTTAATTTTATGAGTGAGTATCACAGATTGATATTGTTTTTAGGTAAGTGATATGAAGATATTTCTAGCTATAACTTATGAGATATTAATGAACACAAAGTTCCCTTAAAAATCCTGTAATGCAGCAGCGTAAATATGACATTGCTCACCATACTGTGATATAACAAATTGCTTGCTTCTGAATTATTAAAAACAAAAATGGTAAATGCTGACTACTCATAAATTAATATATAAATTTCAATGTTCCCCCCGATCATTTCTTAATTCTTGTTAGCTTTCTATTATTATTGACATTAATTTGATTTTAACAAAATTATCTTTTGTACAGATTCTCATTAATCATTCTTCGACTTCAGAGAAAAAAGTTTACATCAGCATGTAGTCATTATGTTTAAATTTTTATTATTTTTTTCGTAAATAAAAATTCAATTTTGAGAATCCAGATGTTAACATTCACTTTATTAATGTGTATTACAGTGAGATAGTGCCTGGCTATGATAGCAGCACAGTTCTGATGCGCCAGTTCACACAGCTGCAGCATAAGGCTGATCCAGTGTATTCTGCTCCACTCCATGTCAATGGGCTCTGCTGGCGTTTGAAAGTATATCCTGATGGCAATGGTGTTGTGCGTGGAAATTATTTGTCAGTTTTCCTGGAACTCAGTGCAGGTCTCCCAGAAACATCAAAGTGAGTCCTTCATATGCCAAGACTCTGTTACGCACGTTACTAGTAATAGTACATTGATATTGTAGTAGCCGTGAATTATGATTTGAGTAGAGTGACGCCCAACTTATTACTCAAGTTTTTTGATTACTTTTAATGTAGCTTAAGAATATCTATTATATCTTACTTGCTTATTGCAATTGAATGGTTTTATGCTCTGCTTTTAATAAGTAAATTGAAGTACTGATTAAAACTTCTGTCAACTTTATTATCTTTTAAAAACACATAATTTATATCAAAAAGTTGTAATAGATTTTATAACCATAGTGTTTCTTAATTCCTTAAAAATTAACAGAAAGTAGCGGGCATTATTTTCATATGTAACCAAAAATGTACTATACCTTTTGTTTCATAGTGATTCAAAAACAATTCACTAACTTAACTACGGCTGTAAGATAAATTTTTGTGAACTATATGTTTTATCCAACAACTGTATTCTGATAAAATTATGTATTCTTGTTTAATATAATTATAGGTATGAATATAGGGTTGAAATGATCCATCAGGGATCTATAGATGGCAGCAAAAATATAGTTCGTGAATTTGCATCAGACTTTGAAATTGGCGAATGCTGGGGATACAATCGCTTCTTCCGTCTTGATCTTCTTGCTAGTGAAGGATATCTTAATACTGAAAGTGATACGCTTATTCTGAGGTAATTGTATTTTTGGTTCATAAACCATTAGGTTCTTCGAATATTGGTTTCTTTTAGAAAGAAAGAAAATGTGCTAGTTTCTTAGATTTATTTTAGCCCTACTCAGTAGAAATGTATTGCGAATCTTGATTTTTAGAAATCTAAGAATCATAATAAATAATGATTTTATTGAAATATTAACACAAATAATTAATAGTTATTTGTTTACTGTTGTGCCCATTTCACCTCTCATTAAGGAATTACAAGCAATGAATCTGTGATGAAATTTGCAGTTAATATTTATGACTTAAATCATGTTAGATGTAATCCTAAAATTGTATCATATGCTAGTTATTCATTAATTACTGTTTGCATTAGTATTATTGGGATTGGTAGCTGCACAATTCTGATTTATTCCACAAAAAGTGTTCTGATCAGAACCTTCTGTTAAAAATTGTCAGCTAAATGTTGCACAGTGCACCTTCTTACAAATAGTTTGTCTACCATGGCCATTGTGTTTGTTACAAATGCAGTTGTTTTGTCTGTGACAGTTCTGAAGGAAGATATTGTGGGGGGAAATAGGTTTGACCTGTTATTAAGAGTCAGATGGGGAAGAGCCTCATTTGGATGTAAGAGTAGTTGCGGTGCAGCAGTCCTTTAGGAATAAAGGTGTAGCAGGATCACTTAGGCTTAGGCTACCAGGCCACAAGATTTTTCAAGGTTAGTGCAGGTAACAGAGGATATAGGATCACTTTGTAGGGATTTCACTTGGAAGATAGAGTAGTGATAATGGGAGGATGTGGACACTAGTTTTGATAAGAACACAGGTTATAGTATAGAGAGTGACCAGAGGAAAGTGGCGAAGGAGGCACAGCGTGACAGAGCTCAGGCAGCTCTTGAGTTGGATTACAGCTGTGACATCGGTAGATATGGAAACCTAGATATTGCTTCGGAAAGGTATTATTTCTGTCTTGGGGTTTATGCTTTTGGACACCATTTAATGATGGGTTTAGTTTAGAGGCTGCTGGTCAGGGGATAAAAATAAGTGGTCTAAGGGGTACCGATTGTAGATGCATAATGGAAAGAAAACACTTTACTAAAGAAATAGATGAAGCTGTTGAAATAACAGAGGAGGGTACAACTGGGAAGACAGATGTTAATGCTAAGAATATCACAAAGCCAATAATAAGAGTTACTGGTGAACTGTAGAAGTATAGCAAACAATGTAATAGAATTTGGAAACCTAATAGAGATACATGAACCACATGTAGTTATAGCGTTAGAGTTTTAATAAAAAGCAGTATTAGACAGTGAGATATTCCCGATGGTTGTACAGTGTGCCACGAAGGCAGAGGAGCAATTGGTTTAGGGGCATGTTGGTTAGCAGAGATTACTACACTTCTCTGGTGTTCATTGATCATGACCATGAGTTACTAGGGGTAGTTTTCTGAGGTGATAAAGAAAAATCAGGGTTGACTGCCTACCGTAGAGGAAGATTGAATGATGATGATTTCTTAGGGAGAAAGTAAATTCACAGTTTGGAGGTGAGCATAGATTAGTAATTATTGGTGAGGATTTAAATTTACCAGGTCATCTGGGATGGAAATAAGATTAATAACACAAGAATCAGAAATTTACAGATACCTTAGTAAGGGAAGGAGGATTTGCAGCAGTGGTACAGCAGAACACAAGAAGACCAAACATGTTGGATATATAACTATGTACATTCTCACGGTGGCAGTGCTCTATAAAAACTTCTCGGGTTTCAAGCCACATCAAAATTCAGTCATCTGGCGATGTTTCGGAAGCTTGCACTGCTTCCATTAGTCAAGCCCCACTTAATATCTTTGAAGTCTGCCGCACAGTATCCATCCTATAGGGCTAGCAGCTGGAAGCAGAGGGGAAAGCACATGAAGATGCGACCTAGTTGGGCCCTGCTTGCTAGGTGACCCAAAACGTCACCAGACGTCTCAATTTCGACACTGCTTAAAACCCTAGATGTTTTTATAGATGTTGGATATATTTCTAATAAAGCCAGATAATAACCTTGTGGGATCTCAAGTAACTGAAGGAATAAATGATAACAATATAGTTCTGATGGCTATTAGGGTATTCAGTAAACCAGTGATCAAAATTGAAGAGGGAAGTATAAAAAGGCACAAATTTCAGAAGTGATGAGATATTTCAGTGGAAGTTCAGCAAATGGAAAAATTGCACTAGTAAATTGGAGGTGAAATAGGAATAGTTCAAGGAGATAATAAAAAAAAAGGATGGAGAAATATTTATTCCAAAACAGAAAATAAAGATAAATACAGAACCTATGTACAACAGGAGGTGAGGAGGTTAAAGAGGTTAGTGAGAAGAGAACATTACATATTTATGAGACAGCAAGGCAGTAGGGAATGATTATAACTATACGGGCCTTTAATAACAGAATGAGGGAAGCTGAAGATAGGTTTATGAAGAATATTATTGGTGCAGCAGTACCATTGAACAATGCATGTAGAATTTTTATGGCTATGCTAGAGAATTGAGCAGAAGGAAAGGTATTCACGCTATTGTAGATGAGAATGAAGAAAAAGTTACTGAGGATTTGAAAATGCCAGGGATATTTAATAACTGATTTAATGAGATCACTTGGGTTTATCATCCTGGGCTGAAATAAATCAGAGGAGTGTCTCTGTAAGTAGAAATGAGGAAACTACGAAGTTTGAAATAAATCCTCAGAGAATTATGAATGAACTAAGAAACCCATAAAAGCGCAAAGGCGCTGGCCTAATAATAGTACTACATATGTATTTAAGAAATACCTTACCTTGCAACATTTTTTAGAATGAGTCTGGAGTGTTGCTGCTTACCAGAGGACTGGAAAAGTGTGGTAGTTGTACTTGTTCATAAAGGAGGGGTGACAAATAGGGTTGAAAATGAAAGGCAGATTAGTTTTACATCAGTGATAGGCAAAATGACGGAGAGAATGTCTGTGAGGAAAAAAACTGGTTTTCAAATCATCAACATATTCATGTGAATCGTTAATCTCAGATGGTGGACTATATGAAAGATATCTTGGATGAATTGGATGAGTGAGGCCAAGCTTGTGGTGTAGATCTTTCTATGGCATTTGGCAGAGTGATGTGAGAATATACCAGAGAAGTGAGGGAATTGGATAACAAAACTGTGGTTAAACCATTGCTTGAATATCATGATATAGTTTGGGGCCAACTTTTTTGGTGTTGGTTTGGAAGGAATGCAAAGGTGAGCAGTTAGATTTGCCTATGGAAATTAGCACAGATCAGCATATGATGAAAGAGCTGAATTGGGAGTTATTGGTAGACGGGGAGGGTGAAAGATTGCTGGGAGTGTACAAGACATATGTCAATGACGAGCCATGGAGGGATATTGGTTAAAGAATTAGGAGTAGTGCATAGAAAGGAAAAGCTGACCAAGAGAACAACCTGCTCGATTTCATGCCTAATGATGTGGGAAAGTTTTCTTTAATGGGTATGAATGTCGGAGATTGGAATGAATTGTCAATGATGAGTAATTTACCAAAAATGCTGAAATAATTTAAAATTAAAATTCATAAATGGCAGAAGTAGATGGGTGGTGGAATTTAACATTCGAAGTATATAAGATGATAAAAAATAATAACAGAGGTAATTAGATGACTAGGGAAATTGCACAGGAGTGTGTGGAGAATCACAGTTCGATTCAATTCAATAATGGATAATATTTTTGATATTCTGTTTTTTATGTGTGTGTGTGTGTGTGAGAGTGAATTTAATAGTGTTTGGATTTATTGTATTTTCAAGCCTGTGTGGTTAGTATGGGTTTACTAGCTTAATTAGGGGTTGGTTTCCTAAGTCTAAGTTATTGTTAAGTACTTGTTTACCACTGGTTATTTTTTAACATGATAGTAGTCTCTAGAGCAGGGTTAGTCAAAGTTATTGCTCCACATACTCCCATTAAATTTCCCAGACTGTGGCAAACACCCTTAAAAACTGTTTTGTCTTTTCCTTTTTTTAAATATGATTTTTTATTTTTTATATATAATTGTCATAAAGAGCAATACAGTATTATTTAATGTTGGATGGGTTTGTTTTTTGTCGCAAATTGAATCGATTTTAGCAACAATATTGCTCAGTTTTCATTTCAGATTTAGTATTCAGTTGATTCCTGTATTTAGTTTTTATCATAACCTGTTGGGAAAACCCACTCTCAAGTTAGCAAGTTGTCACAAAGGGTAAAAGGAAATTCACCGCTGTTCATGAGAGCCCCATGAATTCTTCCTGTCATGTAGCCAAAAATTAATTAGTCATATTTTTAAAATTTGTTTTGAAGATTCTGATCTGCAAACATTTCCAGCAACGATTCATACTGCTTAAACCAGACTTAATGCTTTCATTTGTGACCCATAAATGGGTTTTGAATCCTGTCTTCAGTATTGCCGGTATCTAAAAAGTACGTTTTCAGTTTTTCAAAGAGCTGAGAATTACACACAATAATTTCAACTTTTATTGTGGCATCCAATGATAAGTTCGCCACAACAAATTCGTGCAGTACAGCAAAACATTCAACAGTACTTGATTTCAAATAAGTTTTCCAAAACTTGTGTCTTGCAAAATGAATAAGCCACATGTGAAACCTTGAATAGAAGCATTCATTTTGTTGATACAAAAGAAAATATCAGCTAGATATGTCATTTTTTTTATGCCAGGATTCATCTTTAAATCTGAACTTGAGGTTGAAATCACTGTCCTTCAAAAATAAATAGAATTTATGATGAAGTTAAAAAGACTAGGCTAATTCCTGCCTCCTGACAGCCAGCGAACCTCACAGCGAAGTTTTGAAGTAAGTGGACAAGTTTATATATAATTTATTATCTTTACATTCTCTGGCAGTGCAGTTTTTAAAACCTCAGGCATTTTGCTGAACTTCAGTACTTCTATGTAAAATGTTCATGTGTACTTTTGGCTTCAAGAGCAACATGTTTAATGCTAGTGATTAGTCCAGATTCCCTTCTTGTCATGGCTTTGACATCATCAGTCGAAATGCTGATACACCTTATCCAGTCTATGCCTTATTCTTCAAAAAATGCCATTGGTGAAGAAAATATCATTTCTTTTTAGCATTGTCTCCAAGGTCTTGCAAGACAGGAAATGTTCTTCAGAAACATTTTTATACACATATCTAACCAGACCTAGTAAATTTGGCTCTCCACAAACATCTGTTGATTCATCAATTTGAATTGCAAAATATTTGTTTTGTAATCATTCTGCGAGTTGATTTTCAACATAGCCTGCCATGTTGTGAGTGTACTGTGTAATTTTATCATTTATTGTTTTTAAGAGCTATTTCAATGATTTGTCTCTTAGTATGCAACTAACCATATCTTAAGCATCTGATAAGATTTTGCCGCAATAATGCGTGCTATGGCGTGGTTTTGAAGATATTTGATTATATGTTATGCTGATTGTTAAGCCTTGCAGGTTCAATATTATGTCCAGAAATAAATACACAGTCACTCTAAAGTTTATCCTGATTTAATTCACATAACGTATACACTGCCCATCACCACTGGTGTATGAAATAAGTTTATTGACCATAGATAACGCTATTGAGAAACTTTTTTTCTTCAAACTACAGGCTCTGGCAGCACTGAAGACTTGACTGCTGTGTATACACATGTACTGCAAATACCACCTATCCAACTGTTCTTCGTGACACTTAAAGTTCATATTAAGGGGACAGCAGTAACTTGATTTTTTGTCCTCCTCATTCTAAACAGTGGGAAGCCAGGCACACACTACTGTCATAAAATTCTGTGTTACAACTCAGCTACAAGCATTTGCGACAACCAGCTTCTTACAAAAACTAAAGGGACAGTGTTTTCTTGCTCTTTTGTCCTGTTTATATATAATAAACTGAAACCTGGTCTGCGCTACCAATACTATACGCTGCTCTCCTACTTAGCATCAGACATGTTCGAAGTCCAGGTTCCAACTAGTGATGTGCCGGATATCCGTATCCGTATCCGCGGATATCCGAGGGGGAAAAAAGATCTGTATCCGTATCCGTTACTTTTTTTAGCTGATCTTTTGTAAAGAATTTCTTCAAGCACGTATATAAAATTTTAAAGATAGCTAGCAATGAAATACTATTAACTTCAATTCCAATTACTTTGTATTTGTTAAAATCTCATAGCTAGCACATTTATATTGCAAAAATTAATTATTTAAACATTTATTTTACTAGGTTACCAAAGGTAACTGGTAACTTACACTGTAGTAAGTTTTAAGGTATTATTTTAACTATCTTAATCTTTGTGGTTTGCTAACTGAAACTGTTATTAAGGTACTGTTAAAGTGTTTACATCAGATAAAACAAACACTTTTACAGAAACTTAAAAAATTAAATGTTACATTTAAAATTAAGTTTGGTAAATTGTACTTCAAAAAGAGTAACTTGAAAGGTTTGAAAGTCATTTACGATGAGGATCGTAAATAATTCCAACTGCACTGAAAAACTGCTCACTTGGAACGCTTTTTGCAGGTGATGATAAATATGTGCGACCCATGCATCTTAGACCTCCAAATTTTTTACTATTATTACTAACAGCTTTTTTAACAACTAGATGCAGCTGATCTGCTGTACACTTAATATTTTCTACGTCAGATAAAGTGCAGGCACGCTTCATGTTGGATCCCCCATTTCTTACCATGAAGCGCACATTCTGTTTGGGATTCCCTACTCTTCAAACATACTTTGAAATATTGCCGAAATCTCCGCTTTTAAAGCGATATTTTTTCTTATAAATATTTTGTAATGTTGAGGATAACAATGAAACACCTGACCAAAAACCCTACCAGATATATGATGTGAAGGAAACTTTCTCAAAATCCTTCAATACGTTCTTTATTTTCGATCATAAAGTTCGCTGCAAATATACTATGTAAAATATTTCCTTACCTTTTAGAACATAATTTCCAACAAGATCCATCAATCGTTGGAACCCAAAATCTTCTACGTGTTGAAAAGGTAATCCAGATAAAGGTACCATTTCTGCAATTAAATAGTTAATTTTTATTTTAACCTTTTCTATGTATCCGTTAAAAATCTTTTTCTAAATTCTCCTTTTACCATTTTAAAAAGATATTTTAAAAAGATGTTTTTGCTAGCAATTTTCTAAGCGGAGACTTCTTTTAAGAGTAACTCATATTCTTGTGGGTGTTTCGTCTGAAGGTGATTTTTTAACCAAGTTGTATCTTTATGTCAATACATTCCTTCACAAATTTTGTATTTAGCAAATTCGTCATTTACTATCGTAAAATATTTCCGTATTACACTACTTTCCTTTTTTTTGTAGAAATTGTTTTTATTTTAATTTAACTTACACAAGCGAATATAATCTGTGCTATCCTATGTCATCTTAAAATATAAACATAAACACGCACAGTGCAAGGTCAAAACACGTAGCGTATGCTGGATGTTCGTTGATAATGGATCGTTGCTGACGCCTTTTAACTGTCGTCGGTCCAAGTTGAGAAAGTTGAGATCCGTATCCATATTCGTGGATCTAGACACTAATGATCCGTATCCGTATCCGCGGATATACATTTTTAACGATTCAGCACATCACTACTTCCAACTAACTCAACAATCACTTTTCTACCACTGCGCTCAACAATGTATCATGAAGTATCTGAGCCTTTACACCTGATTATTTCCAAAATGATTCTTTAAGCCATAATACTATCAAAATACTTTAAATACAATAAATTCACGATAGCTTATCCATTCTCTCTATATATAAAATTCAAATGCTGTCTTGTCACAATTCGTTCTTCAGCAATATTGTATGACTTTCTGGTCTTGCCACAAGGAAAGAAGCATGTAAATATTCAGAGTTAGAAGTTACGGTATTCATCAGTTTTTTTTTGAAAAAAAAAATCTAAATGCTTTTCTTATGTACTAATGATGTTTGGTCTCCATATGTTTTTGGTTGTGGCTTGTACACAACCATTACTCTGGTTCAAGACAGATGGGACCACCTTCCCTATCCTCCACTTGAGTAATTCCTGTCTGGCGCATCCACGATGCGGGGGTGAGCATTCTCCATCTCAGTAGTCCAGAATGGGAGAATGGCGAAGTCCAGGTGTGGACCCAGTCCTGCTAGGTATAACTCAGCACCCATGCCTAGGGACACGGGTGAAAACCTTAAAGGCATCTACTGCAGAGAAGAAGAAGTTCTTCAGTATGGGTTAGATGGTGGAGGAGGCAACCCCTCCTTTCAGGGGAAATTGAGAAGTAAACCTATGCATTGCGGTGAAGAGGAATCTTCAAAGGCGAGGGGAGTAAATCCCAAACCCCAAGAGAAAAATCCTTTTCTGCATTAGGCCCAGCAAGCCAACAGAATAGATGCAACATATTGCCTGCAAAGTTAAAACAAGCTTCAGAAAGAAAATACACTAAGTACAAACAAGAATGTTGGAATTAATGATGATACTATGTCAGATGACCATCCAAGATGCACAAGAAGGACGAATCATAGAATCAAGCATCAGATTGGAACCCTGAAAATTATCACCTTAACAGGGAAATGCAACAAAATTACGGATTTAATGAAACATAGACATATCCACATTCTAAGTCTAACTTGGGAACCATCAGACCTGTTCAGAATGGATTTCGATCCCCCGAGTATATATTGAAGGATATTTACTCCATATTTCTGTGTTACAATTATTTCTTCAAAATGAGCCCTAGGTATCGAGAAATTAATGGATAAACATATTGCATATTTTTTTAAATATTATAATTTTAGTACACTGAAAATAAGATAGGATAGGGAAAATAAACAGTTACCCGTCACTTACCACAGATGAAGGCAGGAGGGCGAGACACGTAAAAACACAAAAACAAATGAATTGCACAGTATTTCGACTTTAGTATTAGTCATGTGGGGGGCGAGACATATGACAGGAGGAAAGATGTGGTCACATCCCAACCCGCCACGTGATTCATGTGGCGGGTTCCTCCTGCCATACGTCTCGCCTCCCACATGACTAAGACTAAAGTCGAAATATTGTGCAATTCGTTTGTTTTTGTGTTTTTACGTGTCTCGCCCTCCTGTCTTCATCTGTGGTAAGTGACGGGTAACTGTTTATTTTCCCTATCCTATCTTATTTTCAGTGCCTTGCGGCAGTTTCTTTGTTTCCTTTATCCAATTTTAGTACACTGTTTATTAGCTTCAGCATGGTGTATGCGGTAAGCTGCTTGCTTCCCATTTTGCGAACCCCGGTTCAAATCCCCATACTGCCAAATATTTTTATTTCTTTTTTTTATATGCAGTAATCATTGATCATTGAGCATTGATTTTGTTTCATTTAAAATTCATTTACGAATTTTTATTATGGGAAATAAGACATTATGTTATTTTCAAACATTTACATGCTACCACCACTGCATGGAAATAAGTATAACTGTGGTAGGGGGGAAAACCCCGACCTTCTGGCTGTAATATATTTACTTTATGATATTAATTATAGAGATACAAGTATAGAAACGATGAACATGAAATATAACTATTTCATTAAAAAAAAAAAAAAAAAAATAACTTATCAACATTGAAATAATGATTTTCTATAAAAAAAAAAATAATAAAAAAAAAAAAAAAAAAGCTGGGGCTGTATATTCTGTAATATTTTGTTTTAAAAGTTATTTCGCATAATAAAATTTTTTAAATGAATTTTAAATGAAATAAAATCGATGCTCAATGATTACTGCATATAAAAAAAGAAATAAAAATATTTTGCAATATGGGGATTTGAACCCGGGTTCACAAAATGGAATTTGAGCACCTTACTGCATACACTGCATAAAAAATGTATTAAAACAATAATATTTAAAAAGTATGCACATATGTTTACATGTTAATTTCTCTATATCTAGGGCTCATTTTGAAGAAATAATTGTATCACAGACATATGGAGTAAATACACTTCAACATATACTCGGGGGATCGAAATCCGTTCTGAACAGGTCTTATGGTCTCCAAGTAAGTGAAACCAAATGGAAAGGTTGCAACACAAGAATGTTGGATGATGGATGTAAACTATACTGGTGCGGTAACAAATCGGTGGCAAAAAATGGAATTGGTTTAGTACTCTACAAAGACACTGGTAGTTTAACAAATGTCTCATTTATCAATGAAAGAATAATAAAAGCCAAAGTATGCCTACAAGGAGAAACCATAACTCTGGTCCAGGTCTATGCCCCACAGCAGGGATGCAGTGAGGACCAAAAAACAAGCTTTATAGAAAAGCTAGAAAGTATCATTGATCAAGAGAACCTAGTGATAATTGGAGACTTCAATGCCCAAATAGTAACCAGTAGGTTGAGCTATGAAGGAATTCTGGGGCCATATGGGTTTGGTAGTAGAAATACTGAGGGCGACCTCCTGTTTAACATATGCACATGGAATAAACTTGTGATGAATAATTCGTGGTTTCAGAAAAAAGATAGCTACATAATAACAATATGCAGCTGGGATGGTGTTAGGATCCAAACCCATACCGGGGTGTGTATGGGCTTGTCCACCTAAACTGTAGCACCTTCAAAATACTGGTAAAGTCAAAGAAATGTTCTGAAACTGTGAATAACCTTTGTAAATTACTAACTGCACAATAGAAACGGCCGCCACTTACATAAACAAACCCTATGTAAGGAGGGTACTAACTTAGAAATGAAAGATGTTGAAGTCCAGGTCACGAAACCAATGTATTCTTAAAAATTCCACAAAGTACATGAATGGCAGTTAGCTAAGACATCAGTCTAATCGTCACACGAAAAATCACAAGTAATGAAACAGAACAGAACTGCTGAACCCTGATCGAAAATTAAAACTTTTCCATTGATGGATCACATGTCTAACAAAGTTCAAAAATTTCAAAGATGGCCTCCCTGACCCGCTCCATGCCTACTTCCTGTAGATCAAAGCTCCCATGAGCCCTTGCGCGGCTAAGTGCCGAATTCGCTTGGCGAGCTGTACATCTGTTCCGCACCGTGTTTTCCGAACGACTCAACATGGCCACACCGGGATTTTCCTTTTATCAAAACGGCATTCTACTGCTAGGATCAACAGGTGTTCAAAATTTCTATGTTAACGGAGGGCTTCCAGAAAATCATAATGTGTAGAGCGTGTTCTAAAAAGTGTTTTGTGTTCAGTGTGTTTTTGCTCTAAATACTTCCAAATCGGTGTAAAACATTTATTAAGTTGGAGGAATAGTACAATTAATTTGAGTTGGTTTTTCAAGTTTATAATTTAGAGTTTAAACTATCGCCAAAATGTTCTTACATGCCTGCTGATTACAATGAGCTAACAATCTTTAAAATCGGTTGGGTGGATCAAAAGTTATTAATTTTTCAAAAATCCGTGTTTTTCCCACTCTAATCAAATTTACTAATTTTTTATTTACAGATTATTTCTCCCGGATATCACTTTTATAACCTTTCTTTAATTTATTTAAGTGTTTTCCAAATGTCTGTAGCTAAAATATGTTCGCCGATTCAAAATTCTACTTTATAGGTGACTGTTTTTGTGTCTTAATTTTGCGACTCTAAAATTATTTATCTCCTTTATTAAACGGTTGGTAGCTACTTGAAACTTATGGAATATTAGTGGGAATATTATTTGGAGGTATAAAAACTACTTTTTAAGCTCTGAAATTACTTAGCTGGATTGTAATCTTTTATTTAAGATGGGCACATGCTTCAATGTTTTAAAGATCATATTTACTGCTTTAAATCTATCTGAAACTACAGGTTATTAGTGAAATTTTATTCTCCTTGGCCTAATTATTATTGCAAAAGTGCTTTACAGTGGAAAAATGTGTGGAATATTAGTGATATGGTCACGTAACCAAACTTGCTTATTTACATTTTTGGATTGTTAAGGATTACCCTTATTTCGGTAATTTACAAGTGATTTCTTATTAGAAACTGTTTATTTATTATTACTGGAACCTGTTTAACTACTTTTCTGGCTTTAATGTGTTGTGGATTCGGTTTTAAGCTGCAGTATCATGTATTAAGGTTAACCCCAATTCTCATTAGTTTATGCATGCTTATTGAAAATAAAAAGAGTAAGGTAGCTTACATGCCCCTGGAAGATTGAAGTAATTTTTTGAGATCAAAAAACTTGCTGAAATCTTAAAAAAAAAAAGGAAACAAAAAATTTTAGAAAAAAAACTCCCCAAAACTGAACTACCCCTGGGTCTGAACGGTCTTTCTGCTTCCTCATTCACTCCAAAAGTTACTATAAAAATTTGAAATTTTACTCACTCACACCTTAAATTACTAGCAATTTCAAAATTAGATTCAAATAAAAAAAGCATAAATATCAAACAAAATAATACCGAAAGATTCAAAACATAGGAAAAGACATAAAAAAAGGAAATCTTAAATCTAAACATTCAAGAAAATATGACAATTACATATTCTTATCAAAATTATCAAAACTTCGAAGAAAACCTCATAACAAAACTCTTAAATCTAAAGATTCCAGAAAATATTACACTTATATTTTTCACAGAATTCTCACAATGTGGTAATTTTAACTCTCTAATTTTTCATAAAAATATCCACTATAAATACTGAGTTATCTTTACATGTTTTACCAAACTTGATGATATTTCACCAAAAAAATGGAAGTGTTTCTTTATTATTGTCACTCGTTTAGATAAACGTTTGTGTTACTTTATTTGTTCTTTCTTTTTATACCTAAAATTCACTTATTTATCTCACACACTCTCCTCAAATGGTTAAAACACCAAGTCCTGTCTAGGTCACAGATCGTAGTGGCCTATATTTATACAAAACAAAGTGCCCTAAAGCCTGAGCTGCTGAGAAATATCCTTGTCCCCGGTTCCTGTCACAGCAGTGAAACTTCAGGGACCTCGGGCACTCAGCTGGTCTGCGAACAATTCAAATCAGACAAAACACTTGTGTGAGATACCGTAACTGGGCATTAACTAGCCTATATATATAAAAATTACAGACTAAACATACAGGGAAATATATAATGCACATGTGACAAACAACATTTTACAAATAAATAATACATAGAAATATTAAAATGTTTCCCTTCTAAGGACTATCAAGGAAAAATTAAAACCAATGAAGTCTGTTCCAGCAAAGTGATTCAGATTAGATTAGGAACTTTATAAACTTGAATATGTGACCACTCAATGGTTCTATAAAACAAGTACACCCAAGTAAATAACACAGGGTGGTAAAATGGTGAGGTTATTATTGTCAAATGTTCTATTTGTGTTAACCCAATAGTCGAACACATCTTAAGTCTAATACAAATTATTACAAAGAAAAATATAAATAATGTCCTAAGAAATAATGGAAAAACAGTTTCCTTTCAGCAGTATACTGCTGCTAAAGTTTAAGGGAAATGGCAAAATTAAGGTAGGGGGCAACAAAGTTGCTTGCGACCAGTATACTGGTTCAAGGTCACCATTGTGTAGGGAGTCTATATTAGGGGTACAGCTTCTAGCTGGTAGTATATTTTATGTGATATAGTGTGTAGGGAGCTCTAAAACTCTCTCAAACCCATTGAAGGAGAATTGTATCATCGTAAATATGTAAATGGTATAACAAATCACCCATAAACTTCAACCTTATTGGTTAAATAGGACAATAATAGGGACAAAATATGATAATGGCAATGAATACTTCATAAAAGTTCTCATAGGGACAACAAGTATATAGTGGAAGTGTTAAGTGAATATATATATCATCACTACATTACCAGACATATCTCAATTTCTTCCGTGTATCAATGTGTGCGTGGAAGAAGAGTAGGATAGAAGAAGAGTAGGAAAAGAAGTAGTGAAGAAGGAAAGAGATAGACGAGGATTTTAGTTGATCATAAAAAAAATTTAAAAGGGTACTGCATCTGAAAGTAAGGGGGGGGATGTAAACATCTGGTAAGCCTAGTCACGACCACTGTCTGGACAAACTTACAGTGTCGGCATATTCGACGAAAAGGGACTAAGGTACAATCACGACCACTGTCTGGACAAACTTACAGTGTCGGCATATTCGACGAAAATACCTACTTAGGGACATAGTCAACCCATAGTAGCAAAGAAGGAGAACAATCTCAACAACACCAATACTTCCATGGATGGTATGGACACTATCCTGTGTCAAGACAAGGGAAAACTCGGAACTGCCTTGGAGGAGGAGAACACAAATTACTTCAACATCAACAAAATCAATACTTCCATTGAGGGTAAGGACAAATTCCTGTGTCGGGGCAAAGGCAATACTGTGAACCGCCTTGGAGGGGGAGAAACACCGCGAAACAATACATCCGGATTATGGTTATGGTAAATCAAAATGGACCACTAGGACTGGGTAGAGTGAACCTGCTCTCTAACCTCATAGACGGGATTAACATACAAGAACTCAACGAAAAGCACGTCAGCTAAATGAAGGGTAACCCCTGGGGAAAAATATTCAGAGCAGTCTATTGCAAGTGGTAATAAGGAATGTAACTGTCAAAAGAAGCTACCACACTCTGGGGTTTTTGAGGCCTCACAAGAGTGGGTTTCAGTCATGCCTGCCAAAAAATGTTAGATGCTCCCCGAAAATCCACTGTGGGCCCAGCACAGGGGAAGAGCTTGATCACGACAATCCTCTAAAATATATATAAAGACAGAACCTGTTGGCCAGACAAAGTTGTCGAAAAAGGAAGAGTTGGTTGAGAGTAACCGATAGGAAAGATTTAAAGAAGAGACTGTCCCACGATTAGAAGAAGCAAAGACAGTCACAGCTGGGGACCTAGTGGATGCCAGACCATGCATGCCAGATGCATGCCCCTGAGGGTGTTAGTATTAGTTGTTCCCTAATGTTTCTGTTGGGTCTTGGCAAAATGGTTTCAATGCCGAAACATGATAATTTCCTTTAATCTTACGTGTCTCTAGGTGAACTAGTGTGTAAGTGTTAATATGTTGAATATTACTGACAATAAAAGGCCCTTCATAAATGGGAAAAAACTTCTTAATTTCATCATTTATAGCAGATGATTTAACATATTTGTGTACCAGAACCAAATCTCCTACGGAGTAGGAAGTGTGAACAATATTTCTATCATGTCTAAGTTTTCTTTTCTCTGCTTGTATTTTTAACTGTTCAGTAGTTGGTCTTGTGCTAGTGGTTGAGTCTTTGGGAAAGTAATTAGGTCAGTAATCAGGTTGGGGGGTTTCTTGCCATACATAATTTCAAATGGGGACAGTGATGTAGCTGAGTGTGGCAAGGTGTTTAACACATCTTCAATGTGGGGTAGTTGTAAGGCCCAGCTCCTATGATTCTCAGCGCAGTATGTCCTAAACCATCTCCCCAATTCTCTCATGACTCGCTCAACGGGGTTAGACTGGGGGTGATAAAAGGCAGTCTTAACAGGTGTAATATTCACGGATTCTAGAAAGGTTGACCACTTCTTACTCGAAAATTGCGGGGCATTATCCGTAAGCACAGCCTGTGGATGTCCAACTTGTGGGATATAATATTGTGAAATTTTAGAAAAAAATTATATCAGTGGTTGTTCTCTTAAGGGGATACAATTTTAGGAACTTTGAAAAAACATCGAGGATAACACAAATGTGAACAACACTTCATCTTGATCATGGTAAGGGTCCAAATAAATCCAAGGCCAATAGTTGTAATGGTTCTGTGGGGATAATAGGTTGCATTTCTCCAGCTCTTTGTACTGTGTCAACTTTATTGACTTGAAAAACTTTACAAGTTTCAATAATTCTGCAGACTTTTCTGTGGAAGTTGGGGAAATAAATATATTCTCTAAGGATTTGGGAACATTTCTGGGTACCACTGTGTCCATGGCTAAAATGTTGGTATTTGATAACTTTCTCAATAAGGTGTTCAGGTATACATAATATCCAATGTTTGGCTGAAGGGGAAGTTCTTTGGAATAAAATCCCATTTTTAAGGACATAATAGGAGAAAAGTTTATGGTCAGGGGGGGCTATATGTAAAGGGTCCATGACTTCCTTAAGGGCCGTATCTAGTTACTGTTCCTGCTTCATAGCTTTGAATGCCTGTTTCATTTCATTCTCAAACGACACTCCCTTTATGTAGTAAATATGTGGTTCCACCGCACCGAGCTTGGTATTGGGTGTGGAATCTAAACCTTCAGGTAACCTGGATAATGCATCTGCCACTATATTATCCTCACCAGGGATATATTTGATCTCATATGTAAATTCCTGTAAGAGTAGGGTTCACCTCGTTAGGCGGCCATTAAGCAATTTGCATTTATGTAAGAAAGAAAGGGCTTTATGGTCTGTATATATAATAATTTGACAACCCAATAAAAGATATCTGAAGCGCTGGAAAGCCCAGACAACTGCTAATGCTTCCTGCTTGTGATGGAATAATTCCGTTCTGCTTTATTGAGGAGTCTGCTGGCGAATGCAATAGTGTGTTTTTGTATCCCATGATCGGTCTTAATATCCTGAAAAAGCTCTAGACCCAACCCATAGTCCGAACTGTCAGTGGATAAACAAATGGGTAGACTCCAGTCTGGTGAGTGTAAGACAATATTCTGTAAAAGTGCTTCTTTAGTTTTATTAAAATCCTCCTCACATTCAGGGGTCCACTTCCATGTGGAATTTTGTTTTCGTAATTGTTGGAAATGTTGGCTATTCAGAATTTGGTTGGGTATAAACTTCCTATAATATCCACAAAGGCCTAAAAAACTGCGTAACTGGGTCTTATTTTGTGGTCTAGGGAAATTTTTAATAGCTGCAAGTTTATCCGGCGCTGCAGTAATGCCTTGGGGTGTAATGATATGCCCTAGAAACTCTATCTTTGAAGTTAGGAAAATGCACTTTTTAAGCTTAACCATCCTTTTCTCAATGGTGTCAATACTTCTGTCAGGGTATTCCAATGTTCCTCAATGGTTTCACTGGCGATGAGGATATCATATACATAAATATATACTTTACTTAATAACTGGGGGCCTAAAACCATATCTAGTGCCCTAATAAAATTGGCAACTGTGTTGTTGAGGCCAAAAGGTAGAACTCTGAACTGGAATGACCGGCCTTGATAAATGAATACTGTATACTGTCTGGAATCAGGGGCAATTGGCACTTGCCAGTAAGAACAAGTTAAATCTAAACCCGTTAAAAATTTCTTCCTATGGAAGTTATGTAGTATCTCATCAATGGGTAAGGGATGGTCCCTTTCTGTTTGTAAATATATATTTAAGGTACGAGCATCAAGGACTAATCTCACTGATTGATCTGACTTAATTACTACTACTAAGGGGTTATTATAGGGGCTGTTGGACCTTTCAATTATTCGCCACTCTAACATTCTATTAATTTCTTCTTCCACCATGGGGTGCTTTGCAATGGGTATGGGATAGGGTTTTATAAAAAATGGTTGGGGGCAAGAGACTTTAAAATGGCATTGATAGTTGTGTATGAGTCCAGTTTGATCATTAAAAACATCCCCAAATTCCCCAATAAGCTTTGACATCCTACATTTATGTTCTTCTGGAACATCTTGAATGACTTTAGTCATTATATCTTCCCCTGGTTTAAGACTTAACTTATCAGCCCAAAAACACACTAACTTATCTTGAAAAGCTGGTTCTCTTCCCATATTTACTTCAACATTTTTAAATAATATCTTCACTGAGGGTAAGTCTTTATTGTGCCATCCTTTCTGCAAATGTATTGACAATCGTTGAGTACCTAGAGAAAACCACAAAATATTTGTTGCACAATTTAATGTAGCTGCTACTTGGTGAAGCCATTCTATGCCAAAAATACATGGGGCTGAAGACCAGGGACAACATACACTTTAACTTCAAATGGGACATCCTTAATAGTACCTTCAAGCAGCGCCTGAATTTTAATGGGCTTACTCTTTTTTCCCGTTGCAGTAATTGCTGACATTTGGGGTACTTCATAACATGGGATAAGGGAAATGGAATTCAATGTATTAAATAAATCTTCTGAAATGCAGGAAAGATCAGCACCTGTATCAAGGAGGGCATCTATGTTTACTCCCTTTGCACAAATAGGTAAAATGGGCACCTGGACTAAATCATCAGAATCTCTTATCTTCTTCTTCTGCCAACAAATCTTCTCGAGGGTTGTTATGAAATATGGTTTTTATACTTGGTAAGGTGGGTGGTCCTTCATCATTACATGCCGCTGTATGGACCAAAACATTGGCCATATCTAGTTTTTTTGAATGTTGCTGTCCTTGCTGAGCGTTATCATGAACAATTGCTTCTGTAATAAGCCCGACTTGGTCAGGGTGGGAAAAATGTAGTTGATGATCCATGTTTGGATTAGCAAAACCACCCCTGCCTCTGCCTCTGGAAAAACCTCTGACATTTGTCCCCCCTCTGTGTGGTCTGTTATGATTATTATTATTCTGGTGATTGGGAGCTTGTGTTTGGTTAAAATATTTGGAGTTGTTAGTATAGTCAGCAGCTTGGTTGTTATTATTATTATAATTGTGTACAAAAGGCTGTTGGGAATGAAAGTTCTGAGGTGGAGGGACCTGCTCCTGCCTATATTGACTGGGGAAATGAGAGAGTAGTGGTGGTATGTAGTTCGCATCGGGGTGGTGGGCAGGATAGTTGTTATTATTGTTAAAGTTCTTTCTACGGTTTGATGGATGTGCTCTCCTAGCAGCTTGTTGCATATTGAGTTCATTCAGAATCTGTTCAGCCTCATCGACAGTATGGATACGCATGAGGGCAAAGGATTCTTGGATATGTTTAGGTAACCTTCCCACAATGTAGTGGACTAAATCTTACTCAGGTATGGGCACAGTAAGGTGAATGCTTTGACAACTTCATTAAGGGAAAAAGTCTGTTAAAGTCATATCCCCCTCAGGGTTGTAAAAGGAGCCAGTAATGATCCTACGCTTAACCTCAAATTAACTGGTATTGGACCAGAATCTCTGTAAGAAAGATTGTTTAAATTGATCGAATGTCTGACAAGACTGTTTGTACTTGACACCCCAAGTCCTGGTGCTTCCATTTAAATGCTGGAAAATACTTCAATCTTTTCCAAATCAGGCAAAAACTGGAAGCTTCTATTTGATTCGAAACTTTTAATAAATTCCACTGGATGGACTGAACCCTTTTCAGAAAAATGCTTTACCTCTATCTTAGTACTACCTAACAAGGGAAGATCTGACAGGTGTGTTACGGACAATCCCTGAGTAGTTAAACATTGAACCTTGTCATGACAGGTTTTTAAATCATTATGAACTTTGTTTACTCATGTGGATAGCGAATTGATCTGGGTGGAATCAACCTCTTGTTGTTGTTGAAGGTCTGAAACTTTTTCATTCAATACCATAGTAGCAGTAGTATTCATATCTACTTCAAGAGTTAAGGCAGTTACTTTATCATCTATTGTCTGGGTAGTCTGTTGTAGTGCATTAATTTGTTGGCAACAAGTATCAATGGTGGGGACAACTTCTTGTAGCTGGCTATGAACCTGCTTGATATTATTATGAATTGTGTTCAAATTAGAACAGATTTCTAAAATATCTTTATTAATTGACTTAGTGGTCCCATCTACTTTGTCTTCTAATGATTGGACCCATTGTGTATGTGTGGCGAAAGACCCCAAAGTTTCCGTCCGAAAGTCTGAAATTTCTTCTGTTATCTGATTTGTAGTGGTATCTAACCCTCCTAACTTTTCCTCCCATGAAGAATATTGTTTTATAATCTGTTCTTCCACTGCTGTTCATTATCTGCGCATGTTTTCTGAACCTTTTGTACTGATTCCTCGAAATAGTCACGAAGTTCCTTTTTCCAATCATTGATGGAGTTAGTGAGAGTAGTTTGAAACTCGGTTCTAAGACCTTGGTAATTCTGTTGGCATGTGTGTAAAATAGTCTCATGGGTCTGAAGTTTATCATTAAATTCTTTAGAATGAGCATCGTGTTGGATTTGAACTGCTGCCTGGAGTGTGTCCGTTTGTTCCCTCACTGTGTGTTTTAAGGACTGTAGTTGAGCTTCATGTTGAGCCGAGGTGGTTTTAAGAATTTGAAATTCTTCCAGATGTTTATCAAATCTAGTACCTAATTCCAATGTTTGTTGGTCAGTCTTATCATTAAGTTGGGTAGTATGATTTTTAAGGTCTGTAAGAACTCGTTGTTGTTGATCGAATTTTTGGTCAAATTTGTCATTTTGCTGGTCAAATTTATCATTTTGTGTGGCAAAATTCCGATTGAATTCCTGTTGCTGTTGGTCATGTCTCTGGTTAGATTCCTGTCGAAATTGACTAATTGCAAGAAGGATAGGTTGAAGATCCAAATTATTGGAGGTAGACACAGTTTGTATATGACCAGTAGTGGGTTCAGGTATTAGTTGTGGAGCTTCCTGTGTATCTGTTGCTTGGTTATTATCATTGGGAAATCCTAGGAAATCGCTATCAGAGCTGGCAGGTGAGTTAACGTTGGAAATGTGTTGGTCAGTATTGTTTAGTGGCATATGTAAATTGTTTTCGACAAGAGAGTCATCTGGATCCAATGGATGTCTATCAAAACTGGTGTTAAGTTAGCAATGTTTTCTGCTAAGTGTGCAATTTGCAGTGGATAAGAGCATAGGGTATCATTTACGATCTCATCTTGGATAGGAATAGTATCAGTACTGGTTTGGGGAGAGGTACAAAGACCTTCTCCAGATTCAGCAACATCAGGTAAAGTGTCTACAGGTTGAATGGGATGGATAGAAATTTCCCCAGTCTGTGAAGCAGCTGGGGAAATAATATCATCAGTAGGTTGTGGGATACTTGATGAACTGCAGGACCTAGTAGTCATTGAATGGGTCCTAATATCTGCTACATTACTAATACCGGCAGTGCTACATGTAGCAAATGTTTCATCATGTGAATCCATACCAAATGTGGAAATGTCCAAGTACCAAAAAGAAAAACAATTTCAAATGGAGGGGATGAATGCTTAAAAATTAAAATTGACAACACCCTGGAAGGCTAGTATACACACTAACAGCAAACAGCTGTTTTCAAACTCAGCAAAATTCAATCACAGAACAGACAAATAAAAATCCCAATACCAAAATACATACACATTATATCTTAAAAATAACACTGCAAGGAAGAAACATACACGAAAAATGAAAAAAAAAAAATCGCACACTGTAAATATAGTTTACTGAATGTAAACAACCCAAATATGGTAGTACCCGAGTTATTAATGTTTCGTGTATTTAAATTGTACTCCTGTGAATTTAATGTAAATGAGTAATGTTCTGCAACAAAGCAAATGTATATTAAAGAATTGTCTGCAAGAAATTCTTGGTTTTACCCTACGTAGCTATTTTCTGTGCAGTAAAAACTTCTTTGATTTGTGAAGAATTCCCCCCAAAAATCTAGTCATATAATATAATTGAAAATAAATGAGAAGTACACTGGTATCATTAATCCTATATCTGCTGTCGGATAAGCGTTCTTAACCTCTCTAATAGTAAAGTTAAATGACTTTTCATCTATTTGAAAATCAAGGAATTTTCACTATGCTTCCAAGATTGTGTTATTATCTAAATTATACGTGAATCTTGCTACACACAATTTTTTGTTTCATACTTGATATAAAGTGTTTAATCAAAAGTTAATTGAGTTTGCTTGAAACCAGTAGTTACTTCACTGAATGCTACATTTGCATAAAATTCCAAACTACTGTTGGAGGTTTTCTTACAGTCAGGTTAGTGTCGTCTCCAAATAAAATGCTCTTTGCCTAGTCAGAAAAGTTTCCAGGAAGATCAGTGATGTATAATAATAATAATAATAAAAAAAGAAGGAATTCTAGGGCAGAGCCTTGTGAAATTCTATCTTGTTTTTTTCTCCCAGTCTGATATGCTTCTCTGCTGATTTCAGAATAAAAAAGTGATACATTTTGCATTCGGCTTTCCACTTATGAATTAAACAATTTAACTGCGGCTCCATGTATACCTTAGTATTCCTTTTTTCAATATGAATTCAGTTTAATACAGTCAAATGCTTTTTCAAGATGACAGAAAAATCCTGTAGGACACATTTTATTATTCAATTCCTCACATGTGTGTGTGTGTGTGTGTGTGTGTGTGTGTGTTTGAGTGTGTTTTTTTTAACGCCTTCTTTGGATGATCTTTTTTAAAATCCTAACTGTGAATTATTAAAAATATTAAAATGTGTAACAAGTTTTTTATTGTATGATATATTAATTTTTCAAAAATCTATAAAAATCCCGGAATTGAAGAAATAAGATAACAGCTGTCTATAAGTACCATGTGTCCTTTTTTAAATAATGGTTTTGAAATTTCATATTTTAATCTGTTTGGAAATACACCATACATTATGGGTTCATTACACATGTGGCTAAGTATTTGACTTGTACTATCTGAACGTCTTCTTAGTAAATCATTTCCGATAATCTATAAAAAAAATATGGTTTTAATTGTTTCATGAGTTTATTTTTTAGATTGTTTCTTGCGACAGTTATATCCCCACAAATGTGTTTGGGAAAGCATGTTGAAGAAGTTTTTGAGCTCTATCTGGAGATTCTATTTCTAAAACTATTTTTTCTACAATTGATGTAAAATTTTTGTTAAATAAAGTAAATACTAAGTAAACAAAAAAGCTGGGAAACATTTGTGAAAACAAACTTGCGTACAGACCCCTGGGGTATCCCATACAAAATTGCAGCAGGGAAGGTAAAACCCCCAACTACACTGTCTACTGTACAGAAACAAGATGGAACCATGACTACAAGCTGGAAATCTACTTCAGAAGTGTTACTCCAGGAACTCCTTCCAGATGATAAAATGGAAGATGATGAGATGGAGCACAGAGCGCTCCGTCTGGAAATTGACCAACATAGGCAAAGTACCACCGACACTCCTGATATTAGCATCTTGGAGGTAGTACAAGCAATAAATGCCTTGTCCAGGAATAAAGTTCCGGATGGTATTCCAGCTGAAGTAGTACAAGAACTGGTAGTGCCAGTAGCCCCCACTCTGTGTAAGCCTGCATCAGGGAAGAGTACCAAACATCTGGAAGCAGAGTGAGATATTAATCATCAAGAAGGGAGATGACAAGGATACAAAATTACCTAAATCATATCGACCCATCTGCTTGCTAAACGTGCTGGGAAAAATACAAGAAAAGGTGCTGTGCAAGAGGTTACAAGAACATTGGGAGAAGGAAGGGATGAATCAAAACCAATTTGGATTCAGAGCGGGGAGATCTACAGAAGATGCAATCAACCGGACAATGAATCTGATACAGAACTCAAATCAGAATTACGTGATAGGGGTCCTTGTTTTGATAATCTATGGTGGCCTGCACTTTTTGCACGGCTTATGGAACTTAATTGTCCAAAGAACTTGTATAACACCTTTAAAGATTACTGTAAGAACAGATATGTTAAACTTAGGTGTCCTGGAGTATCCATTGATAAAAAACTAACAAAGGGCTGCCCACAGGGATCCATTTTTGGTCCGATATTTTGGAACATTGGGCTTGAACCGGGAATGGCAAGGCTGCAAAGAATGCCGGAACTCCTGGCACTTGTTGCATTTGCAGATGACCTATTCTTAATTATAGAGGGTAAAACCAGAGCCGAAATTGAGGCTAAAAGCGCAAAGGTTCTGCGTGAAGTCAGTCGATGGTGCAGACAAGTCAAACTAAGATTAGCACCTCAAAAAACCTGTTATATGTTACTGAAAGGCAGATTACAGAGCAATCCAACCATTAAAATAGACGGAGTTACAATAAGAAGAAGTCCCTTCAGTCGATACCTTGGTGTGAAATTAGACAAAAGTCTAAATTTTATGGCCCATATGGAGGAAGCATGTGGGAGAGCCACCTCAGTCATGAATAAATTAATCAGTATGGGACAAAGGCGTTTCCAACTTTCACCGCTTGTTATTCGAATATACCACAATACAATATTAACTTCAATTGTAGGGTATGCAGCCAGCGTCTGGGCGAAACACCTCAGAAAAGTAAAACCCAGCAAACTTTTGAGGAGGACACAGAGAAGTATTCTAATCAGGCTGAGTGGTGCTTACAAAACAACAGCAACTGATACCCTTACCATGGCACTGGGGGTGTGGCCTCTGGACTTGGAAGTTCGCAAGCGGTGAGCATTATACTGGCTCAGGAAAGGGAATCCGGAACAGGTAGAGAAAATCACGGGAGCACCAGCAACAACAGCTGCAGAAGTAAACAAATTGTTATTGGAAGAATGGCAGCAAAGGTGGAATGATAGCACAACAGGAAGAAGGACATATGATATGTTTCCAAGTGTCTGTGAAAGGCTCAAAATGTCGCATCTTCTCCCATCGCCTGGGCTGGTACATTACATAACAGGTCATGGCCCTTACAACAGTGAATTGCAAAGAAGAGGAGTAGTGGACAATGGTAGCTGTGACTGCGGAAGCGAGGGCACTCCGGAACATGTTGTATGGGAGTGTATTTCAACAGCGGAACAAAGAACCCCATATCAGCAAATATTACAGGGCAGGCGAATTTTTGACATATTGCGTGACCAGGAATTGTGGTACTATCTTGATGAAGCTTGCAATCTGGCCTCACAAGCAGCCAAAGAAAGGTTCTTGGCACTTAGAAACCGTTTCAACCGACAGCGACCAGCGACCGAGCAGTGATGATTCCCGAATAAAGAAACTCCCAATGGGTCGAAGGAGGACGCCTCTACTTCCAGAAGTCATCTCCTGAGGGAGGTAAGTTACTCCGAAGTGGCTGTGCTGGGAGTAAATGTGTAAAAGTGTCGTAAATATACAATGTGAGAAACAGTGGGACAACAGTGAAATAAGTGATTTGTGTATGTGAAAGTTTCTTTGTTTAATTATATATAGTAGTATTGTGTGTGAATGTATGTTATTCAAATTACTAATTTACAGTATATATGTATATATCAAAAAACACTAACACATATCATATACATTCTTACACATTGTTAATTTAATTATGTAACAAATTTTTGTGAAAATTGATAAGTTTATGCATTACTAACTTGTTTTACATCCTGAACAATATTTAGCTATTAGCAAACTATAATTTTATCTTATGTACCTCTTGTAATATATTGGAAATATGGGCCCAGAGTAGAAACTAGGTGCTGGGCTATTATGTACCAGGATATAAAAAAAAAATTAAAATAAATAATAAAAAAAAATAATAATAATAAAAATAAAAGTATTTTATCAACTTCAGTATGCAGAGATCATTTTTTTAAAATGTCTTTTGATTGAATTACACATTTTCCTGTTTCATATAATGACCTTTCACTGTACGGTTCTCCAATTCTCTTACTCATGTGTAAAGGCTCCTTTCATTTTTACTATAAAATGTGGTATCCTTTGAAATCCACCCCTTACATAGTTCATTGTTTGGAATATTGACAACTCTTCTTAAAGAGGAATGAAATATATATTAAAAAAAAATAGTTAATTGGATTTCTGCTATTACTTTGTATTCTTGTAGCGAAATTTTCGATTACATTTAAGTTAAAAGACAACATCAGGGGTTCCATATCTAGTCTCTCATTGCTGTATTTGAGAATGTCTACATTAAAATCTCCACTTTGATGGTTATTTGCAAAACATAGTAGCACTGATTGTGATAAAAATAGACTGAAATTTCCAGTGAGAGCCCTGTAGAATGCTATAAAAATGAGCTGTTCTGATGAGCAATGAATTACAAAATGGGACACTGCATTATGACTAGCAAGCAATATTTTGATAGGTGCCTCTAGTAGAAACATTGGTTTGTGAAAAATGCATAAATCTGCTGTTACTAACCCTATTAATACTATTGTATATAGTAAATAACAAAAAAAAAAAAAAAAAAAAAAAAAAAATCGGCAAATTTAATAATTTTAAGATTACATCAAATATAATTTAGTTAAGTTGTAAACACTAGCTGCAATTTTCATTGCAGATTGATTGCTGTTGACGCTTTAATGAGGGATGAAACACGTATAGCAAAATAAATATACATTTAATTGGCATTATTTATTAACAATTAATTAAGTTACTGCATTAAAATAACCAACAACATTGCATTGACACCATTGTTTGTCACATTATTATGCTTGTTGCGATATGAAATAAATATATTTTATAGACAGAATTAATATTGTATCTTTTTCAATTTATTTCCTTTTGTTTGCTCTGTCTAAAATCCTCTCATACCAACAACATCTATGTCTGTAATTATTTTGAATTAAGTTTGTTCTTAAAGATTGGCAGGGTCTTTTCTACTCAAGACCTATCAATTTTCTCTCCTCAACTATTATTTCCAAACTCTCACTATGAAACAATTATTATTATTCAAAACTTAATCTGCTGCTAAATTAATCTGTCTTACTTGCCAGCTCTACCAACAATTCTCTTAACTTCTTTTTTTCCCAGAGATCCTATATTTTCAAACGTAACAAATCAAACAATCTTTATTAAACCTGCTATACTTTTTTTTTTAATTCCTTAAACTCCCTTTATCAGTTTAAATATATAATTTTATTATTTTTTTTATGAACTGCTATCTTTCATGGTGTGGTAATGAGGATTCATTTAAGTAAAATGGTCTTTTAATATATGCAAGCAAGTAAACTATTTTTCTAGAAGTGAAATTGGCAACATTCTTATCTTTGCTGGTAGGGTCTTATCACATGACATATTTTGACCAGGTTTCAGGTGCGGCCTCCGACGTACTTTCAGAAGTGTCGTGACCAGCAGTGGTATATTCACCAACTGACCACCGTCCAGAGTCAATATTTAGCTCAAATCAATGAGCTCAAGGAGGTACTTGTGGTATTTGTATATACCTTTTGATGAACATTGTATCTTGTAGCTCAGCTAGAAATAACATTAGTGACCAGTTTAGTAGGTGGTGGACATCTTTATGTTCATGAAATTTTATTTTTTGTAAAACTTTTGTCAATTTTCTTTCTGCTGAAGAAATTTTTTTCCTTGACTTGCAGTTACTGTCTCTGTGTACTGTAAGAGTGTCATTAATTTATAATTATTACCAAGATAGAAAAGGTTAATATTGAGTTGTGTAATTGTTCTACAGAAACCAAATTTTTTAGCAAACATTTCTTAATGAATTGTTGTGAATAACCTGCAATTTCCTCATGAACCACTGTTTCAATGCCAAAATAAAAGGCTGTTGAATTACTAAAGCTGAACTGAATTTATCTATGGGAAATTTTTAGTAGCTAGAGGAGATGGAGCAAGACCAGAAAAGTGTACATACACAGGGGCGTATCAAGGGGGGGGGGCTAGGGGACTCAATGCCCTCCCCCCCAAAAAAGTATCTAGGTAAGTTTGGAGACTTTTTCTTTTTTAGCTCTATGGATTTGGGGCCCGAGGGGACCATAACTACTACCTTTTGCCCAACTCAAGCCCCCAAAGCCAAAATCCACGGAAGGCAAGCCCCCCAAACCAAAATCCACTCAATCCAAGCCCCCTCACCTCCCAAACCAAAGTCCAATCAAGCCTCTCCCAAAGCAAAGGCCTGGATCTGCCCCTGTACACACACCTTTTTTGATGGTACAAAAGTGTTTCTCTTTGATTGCCCCTCAAAAATTTAGCATAAGTATAAAATAGTGAAATTCTCATTTTATGATTATTCAACCTGTAAGTAGTTAATATTACCCCATGAAAGTTACACGAAGGTGTTCTGTGTCTCTGAAGGTTGCTACTAATTATATTTTTGGAAGTGAAGGGTAAGCCATATGCCACTCATTTCTTTGCTGTATAAACAGTATAGATAAACTCAGGATTCGCCCACAATTGAGATATGTGAAGAAATTAGTTTCATCCTGTCCTAATGAAGTCGGCATTTGTTGGCTTTGCTTTGATACATGCTGTTTTGCATGAACAATTTTTAGCAAATTTATAAATTAGAAGAACTTAGTTATTATTCAGTTGTTTGTGACAGGGACCTCTTGTGTTATGATTATTGGTTAATTGCAGCTGAGCACATGCCATTGGAGGTAATTTCACTACGCATTTAATTCTTCATGTAATTAATTTTTATTGCATATTGATTTGAATTATTCAGCGTGTCCCTCAATAAATTATTCCAGTCTGTGACTCAATTACCTTCAAAGAAAATCTTCCTTCTTCCTTATGCCTGGAATCAAGTGCTATTATATGGTTATGGTCATCTCTTCCTTTATTCTCCCGTTTTTTCCTTTATCAAGATCACCCATGATCCGAGTGGTCTTTTAGTACGTGTTCTCAGATAGGAGGCCACGTCCTCTCCCAAGGGTGGGGGATGCAGAGACATGTCAGGGGGATGTGGGGTGTGAGGTAGCTTTGCCACCTAGCTTTGCACTGTCAGAAGTACTCTCTCTCCTTCACAAGCTCTTGTTAGAATTGAAAACCTTGATTGTAACCTCACATACTTAGTGAGTTTCCTCTGAGAAGTCATTGTTAGTACAGAGAAGTAGGCATTTACCTTTTTGTTGATAAAATTTTGGGAAGGTAGGGACAGAAGGAGTGTGTTTCTACCTTTCTTTTGATGGAAGAGGGTTGTGGTAAGAAAAAAAAATTAGGAACCCTTATTTTAGATTGTAGCTCATCTTTGAGGGATGTTCCTGCTTTAGAAGCTCCTTCGCCTCCTCACGAAACTCTCACCTGGTAATCGTTCACTATTGTATACTGTATCTTGTCATTGAATTTGTGGGTACTGTTGTTTCATGCGAATTGAATATTATAACGTGATTGAATTTTGTCTATATGCAGATTACTTCATATGCCTGCTTTTGAGATAAAGCAAATTCGTGAAAGTAGTTGTAGGTGCGATATTGTATTCATTAAAGTGTAATGATTATCTTGATCAATTAACATTTAGATAACTCAATAACTTTTTGATAATAATCATTAGAGTGTCCCTTATTTTTCAAAGTCAAAATTTTATAATGCATAGTTCCTAGGTTCATTTTACCCTAAAACACTCACAAATAAAATTTTATGCCATTCAGATAACTGTAATCCGTACCGACTTCCACCGATTCATCTTGATATAAGTTACACGAGCAGTGGCGCACACCCATGTTAATTGTTAGTCATTACAGTTCTTGAATAGGTATCGCGTATTGTTTTGTTCTAATAGAAGGTTTTAGGATTACGAAGTGCTAGAAAGAGCATATTTTTATTATGAGATGCAAAATACCAAATTTCAGGAGTTCTATAAGTTTTATTTTTTAATATCTGCAAAGGCAAATTGTCTTTAAGTGAAAGCCCTAATAGTACTGTACATGAGTGCATTATATTTTGAAGAATATTATGGATACTGTTGAAAAAGAATGCAGGCAAATATCTGGATATTTATAAGCAAACGAAAGAGGATTTGCAACATGAATTGGATAATTTTTATAGTATTGCACACACTTGCGCCCTCGAATGGATGTAAACGAAGGAGAGTAAAATCTTCTTCCAGTGAAAGAGTGAGCCAGGGAGACCTGGTTGCTTGATGTGTGTGTATGTAAAGCTTGCTGAAAAAGAAGAAATGGTAAAAGAAGAAATGGTAAAAGAAGAAATGGTAAAAGAAGAAATGGTAAAAGAAAAATGGAAATAAAAGATGAGAAAAATAGTTAAATATATTTGGTCCAGTGGGTAGTCAAGGTCTTGTGTCCTATGATTTGTTCCTGCTTTCTGAAAAACTCAATAACACATCGTCTAGTCCTGGAGAACATCAGAAAGAGCATTTAACAAACCCACCCCAAATAATTCAATCAGGAACTGCTGAAAAGTGGAGAAGAAAAAAATATCATTTTTCCTAAATTAATAGCTGCCTTGGATAGATGCTGCTAAACTGTAAGAGATTCAGTTCTTCAAGTTATCGTGGAGGCACTTGGACTTAGTATTGACGATTTTTCTTTAAACAAGTCTTCCATTCAACGAATGAGCATGCAAACGAGGAAGGAATAAGCAGAAGCTATAATAATTGATTTTAAAATGATTTGATCCAAGTTGTGACCATTCGGTGGAATGGCAAGTTGATGCCTGTTCTGGAAGTAAGAAGTTCTAAAGAAGAATGACTGCAAATCTGTCTCATAATTACATTTTATTATAAGGAAAAACTTCTTGTGAGAAACACCAAGGTGAAGTTGTTCTGAATGCTTTGAGTAAGTCATAAAGTGCAGATAATGAGCTTCAACACAATAGCATCTAACATAGGTCATATCAATGGTGCCTGGGCACTTCTGGAGCAAATGTTCGAAAAAAAGTTTTTACTCTTTGCATGATGGCATCAAACTGATATAAGCACTCAGAAAAAAACATTTCAGTGACACATAAATTGAGTAGTTCTTACATTTCTATTTAGCTGAGAGACTAGCTATTTCGTGAGAGACGACTACAGAGAACTAATTAAGCTATGAGTTCGATTTTTGGATGGAGGTAGTAGCAAATAACTGAAAATAAGGCGTCTTCATGCAGTGCATCAAGCTTGATTATTTTCAAAAGGCATTATTCCCTCAAGATAGGTTTCCTAAGTTTTCAACCTAAATTGAGCAAGGAACGCAAAATGATACGTAATTTAGAAAGACAGTGTACATCTGACTTTGTAGAAAGGTACATTCCTTTGATGGCAGAAAAATCCGGCTCTATTTTGTATGGTATGTAAAATTAGCTGTCTTGTATGTACATTATTTTGTATCTTTTGCAACTTGATTAATGCTTACCTATATTTTGTTTTAGCAAAAACCACAATGAATTTTTATTCGCGAAGAACAAATATTTGTTTTCTCGGTTGAAAGTTTAAAGCAGCGTTCTTTAGGAAAGCGTTTATTCTTTGGAAGAAACTGTAGTTTTTGTACAGGCTAAAATACAGGTCTTTTTTCTGAAAGAGCTGTAAAATGTAGGAGTTTCATGGTTTAATTACAGCCAATGAAGAATGGAAAAAAATTCCATGCAAAACACCGAATACTGAAAATACCCCTCATAATTTTAATTAATACTTCTGTCTTACTAAAAATTTATATATTATATTTTGTTGTCTGGATTTCATTGTTAACCCAGAATTATACAAAATTTTAATGATGTAGCCACATATCAGGCGATAGTTAAAATAAGCATTTTTCATAAACTTTCGGGTCAACTTGGCACGGGTTAACGTCATTATAGGAGGATGAAATTTCTTGTGATTTAAAAAGAATTAGAGGGTATGAGTTTGAATATTAAAAAAAAAAAAAACATATTTTTGCTCTTATAAGGGGCACATAATAGTCATGTGAGTTATGTCATGTCAGAACAAACTAGCAGTTACAAGTAAGAGTTGTTCTCCCTTACTGTGGATTCCATGCAATGATTTTATATTAATCTGATTACTAAAAGTTTTTAAAAATTATTCATTTTGTGAAATTGTGTTTTAAGTGGTGTATAAAAATCAAATACAAAAAAGTTGAAAGTATTTTTTAAAAGTTTAGAAAGATTTCTATAGTTTTCTGTAAATTTTAATAGCCTACATATTACTGCAGATTTTGGAAGAATTTTTGGATCAGTAGTTTCGGAAAAGAGGGACACAGGTCTTAAAAGTTTGTATAATTGTTGAAATAAAAATAAAGATCCAAACATTTTGAAAGGTAGTGGGTTGCTAGTTTTTATTCAATACTTATTCCAGCCCCTGTCACCTTTATCTAAAAAAGAGAATCTTGCTACACCCTTGTCCCTGAAATCAAGTGTCAGCCTGTGGTGATGGTCATCTTTTCCCTTCCATGCATTACTTTTAATTCTTACACCAATATCTTTCTATGCCTCATCAACAGTATACTCCTTGTACACTCTCATGACCCTCTTCACCCTCCTGCTGTCTTCCAATGAATCCCATTCCAGCTCTTTTATCATATCTGTTATTGATTGCATTCTGTGATAATTTCCAGAACCAAATCTAGCTGCCCTTTTTTGCACCCTCTCCAACTCCTGTATTGGATACTCAAAATGCGAGTCTCATACTACACAACCATATTCAAGCAATGATCTGACCAAAGTTTTATAACCCAATTCCTTTACTTATCTCGTACAACTTCCCATAACTCTCTCCAACAAGTGCAGAATTATGAAATCTTTTCCTACTACCTGTCCAATGTGTCCTGCCCAGTTAAACTTGTTATCAAATGTAATGGCAAGATATTTACATGTCAAGTCTTTGACAAGCAATTCTTTCCCCACCTTATAATCATAATCAACCTTTAATTTTTTTATTTGTGTATCTAATAAGCTGACTCTTCTTTGCATTTATCTTCATCCAATGTTGACCTACCCAGTTAGATATTCTGTCCAGATCACCTTGCAGCTGTACAGTCTTCTGCCATTTTGATCCTTTTATATAGCATTATGTCATATCCATACAACCTAATTTCTGATAGTAATCCATCAACACAATCATTCATTACAGTGATGAATATCAATGGTCCCAATTCGCTACCTTGTGGAATTCCCATTTTCACTTCCACTTCTTTGATAGTGTATTTCCTACTCTAACGTTTTGCTTTCTACCTTTTAAGAAGTCTTCTACCCAAAAAATCACTTTTTCATCCAATAGTTTTTACCTTTTATACTACCATTTTAATGCTCACTTTGTCAAAAGCTTTTGAAAGATTTATTGCTACACTATCAATTTGGCACCTCCCTTGTCCATTTCATCTAAAAATCTTCCATATATCTAACCAACTAAGATTCGCATGAATATCCTTGCCTAAAGCCATGTTGCTAACTTGAAAACCACTTATGCTCCACTCATATATTTCTGATGTAGTTGCATATCAATCTCTATTAATTTACCTATCACTGATGTCAAACTGATTGGCTTATAATTTTCAGCACTATTTCTCACCCCTCCTTTATGTACCAGCACTACTATGGTACTTTTCCAGTCCTCTGGTAAGCAGCAGGTATCCATACTCAATTTAAATAATATTTCAAGATAAGTTACAATGTCACATCCGACTATCTGTAAGACAACTGTAGTAATATTATCTACGGCAGCCACTATATGTTTTTTCTGCTTTCGAAGTTTATTCATGATATCCTCAGGACTAATTTTTTTGTGTCTGCTCATTTCTAATTGTGTTGTTAAGCTCATTCTCCGATTTAGACACTCCCTTTTCTGAACCATTGTCCCTAATACTCTCAATAAACCAGTTATTTAAAATCTCTGCCTTTTTTCAAATCCTCAGTAACCTCATCTCCATCCTTATCTACAAGCATCTCAACACCATCCCTTCCCCCCTGTTTTCTAACATAGCCATAAAAATTTGTAGATGCATCAGTCAATGGTCCCCCTGCACTGTAAATACTCTGAAATCCATCTTTAGCCACCTTCTTAGCTATTATTAAGTCCTTGTTTAGTTGTTTTAGAAATCCCCTACTACCCTTCTGTCTCTTAACTCTGTAATGTTCTCTTCGTACTAACCTTTTTAACCTCCTCACCTCTCTATTGTAGTACACAGGTTCTCTACTTCTCTTTATTTTCTATTTTGGAATAAATTTTTCTTCCCTGTTTATCTCCTTGGACTCTTCCCAGATTGATTCTACTATACTGGTGCCTTCCTTCCATTTGCTGAAATGTCCTCTGAAATCTCTCTTCAAATTTGAGATCTGTACCTTTTTATAAATTTTCCTATTTCCCCTTCCATTTTGCCCACTGGTTCACTGAATCCTCTCATATCCATCAGAACTGCTTCATGATCACTTATTCCTTCAGTTACTTGACACCCGACAAGGTTATCATTGGGCTTTATTAGGAATATAGCCAAAATATTTTGTTCCTTATTGTTACTATTATTAGTATTATTACTCCATGAGTCACTAAAAGTGTAAGGCGGAGTGTGCATTGCACCTATCTGAAAGGGTAATGGTTTGGAAGGGATGTACAGGATATGGTAGAAGGTGCACATAGGCTATTGTGAGGAACCATCCCAGCATTCGTCTGGAGTGATCCGGGAAAACCATGAAAAATCCAGATCAGGATGGCGAGAGTGCTTTATCGAAAACTACTCCTGTCGGATTTTAAGTTTACTCGTCCAGTAAATCCTTTCTATTCCATTCCTTAATCGCTTGTGGAAAAAATGAGTGCAGAATGAATTGGTTCTGGCCCTGTTGTCTCTTATCTTATTTTCACAGTCTTTCCGAGATATGAATGTTGCTGGTAGCAATATTTGTTTGCTGTCCTTCTGAAATACGCCAGTCGAGAATTTTTCACTTAGATTCTGTCGAGAGCAACGCTTCGGTGTTCCAGTTCTTCCCAACCTAACTCCTTCAACATCACATTTACGCTTTCCCTCCAACTATAAATACCTGTCATGAATCGGGCGGCTCTTCTTTGGACCTTCTCTAATGCCTCCATTAATCCCTTTTGATGGGACCCCGTACAGAACAACAATAATCTAAGTGAGGATGCACTATTGACTTGTATGCAATTGATTTAACTTCCGGAGTGCATTATTTTAAATTATGACCTATAAATCGGAGCATATAATGTGCTTTCCCAGTTACATTTTCGATATGCTGATTCCACGACAAATTATTACGAATGGTTACCCCTAGGTATTTAGTGGAATCTACCATTCTAAGGACAGTGCCATTAATGGTATAATCAGAGCTAAATGGCTTCACCTTTTTACTTACTCAGCGTTTAACTCCAACTGCCAGATGCAATTATTTTCATATTGTTGTCTTGTAACAGCGCTTACTTGTCCTGGGTTGTGATTTCACAGTAAATAATAGAATCATCGGCAAATAATCTTTTCATCCCCCTATTATGTCCCACAAATCATTAATGTATATGAGAAACAACAGAGGCCCTATTACGCTTCCCTGGGGATCCGCGGACCTCACTTCAGTAAGTGATAAATGCTCACCATCAAGAAATGCACACTGTATTCTGCCCTTCAGAAAGTCTGCAACCCAGTCGCATATTTGTCTAGATATGTCGTAACCACAAAGTTTACTAAGTAACCTAGTGTGAGGCACAGTGTCTAATAGAACTAAATCAACCTGGGATTGCTCATCTATAATACGGCTCAAGTCGTGAATTAAAAGTGCAAGTTGTGTTTTGCAGCATCAGCCTTTTCTGAATCCTTGTTGATTTGGGTTTATAAGCTCACCTTCATCCAGAAACCACATCACATTTGAATAGATGATGTGGTCTAAAATCCTGCAAAATATTGAGATCAACGAGATCGGCCTATAATTTTGAGGATCATTAACATTCCTATTTTTAAACACTGGACTTATGATGGCGGTCTTCCATTCGGCTGGTATTTTTCCTTGATCCAAGGATGCAGTATATAATTTCATCAAATACGGCGCAATTTGCTTTGGGTACCTAGTGTAGAATCTTGTAGGAATACCATCTGGTCTGGGAGCTTAAGTGGTTTTCACATTCATAAGCAGTTTATTTATTCCCTCGACATCAAGAACGAGATCAGTCATAATTTTGTTGGTATGATTGTTATATATATGGAAATCTCCTCCGAGTTTTCTGTCGTGAAAGCTTTTTTAAATACATTATTCAAAATTTCTGCTTTCTCTACACTAGTTTCTGATAATTCCCCATTTTCCTTAATCAGTGATGGCATAACCCTACGAGAGCCTCTTATTACTTTGAGATACGACCAGAACTTTTTTGGATTAGTAATCAGATCTTCGGATAAATTTGGGGCTTGGAATTCTTTAAACGCATCATGCATTGCCCTACACACTTCCGCTTGCAACTGGACTAATTTAGCGCGATTAGATGAGTCCCCCGATTTCTTCACTGTGGTATGTAAACGCCTTTGCCTCCTGAGCTAACATTTCACCTCCCTATTGAACCACAGGAAGTTCTTACTAACCTTAATAAACTTCTTTGGAACTAATTGATTTAAGCCAGTCCATATTATTTCTTTTAGATTCAACCAAAGTTCCTCAACATTTGTATTTAGCATATACGTTTCAAAATTTTTCGCCAAGTGATCTACCGTAAACTCATTGTTTGCCTTATCGAAGCATTATACGAGTTTTCCTTTATCATGCTTCAAATGCAGACTAGATTTTAAAGTTACCACAACCGTCTTCTGATCACTTATAACGTCTTCTATACAACCTGTGTCTACAATATTCGAATTGCTTGTAAGAAAAAGATCCAAAATGGATGAGGAATCTTCGTCACTCCGCGTTGACTCTTCGACCATCTGTTCAAGAGAATTTTCCTTGAGTGATTCTAGTAACATTTTGGTTACTAACCTATCTCTTCCATCTGACTTGCACGTACATGTGTCCCAGTTAACTGAGGGTATATTAAAATCACCTCCCATGATCAATGTATGTCCCTGAAATTTTTGAGAAATTCTATTAAGTGACTGTCTAAAATACTCCACGTTATCTAATCCAGAATCCGGAGGTTGGTAAAGACCCTATTATTAACTTCTGACAATTTTTACCTTCACCCATATTAACTCGCAAAAATTTTCTGTTTCAGTTACTACGGAGCAATTGACGGTTTTATTAATGGCCACAAACACACCTCCACCCATTGAGGTAGTTCTGTATTTTCAAAAAACATTGAATTGAGGAGCAAATATTTCGTTAGATCTTACCTCTGATGTCAACCAGCTCTAGGTTCCTAGTATCATATCGACATCATTAGTCACATCTGCAGCATAGAAATCGGCTACTTTCCCTCTAATACTCTGACAATTCAGGACCATTATCCTTAGCTGCTTAGTTTGGTATCTGTGGAGTCTAAATTTGCATTTTTACTATTTGCTTTCAGGAACGGGTGAAGTATTTGGAGCTGTAAAATACGATTTATTTGTGCTGTCACTTCTAGAACCAAGACTTAGGTTATCAATGCATCCTCTTCGTTCAACTGAGGGATCCTCAGGCCTCACGGTGTTCCAAAAAAATAATTCATATCATGACGGTTCCATACTTTTGCAGCCACCTTGGTCATCATTCTTGGTGTGTAGTGGATGCCCGACCTATCAAATGCGTCCCGGCTGGCAGGAATCGTCGGTCGAAGGTCGACGAAGCCCCAGTTGTTTCTGCAACACAACTCCTGCAAACTACAATTCAAATTATAAATCTTCCATCATACGGCTTCCCCACAACCAATGCACGGCATGACACTGCAAATGGAAAACTGAAGCAATACTGAATTTTCCCGTGCTAATTCATATGCTGTGTGGTCCAACTTGTCCATAGATTTAACTACATCTGCAACAGAAACATGACACAAGTCATTAGTACCGACGTGCGCAGCTATCCTTAACTGACTGTAGTTCGATTCTGTAATCGCTTTTGGAATAGCCTCCATGACACGTGGCATGGTTGCTCCTGGAAGACAAACAGAATGAACGTTAGTATGAGGGTCTGCACCATTCTTCTCAGTTAGGTCTTGTAGGGGTTTCTCCAGACATCGGAGGTTGGAGCTGCCAATGATAAGTAAACCTTTTCCTGTCATCGCTTAGGGTCTGCGAGTAAATCTTCCCTGCTGTGCTTCTGGGCCATTGGCACTAAGATCTTCAACCTCCTGCAAAACTGAAACACATTACTTAGTTATTTTGATGCCTTTCTCTGATCCACATGGTGCCAGACGTTCCCTGCAACAGATACCTGACAATCCTCACCTGCTGGTTCTACATCACTAACCTCCAGTAATTCGTTGACACACTGCCGCTCGTCATCTAGGATGCTCCATACCTGGGCTTGAAGAGATGCCATAGTAGTAAGAATCTCTTCAAGAGTCTGATGCCTGCTGGAACGCATTGCACAAACCATGTCACCTGAAAAAGCCAAAAATGGAGCTAAAAACAAATTAAACACAAAAATCGGCGACTGCTGCTCAACTGACTGGGTCACTACCTAAACAGTAAATATTCAAAGATAAAAACAAAAACTGTCTAGCACAATTTAAATCACACACAAAAGTCGGCTACTGCTGCTACGGCTTCTGGAGCTCATCTGACTGGATTAGTACCTAAATAGAAAATTTTCAAAGATAAAAACAAAAACTGTCTAGCACAATTGTTCTGCTCTACTACTTGTGTAAATCCTCCTTCCATTATTAAGTTATTTGCAAATCTCTTGTGTTATTAATCTTATTTCCTAACCAGTTTACACCTGGTAAATTTAAATCCCCACCAATAATGACCATTCTGCTCGCACTTCTGAAATCTGAGTATAATTTTAATTTCTCCCCAAGAATCTTATCTTCATCTGTCATTCTTCCACTGCAGTGAGTGAGTGGCCAACACCCTGATTTTTTCTTTTTTATTACTCCAGAAATCTGCCCCAAGTAACTCATGGTAATGATCTATGAACACCAGTGAACTGTGGTAGATTTTGTTAGTTAGAATGTAAACTCCTCCACCAATTGCTCATCTATCTGTGCGGAACATTTGTAACCATCAGGAAAAACCTCACTGTCTAGTACTTCTTGTTTTAACCAACTCGCTACCAATATTATTACTTGTGGTTCATTTAATTATGCATATTATTAAATAACTTATACCACAAAATTTAACTATACCATACTGGTATTAAACTAACTACAAAGCTTTCAGGTATTTATAAATTAAAATAACTTGCGATTCATGAATGAGACTAATCACAGCAATTAGACAAATTTAAAAGTTTTATTTGAAAATGTAATCATAAATAATTATTTTCATTAACAATAATTGGAAAAAATTTAGTTGATAATTTGAAGTTTCAAATTAATTTAGTCTACAAAACTTGGCCAATTATGAAATAAATTGAAATTTAATGAAAAGCACTTCACACATGCAGCCAGTGATTAAGCATTGCCATAGATTTATTCATTATGCAATCTATGAAACTCAAATCCTGATGGAGAATATTTCAGACACATGTGAATTAAATTGTCTGCCTTGTTTATTACCCAATATTACTGTATTTTACTAAAAATGGTCTTGTCAAGATTCAATTGATTGCTATGCCAGTGTTTGCTGTAAACTGAGATGGTCCTATCATTAACAATGTTAGTTTGATGCCTTATTCATAAAGGCATAAATAAGGCTACTTTTTAATGCTTCATGACAAAATTCCTTTTGTCTGTTGACTCCAGTGCTCTCTTTGTTGTAATGACTTCTACTTTGACTAACCATAATGCTCTAATAAAAAAACGAAGGAATTTAGATTGATTAGATGTGCTCTTTAAGTTGTGCAAAATATTGTTTTAGTATGATTTTGAGGAACAATTTGCAAGGTTATACTCTTGTTTCCTGCAGCCCGTATTGCATTTTGGACACAACACCCAAATGTCTTACGATAGCATCCTTGCTTTAATAATTCATCTACATCATATTCAACATTTTTCAATTAAAAGAAAACATTTATTGATTTCACTAAACCATTTACAATTATACTTTCTTGATTGAGAAAGAAAATCTTCACACTTCAGACTTGACTTATCAATATATTCTTTTCATAACAACAACAACAAAAAAATCACACACACACATTTTTTATAAACTCAGAGATAATCTTTTTCGTGCGATGTAAGTCACAGTTCTGCCAACCTCTAAGGTTATTATCTTACAAATTTCTTCTGAGATTTTTGTTCCATTGTAAGAGATAAGCAAGGGAAATACAAAACTGAATTATTTTGATGTGAAAATTAAGGGCCTGTGACATTTCTTCATTGTGTTACAGGAACAAGTAAAGAAACTGAGACTTGCTGTAAACAAATATATAAATCCAATTTTGAGGGACTGCAATAAAATAATAAACCAAGAATTTGCTCTTTGAATAGTATACATGGCTTGGCTTATTTTGAAGAAAATAGTGATGTTGGTAAATGAAAATAGTAATTTTTTGTCATTAAAAATTGTTTTCACCATGTTATGTCTGTTATTACAAGTGATTTTGTCTTTTTAGTTTCATCTATGTATTTCTTATCGAGTTCTGGAGTTTGTATGTTTCGTATATTGTGGAAGTTGTCATTTCCAGAAACTTGCTGTTGAGATGGCACGCAACAGTACAGCTGCTACATGGGCAGAGACAGAAGTTACTTCACCCACTTCAGGGACAGCACCTGTGACTGGAAATGGAGCAGCATGTGTTGATGTTTCTTCCCCTTTACCACCTTCAAGAGAAGCTTCTACAGCCAGGTAAATTTGTATGGACGAATCCTTTCAGAATAATGTTGAATAGTTCATACCTATTTAAACTGGAATGGAAAAAGAAACAATAATGTACTACAAGTGAAGAATGTGTTGGCAGTGAAGTATGTTTAATAAAGTATGGGGTTGAGGTTGAAGAAATAATTACTTTGTGTCTCCGTGACTCGTACAACGTATGAGACGTATCTTTTAAGTAAGTACCGTTTTGTCACACTGTGGCTGCAGTGCTACGGTCGGCGTTACGCGCATGCACACTGGGTACCTGCATCTCTTGCCTACGCACTGACGCCATTACAGTCTAATTCTTCCTTGTTTACATTGTTCACTGAGTATTTAAGATGCCTCCGATAATCGTGAGTCCCGCCGACTGTGAAGTATGGTCTGTTATAAGATTTCTTTGTGCTAAAGGCCTAAAACCGATCGATATTCATCATGAGATCTGTGCAGTTTACGGACAAAACATTACGAGTGATGGTATGGTGAGAAAGTGGGTGAGATCATTTAAAGATGGCCGCACAAATGTGCATGATAAACAACGGAGTGGGCGTCCTTCGGTTGTTAATGAAATATTTGCTGCAGAAAGTGGACAATAAGGTGAGAGAAAACAGACGCTTTACGATTTCCTCCTTGTGTGATGACTTTCCTAATGTTTCTCGTAGTGTTTTGTATGACATTGTGACCGAACACTTGAATTACCGAAAATTGTGTTCACGTTGGGTACCGAAAATGTTAACAGATGTGCACAAAACCAAACGTTTAGGCAGTGCATTGACTTTCCTTGAGCAGTACCACAACGGTGGTGATGATTTCTTAAGCCAAATTGTTATGGGCGATGAGACATGGGTGGCCTACGTCACACCTGTATCAAAGCAACAGTCCATGGAATGGCGGCATTCAGATTCACCCAAAAAAGTGAAGTTCAAGCAAACGATTTCTGCCCAGAAAATCATGTGCACAGTTTTTTGGGACAGGAAAGGAATATTGCTTGTGGACAATCAATGTAGCAACTTATTGTGAGACATTGAACAATCTGCGCCGTTCAATCCAGAACAAAAGATGTGGCAATTTGAGCAAGGGCATCGTTTTGCTGCATGACAATGCCAGTCCACATGTGGCTAATCAGACCAAAGATCTCATCACATCTTTTCGATGGGAAACTCTAGATCATCTTCTGTACAGCCCTGATCTGGCACTCAGTGACTGCCCTCTTTTCCTGCACTTGAAGAAACACCTGGGCGGTCAGTGACTTGAAGACGATAACGAAGTCAAAACAGTTGTGATGCAGTGGTTAACAAGTCAGGCGGCAGACTTCTATGAGGAGGGTTTTCAAAAACTGGTACTGCGTTATGACTAGTACCTCAATATTGAAGGGAATTATGTAGAAAAGTAAAGTAAGGTGCAGGCTTTCATATACAAATAAAATTATTGATATATATTTGCACGTCTTTTTTAATTTCAAAACGGTACTTACTTAAAAAACATGCCTCATAATTTAAATCATTATTGCTGTGTAATATTTTCCTCACTTTTAAGAAAATAAGGAGCTTTATTTTCTTCTACCTGTTTTTAATGTTCCAGGTGCTTTTGCATTTCATAAAACTTTACAATAGTTTTAGATTTAACGTTTTATTGGTTGGAGGTTTAATTGCTTGTCAAAAACCTTAAGAATAAATTCTTGGCATAACATTCGATTGTCAGCATAGTGGAGGAGGTGGAAGACATTTCAAAATCCTCCGTTTATCATAGGGGTTGATGATGCGATGTACCATGGAAGTGACGGAATTGTATTACAAAATCAGATCTTTTATATGATGGTGTAGTATGAGACTTACTCTTTGGCTATCAAATTCAGTAGTTGGAGGGGTGAAGTCAAGTATGTCACAATACACAACTTTACTAACATGCAATACAGGGATTGTTTCAATGGATGTGTTATTGAAGCTCTAATTTTGCAGCAGAATCATTAGTGGACATTGTGGTCAGGTTGAAATGCAGCCTGGACCTGAATGACACCTGAAATTTCTCTAACTGCATAAGGTACGAGGAATTTTGTTAATTTATACTGCTTTCACGAGCCCCATGTTAGTTATGTAATGTATCATTATGTAAAATATTTTCAGAGTGAAATAAATGACTCTCGCGTTTTCTGCCGGTTAATATATTTATTTGGATCTTTTAACGACGTTTCGGCAACTGCCATCGTTGCCTTCATCAGGTTAAATAAGGACTGGCTCGCGAGTGTCAGTCGTATCTTGTTCTTGCAAGTGTTATTTAACCTGATGAAGGCAACGATGGCAGTTGCCGAAACGTCGTTAAAAGATCCAAATAAATATATTAACCGGCAGAAAACCCGAGAGTCATTTATTTCAACAATACGCCGGGAAAAACTAAAATGTCATATTTTCAGAGTGGTATCAAAAGAGGTTAACTAGATTTGCATGTGGAAAATTTGCAGGACATAATCAGTAAATGTGATAATGAGCATGGTAGAGTGTCATTAGAAGATGGGAAGTGGGTGAAGAGAGTGCTTGGAATGTACAAGACGCTTGTAACAACAGAGTACCCAAAAGAAACTATTATTTTTTTAATTGATTTTTTGAGAAAATAAAATGAATGATCTTCAGCACACTCTCCATTGGAACTGATACACTTATCAAATCTTTTATTCTATAGAGCAAAACCTTTTTTTCACTCCTCTTCAGAGATGCTTGACAGTGTCAGTCATTTTTCCCCCTTTGACAAAAATCAGCACAAAGAGAGGGCAGTGTGAACAGGGGCATTGTTGTAATGGAAGAATGAGTCACACTGCTGCCACAAACCAAGCCTTTTCTGTCAATTATTGTTGCACAATATTTTGAAAACAGCCAGGTAAAAGGTCTGGTTAATTGGCTGTCTTGTGGAACAAACTCTAAACAGACAACTCCGTGCACATCAAAGAAACAAATCAGCATTGTTGTGATGTTTGATTTTACTTGCCTTGGATTTTTGGTGCAAGGTGAGCTCAGAATCTGCCACTGTCTCGATTGTTGCTCATTGCAGGGTCATAATCATAGCACTAGGATTTGTCTCACTTGTGATGCCCTTGAAGTAGTAGTTTAGATCATTTCAGAGTTTTTTCTTCAAAGTGCAGCTTGCTTACAAGTGATCTTGTTTTCATTGTGCAGTCAGCAATTGAGGCACAAATTTGGAAGCCACCCTTCTAATAACCAAATCTTCACTTAAAATACACTGAATTGAGCTTCTTCAGTTGTATGTTGTTGATCTTTTAGGATGAATTTTTGTTACATTTTCATCAGTTAAAACTGTTGAAGGCTGTCCAGAATAAGGTTGTTCATCAATTGACATTTAACCCCATTTCAAAAAATTGGAAAACCACTCACACACTTGACTTTTCCCCATAGCATGATTCTTTTATGCAATTTTCAATATTTCAAAAATTTCTATGCTGGTTTTCTGAGCAGCAGACAAAACTTCATGAGCGTGCACTGTTCATGACAATCAGCTATCACCAAAATGACGAGCATATAAAACAGCAGTCGTAAAAAAATTCACACCAGCCAAAAACAGCCTTCTCTTGTGAAGGCAATTGGTAGACTGACTCAGGGATGGAAGTATTTCACCCTCCAAGTAGCAAAAACTAGTGCTACAAAAACTACGCCCTCTACAACATCAGTTCTGTTTCTTTTGAGTACCTTCTCATAGTTGATTGTTCTTGGATGTATATTGGCAGGGAAAAGGAATAGTATAAGGAAGGGGAAAAAATTGCTGTAACCACAACCTGTCATACTTTATTGCTTTACGGGCTATGCCGCGTCGTTTATTTGATTACCTTAGCTTTCGGCTGCTATACTAAGCAACCAAAAGCTAAGGTAATCAAATAAACGACGTGGCATAGCCCGTAAAGCAATAAAGTATGTACAAAGACAGCCGCGGAAGTCTTACGAATCACAACCTGTCACTTGATTTCAGTTGTAGGAGAGTGAGAAAATTTGCTTTTGTGGATGAGGTAATCAACAATGGGATTAAATCACCAAAAAAAAAAAACATTATAGGCTGTTATCTGAAATGCTAAGAGAGTTTAAAAGTAAGATTTTTAAAGGGCAAAAGTAAGTTAATGGTAAATTTGTGGAAAGGGAAGATTAAAAAAAAATGTAGAAAGTGATCATTGCTTGTTAATAATAACTTTTCTTCCTACTTTTTACCAAGTTTCTAGTTTGTTTCAGATATTGATGTAGTAACGTGTGTTTATAGGTGTAGATAGGTGTAGATACTATTATCTCCCCACTGTTAAATCATAAAAGAGTTGGTGTGTAATTGAAATGTTGAAGTTGGAAGGTCAAGAAAGAGATAAAAAGGGGTTGTGTAGCAAGATGAAGAAAAATAAGAAAGGAAGATATATACACCAGGGGTAATTGAAAATAACAGAAGTGACTTAGCAGGATAGATTTATGGCCACATTTTATTCTGGGTTCAGTATCATTTGCTATGCTTTGTTTTACTTCCTTTCTGTCTGAATCTTTGTGGTGTATTTAAAATTAATCCATTACCATTTTTTTGGTTTAATCGAATCATCTTTACAATGGAAAAAAGGCAAAGAAAGAAACCATGGCTACTATAGATCACACAGAATCATATATATTATTTCTATAAGGTGTTTTTTGTCACAAGCCATTATCTCCCTTCATACCAAACCAAAATCAATAAATGAGATATAATTTTAAAGCTTAAGGTATCCGCTTTTGTAATGCCATATTTTAAGATAATAATTATTCCATATTCGATCCTTCAAGAGCAAAAATACAAACATTTCTAAAATGCATTTTTTTGTATTTCAAGCCATTTATCTCCTTGGATATCTAATCGAAATTAATAAATGAAATAAGATTATGAACAGTAATGTCTCCGCTTTAGTAATATCATGTATTAAGAAATAATTTTTTTTGAATACAGCCCTTAAAGGAAAAGTATCAATGGTTCTACAACATTTTTTGGTGTCACAAGCCATTTATCTCCATTTACATCTAACCAAAATAAATAAATGGGGTATCATTCCAAAGATTAAGGTCTGTGCTGTGGTCACATCATATTTTAAGAAAGGAATTTTATGGAATTTAACCGTTAACAGGCAAAAATGTCAGTATTTCTAAAAATGCGTTTTTTATGTCTCAAGTCATTTATCTCCCTGGATACCTAACCGAAATTGATAAATGAAGTAGGATTATGAAGAGTAATGTCTCTGCTTTGGTAACATCATGTATTAAGAAAGAAATTTTTTGGAATACAAACCTTAAAGGTAAAATGTATCAACGTTCTAAAAGGCACTTATCTACCTTAATATCTAACCAAAATAAATAAATCATTTTATAGATTAAAGTTTCCACTGTGGTCAGATCATATTTTAAGAAAGCAATTTTTCATAGTTTACACCCTTGAAGGTTAAAAGTATCCTTATTTCCATAATATATTTTTGTGTCCACGAACAATTTATTTCCCTTGATATCTAACCAAACTCAAGAAATTAGGTGTTATTTTAGAGATTAATGTCTCCACTTTAATCACATTATATTTTAAGAAAGGATTTTTTTTGTAATATGACTCTTACAGGGCAAAAGTATCATTATTTCCATAACAATTTTTCTTATTTATTCCCTTTACAACACTTTAAACAAACTTTTCCTTTATTGATAAATGAGGTACCATTTTAAAAGTTAAGGTCTCAACTTAGGTAACATAATACATTAACTTGACCGTTGAAGGACAAAAGTAATAACTATGGAAATCGCGCGTATGAGACACTTCAGAGCTAAGCTGCCAGATAGTAACAGCACAAATCACAGAGATATTAATAAACTGTTACACTGGTTTCGACAGGCATTGAGCACATTACCAATGAATAGCAGCACCACGTATCACAGAAGTTTCAATAAACTGTGTGCCTTTTGTACATTAACTAGCTTATCGGATATATATACATTTTTGTTTGTTTGTTTTTTGTTACAGAAACATTTCTGTTGTTATATGCAATTTATTTGTAAAATGTTCTCACCGGCTACGCTTGCAGCAAAACATTTCACAGAGAATAGGATATTCTGTGTGTATTTTGTTTAGATTGGTTGTAATTTATAAAGGTCAGTGACAGTATGTCATATAAGTACGTATGATTTACGCTTTCAGTAGTTTTTCCTAATTGTTTTGTAATATTGGCTGAAATGCTAGGCTTTCAAAAACCGATGCAGCCCCACCTGGGTAACCAACAGCACTTTGGCAATATCTGTGTAAGTATCAAGTATAATGCAATTGAAGCATCTCAACGTGTTATTTCCAGTGATATTAAAATGATAATGTAAACTAGCATTAAAAAAGGAATACAGATAGGTGACACAGACAACCAAAAATATAAATCTGAATTTTTCTGATGCAAATTACTCATTAGCAGTAGAAGTAGACCTGCACATTGAGGCGTCAGTGAAATCCAAATTTCAATATTCTGTGACTAGGTGGCCCATTCGGAATTTTTGGGAATGTAGTGATTAGTAAGGTTTGAGGTATGTATAGGATGAAAGAAGAACCACCACATTTGTAGCAATTGTTTATTTGTTTAGAGTAATAGGTACGTAACAAAATACTACAATCTTTATTATTTTACCCGTGTACCTAACAAGCTTACTATTCTTGACATTTAATTTCATTCCACCCGCTAGATATCCTGTTTAGATCATCTTGTAGCTGTTCAGTCCTCTCCTGTTTTAATCCTATTTTATAACATTGTCATCTGCACACAATTTAACTTCTGACTTCAACCAATTAATATTGTCATTCAATAAAATAATGAACAGCAATGGTTCCAATACACTACCCTGAGGCACTCCTATACTAACTTCTACCTCTTTTGATACTGCATTTCCAACCATGACTCATTGCTTTCTATCTTTTAATTATTCCTCCAAGTCAATTTTTCATCCACTCTAATGGTTTATACCTTATCTACCACCATTTTATTGTTCATTCTGTCAGATGGTTTTGGTAGATCCAGTACTACACTGTCAACATTGCAGGCCTTGTCCATTTCATTATTATTAATATTAATATTAATTGTGATGGAGCTAACAATCCGGTGGAAATTCCCCCAGTCATCCGTTTACCCCTTTTTATATACATATTTTATAAAAAAATTCTTTTATAACTGGAATGTTAAATTTCTCCCCATTTACTATTCTGATTTACAAATTTTAATTTTAAATTCCTTAAGCATTTTTGGAAATTTATTCTCACTACACTTTGTAACTTGTTCCGAACCCTGACACTCTTACTAACAAAAGAAAATCCCCACTCCCTTATGCATGATATCAAGTGCAAGCTTATGGTCATAGTCGCCTTTCCCCTTCCATGCACTATTTCTAATTCTTTGACCAATATTGCTCCAAGCTCCATCACCAACGTATGCCCAGCACTCCCTTTGCCCTCCTCCTTTCCTCCAATGAGTCCCAATCCAGCTCCCTTGTCATATCAGTTTCTGACTGGGCCTGCGATAATTTCCACAAACAAATCTAGCTGCTCTTCTTTGCATACCTTCCAACTCCTGTATTTGATAACCAAAATGTGAGTAACAAACTACACCATCATATTCAACCAATGATCTGACCAAAGTTTTGTAACCCAGCTCCCTAACTTCTGTGGTAAATCCTCTATCACCCCTCCAGTAAATAAAGGATTTTGTAACCTTTTCCTACCACCTGCCCAATGTGCTCTGCCCAATTGAGTTTTTTATCAAACATTATGCCAAGATATTCACACTTCAAGCTTTCAACAAGCAATTCTCATCCCACCATATAATCGTAATTAACTTTTTGTTTTTTATTTGTGTACCTAATAAGCTGACCTTTCTTGGCATTTATCTTCATTCCACGCTGACCTACCTATTTAGTTATTCTATCCAGGTCATCCTACAGCATGTCCATTAACTTGCATGTAGCCCACTAATTGAGATTTACATTAGTATCCTTTCATAAAACCATGTAGCTGTTTTCTGAACCAGTTCCTTCCCTCACCATTCATTTCCCCAAATCACTTCATGAATGCTGGGATGCTTCCTTCAAAAACCGAATTGTTTTCCGCTCCTTGTCCCCAGTCCTATCCCGCCTCTAATGACCTCGACGTCAACGAGGTGTTAAGCCATAAGCAAAAAAATAAAAAAATAAAGCTTTCTTTCACATACACTTCTGATATTGTTTCATACCAATCTCTCCATCAACTTCTCCACCACTGATGCATTTTCCACTTTATCTCACCTCCATTGTGGACAATGTGGACCAGTACTACAGTGGCACTTATCCATTCTTCTTGTATGCAGCAAGTCTCCAAACTCAATCTAAACAATATTACAACAAAAGGTCCAATGTCAAATCCCTCTAGCTTTAATACAGCTGCATCAATATCCAAGCCAGCCCATTTATTCTTTTTTAATTTTCTTTCTTCACCCATAATATCCTCGGGATTTATTTAGTTTTATAGTCTGTTCTTTACTACTTAAATTGGGAAGCTTCTTCTTTGATTTTTCCCCTGCCATACGAGAATGATATTCCTTAATGGAGTCATGACACCAATTACTTAGTATCTCTGCCTTTTCCTTAGCCCCCCTCTTTACTTACTTACTTGCTTGCTTGTTTGGTTGTTTCAAGGTTTACCTACTTCTTTTCTGTCTCTTAACTCTGTTGTGTTCTCTTTTTACCAATCCCCTTAGCCTCTTCCCCTCCCTATTATAGTAAGCAGGTACTGTATTTTATTTTTTGTTTTATCACCTTGAATGCTTTCCACTGTACTGGCGCTCTTCTTCCAAATGCTGAATCTTTCACTGAAATATCTTTTGAGTTCAGTAACATATGCTTTTTTTATAAATGTTTCTACAACCACCTTAACTATAGGTCACTGGTTTACTAAACCCTCTAATTTCCATCAACACTGTTTTATTTACTTCTGTAACCTGAGAACCCCACAAAATCATCATGTGGCTGTATTTAGAAGACATCCATCCTGTATTGTTCTCTCGTATTCTGTTCTGCTGCCTCTGTAAAGCCTCCTTCCATTACTAACATATATGCTAATTGAATAAAATTTTCAACACTGTGAAACCTCCAGCCTTATATATTTGGAAATCTCTGTTCCCTTGTATTATTTATCTCCATTCCCTGCCAGTTGATACATGGTAGATTGAAGTCCTCATCAATAATGAACATTCCTCTGAATATGAATTTAATTTCTCATGTAGGGCCTCGAAATCATTCATTCTTCCACTGCGGTACTCAGCCAAGACCCTAATTTTTTCTTTTGTTGCGCCCCAGAAGTTTACCCCTAGTAATGCATAACTATCATCTAAGAACGCCAGTGAATTGTAGTATTCTTTACTAACCAGTATGAAAACCCGTCCACCAATTCTTCCACTATCTCTATTGTTCATCCTATAACTATCTTCTTTAATGCAAGACTCTACCCTAATCACTGTTTATTGTTTATGTATCTATATTAAGTTACTAAATTCTATTACTTTGTTCATTATACTCCTACAGTGTACTAGTAACAGACTTAAATCTGCCTTTGTTATAATTTTAGCATTTCTATTTGTGAACCTATCTTTCATTTTTCCCTCAGGTTTAACTATTTAATTATTATTTATGATTTTTCCCATCATGCATCTGCTTTCAGTATATCTCTAGTCACCTATTTTTAATACCACAGCCTCTAATCTAAAATAGGCTCAGTCCTTACCCCATGATAGCTGCAAGTGGGCTTCCTTACAGATCTAGCTAATAGCTCAGAAAGTGGCCCCTTACTCCTACTATATAGGTGTAGGCCATGCCTAGTAAAACCCCACCTACTCCCAAGATAGAACTAATGTGTTTCCTAAGCAGCATATCAGAGTCTGTATTTACAAGCCTCACAGCATGGTTCAAATGTGGCCTATCATGGTCACTCAAGGACCTGCATGATCTCCATCGTTGTATGCTGTGCCTCCTTCACCACCTTCTTCATCTCACTATGTTATAACTCCCATTTCTATCAATACTATTTCCTGTGACCCACACCATCACTACTGGCCTCCTTCATAGAACCCTTACAAAGTGATCATATATCCTGAATTACCAGTCCTAATGTTGCATTAGGTTTGCAAAATATTTGGCTGGTAGCCTTCCCCAACAGGTCCTGCAGAGGAGAACCTACACTTCCATGGCTAATGCAAAGAATAGTTAGATTTTGCCTACTTTAACTCCTGTCTGCTCTTATTTTTAACAGTATTCTCTATTCTATACTTTATATACATTTATACCATGTTTACATCTTTTTTTCTACTTTTGTATATATATGTATATATGTATATAAATGTTGGTTTGTTGCTAATCTGAAATCTCTGAAAGTTCTTCACCGATTGCTTTGAATTTTTGATACAGTGTTGCATTCAAATTCACACATGTTTTTGTGTATCTATGTCAAATATTTTGTTTGTACTTTTCTACTCATTTTTTTCTTTAGTTTTATTTTGTTTCAGTGATTTGGTGTAATTTAATTTTTTTTATTCCCTTTATTCTTAGAATTGGGAATGAAAAGGTGCAGTTTGATCTGACTTGAGGACTAATTTAGAATTAGTTGAAAAAGTATTCCCCAAGATTCAAATCAATTATAAGAATCTCAATTGGCTGAGTGAATGAGCTATTCCTGCCGCCAAGAACAAACGCATGTACAAACTTAGCAATATTATTCACCAATTGCTTTGAAATTTTTACGCACCGTTATGTTCAAAAATCTAAACAAAATGTTTCAAAGGTGATAATGTCCCCATTCCTCACATTACTATTATTTCAATGGCTATGCCATTTCAATTTAATAGATTATAATTCCTAATTCGAGGTGTTTGCAATCATCATCAGCAAAGATCACGGCCAATCATTAGAATTGTACCGGTTAGATCTAGACTTGAATTGCTCCTCTGACATGGACCACTGCTTGAATATGGTGGAATGGTGTTGGACCGACGTTATGGGTATCAAATTCAGGATTTGGAAGAGGTACAAAGGAGAGCAGCTAGATTTGTTTGCGGAAATTACCACAGATATGCTGAAGGAGCTGAGTTGTGAGTCATGGAGAGACAGAAGATGGGTGAAGAGAGTGTTTGGTTTGTTCAAGATTTATAATTGCAACAATGCATGAATGGACATTAGGAGAAGGATTAGAACTTCTACATAGAGGTGAAGATAGGACCATAATCATAACCTGGTACTTGAATTCAGGCAAAAGGGAATAGGAAAAATTTCAAGTTGCAGTTTGTAAAGGGCAGGCATAGGTAGGTGGTAAAAGAATCAGAGATCCAGAAAGGTGCGGGTCTAGGGACGTTACCACCAGAGTGTGTGATCTCCACCACAATTAAAATTTAATTAATTAATTCTATCTTGCATGTTCTAGAGTCGTAAAACCGTAGCATCTCTACACTGCACAGACAATGGAACAACAAAATATATTGTATACCCACAAGCAGTCTTAAATTAAACATATTAGTATGCTTTCTCTTTTATTTCTTTTCCATTTAACCAGACTCAGCCACAACAACATGTGACCAGGTACATCTAGTTAAAAGTGTTTTTCTTGTTTTGCTGTTTTAAGACTTCATATTGTTGCATTCATCAACCTAATGTATAAAGTATTCAACCAGATCTTTATTCTACCAAGTATAGAAATCTGTGTCGCATTCCTTTTCTGTTTACTAGTACTTTAAATGGTATGATATTCTTCCTCTGTGTTATATATTTTTATTTACTTTGCCAAAATATTGGGCTTAATTGTTTGTTATCAGTTGCCCTAATTTATCTTCCTTTTCAAGTCTTCTTGTTATGCTTTTTTTCCTACTAAAAATTTTGCTTTAGTCTATGAATTAAACTGTCACCTCTTTGTCTCTATTTGATTTGTGCCGAAATTCTCTTTTAGCTGAGTTGTTATAACATCACTAACATTTATACTGAACACAACATAAGGCAACAATGGAATAATAGTTTTAAATGCTTCACATAGAAACACACACTCATGTTTTCTAACCCAGATGTTTTATCATATCAGTTACAGCATGTGAGAGTAATTTTCTCAGACAAATATAACTGTCCTCCATTGCATCCCATTTAAATCAATTATTTGATACTCACAATGTTGGTTTAATAGTCCAGGTTCTTTACTTTATGCATGGTTTAAAAGGTCTCATACATTCAGAAAAAAAGTTTCACTGAAGAACCCATTTTTGTCATTGACTACTAAATTTATTACAAATGTTTTTTTTTTTTTCTTTCTTTCTATTTTCAGATATCTTTATGGATTTACCCAAATCCAGTATTTAATAAAATCTGCATGTACTAACTAAGCTGAGATGTAACAATTCCTTATATATATATATATAGATTGTTAGGAAACAAAGGCGTTAAAAGCGGACATATTGAACATTAGGATAGGATAAAAAACCACCGCTTAGAAAAGAAGGGGATTCTTGCGGCGTTGGTACATGAAAAAAACATGAACACACAAAGAATAAAATTTTCGAGCATCGCTCTTCCTCAGTAGAAGTGAGATGGCTGCACGCCAGCTGCTTGCGTGCAGCCATCTCACTTCTATTGAGGAAGAACGATGCTCGAAAATTTTATTCTTTGTGTGTTCGTGTTTTTTTTTCGTGTACCAATGCTGCAGGAATCCCCTTCTTTGGTATTTGGTGGTTTTTTATCCTATCCTAATGTTCTATATATAAGGAATTAAATTAGGATAGGGAAATGGGCCACGACTTACCTTTAGATGATGGAGGGCGCGAATGCACAGAAAAGATAAAAAGACAAATGATATAGAAATTTTCGGGTCTAGCCCTTTGTCAACAAGAGAACATTATGGGTAGTAGGTGTTGTGGGAGACTGCCTCACAGAAAGACTGTTGGCCAGGAAAAAGGTGGGGGTAAATTCAAACTGAGAGCAGGTAGAGTGGCAATGATTCAGAGCTAATACCCGAACACAGATAAATATCAAAACTGATCTCTGGTAGGCAGGAAAAGCACAATAATATAATAAAATATAAATATATCTATAAATTAAAAAATTTAAACCAAAGACTATGGAGTTAAAACACCATTTCAGGTTAGTGGTGGTTCAATTTAGGAAGTAGGAAAGGAAGCAAAGAGATGGTATAAAAAAAGTAAACATAAGTAAAAATAATAATAATAATGACACCACTACCTAAATTGAACCACCTGTAACTTGAGGTGATGTTTAACTTATGAGAGCATAGAGAGATTTTTTTATATTATGCTCTTCCTGCCTACCAGAGATCAGTTTTGATATGCTCAGGTATTAGTTCTGAATCACTGCCCCTCTGCCTGTTCTCAGTTTGAATTTACCTCCACCATTTTCCTGGCCAACAGTTTTTCTGTGATAGAGTCTCCCACAACACTCACCCCCTCCCCCCCCCCCCATAATGTTCTCCTGTTGACAAAGGGATAAACCCAAAAATTTCTACAACATCCATCCACATCCATCATTTACAGGTAAGTGGTGTCTCATTTTCCTATCCTAATTCTCAATATTCTCAATATATATATATATATATATATATATATATATATATAGAACATTGGACAGGATAAAAAACCACCGCTTACCAAAGAAGGGGATTCCAGCGGCGTTGGTACACGAAAAAAAACACGAACACACAAAGAATAAAATTTTCGAGCATGGCTCTTCCTCAGTAGAAGTGAGATGGCTGCACACAAGCGCTGCCGGCAGCCAACTGCGTGAGCCACAATTTCGGTGGCTCATGGTGGGGGAAAAACATCATGGCAGGAAGTGAGGGAGGGGGTAGAAGAGTACAGGCTGGAAAACGGAGATGAATGGCAAGTATGAGGTATACTACCCTTCCGCGTCAGGACCTTGTACAGTTTTGCTTTATACTTGCCATTCATCTCCGTTTTCCAGCCTGTACTCTTCTACCCCCACCCTCACTTCCTGCCATGATGTTTTTCCCCCACCATGAGCCACCAAAATTGTGGCTCACACAGTTGGCTGCCGGCAGCACTTGCGTGCAGCCATCTCACTTCTACTGAGGAAGAGCCATGCTCGAAAATTTTATTCTTTGTGTGTTCGTGTTTTTTTTTTCGTGTACCAACGCCGCTTGAATCCCCTTCTTTGGTAAGCGGTGGTTTTTTATCCTGTCCAATGTTCAATATATCCGCTTTTAGCGCCTTTGTTTCCTAACAATATATGTGTGTGTGTGTGTGTGTGTGTGTGTGTGTGTGTGTGTGTGTGTGTGTGTGTGTGTGGAAATGAGTATACAGTTTTTTTTTTCCTTCTTATTATCACTTTATCTGTTCAATATTGGTTATTCTGTTTTCTTTAAATCTGTCCGGATTTTTTGAGGGTTGCCAGTAATTGTGAAGCTTCTGCTGGATCTGGCACAGCACATGGCAAGTATGGTAATAGGACAGCAATCTTAAGGCTTCTGCCCCTGCTTCCCTCTCTGTCCAGGTATGTTGCTGAAGAGAACTTTGTTCTTATACTCTGAGCATGTAATTCATATTTTAATTTCCCTTTAGACACCTGCACCAAAAGCCAAGTAACTATTATGATTTTTCTCCCCAGACGAATGTTCTCATCAATCCATCCATTCAACGTAGACATGATATTGATAGTGGTTTATAGATTCTCTAGGTCAACTTCAAGTTCGTTTGTAACTGAAGTTGAAATGTTTTGTTATTAGTAAAATGAGATTTGTATTTGCACTAACCTCCTTTGTTAATATTTGTTACAAATCACAGGTGACAAAAGTTCTTATGAAGTGTCCTAAAATAAACATAATACTGTTGATTGAAATATTTAGTGGGTGTCAGGTGATGTAAAGATGGAAATAATTGTATGTTTATAGATTTAAATTCTATATTTAATCATTGCTCAAAAATTGGTTTAATTCAAACAGCATGTCATCTTAGCCAGCCGAATTTTTTGCTAGGTCACTTTCTTCCCTTTAATATTCTGTTATCATTATCCATCTACTGATATCTCAACTAAATTTCTGAGCACCAAAAACTTAGATGTTGATACACTCTGTGACGGGACAATATTTGATGGGAAATACACCTCTCTGTCTTAAATAGAATATTACAGGGTTAGCTTGGATAAAATCTTAAAATTCATCATATTTGGAGTAGTTTCTGTTAGTTTAAAAGAAATTTTTCTAATTTCATAGGATTTGGGAACTGTTGCATATTAATTTAAACTAGCTTCATGTTAGCATCAGTACAGAAATAGTCCCAAAAATGTAGGAATATTAAGAAATGGGCACACACAGCAAAATGAACAAGAATGGAGTTGAGTGGCAGTTGTGAATTATGTACTTTGGCATGAAAGGGTAAAATATTGAATTATTAAATAAGTAAATGTTGGACAAGAGAATAGTAAGCTTTAAAAATTAAAGTGATTTATTCTAAATCATTTGGGAAGCTTCAGTAGGTTGACAGAGATTTGAGTGTATTTCATGGTTTAAGGGAATTCTGTGAAGGGCAGTGTACACCTGATGCATTTCAATATGAGTTAAATGAATGATCAGTAGAGCACATAATAACCAACCATTTTTGGATAGGAATCAGTTCATGCCAAACTGTCACAAGAATGTCACTACACGAGTGTGATCCACAAAGTAGGGAAAAATTTATCTTAAATGTATAAAAGTTTCTTATATTATTTTTAAAAATGTTAGAAGTACATTACATTAATTTCAAGGGGATAAAGTTAGGCTTTCGGTATTATTTTAGTCGTGAATTTTACTCAGTTGTGTGAAGAGAGCTGTATGTGTGCCATGTTTGATGGACTGTGCATATTTTCTAAAAAGTTGTAATACTGTGGAAAAGAGTCAATATTATTTGGTTTTACAGTAAAATTTAACAGCTTACAATTAAATGGTGGCAGTAGTAAAAATACAAAACTTTCAATCTTCTTGTTTCATAGTTTGTGTAGTTAAGAAGTGAAACATTTTATCATTTTCTTGAAATGAAAATGGCAACCACATCATTACATGTCTCATTACTATTATTTAGAACATTATCATTCCGTTTTTACTTCAGTTAAAGTATTAATGTTCAGGTACAAAAGTGGGGTAGTTTGGGCAAACAACCTCTTACAGTTCAACTACAATGCATAACAGGTAAGCACCATAATTTAGAATTAAACATGGTTCCCGTTTATTGCAAGCCCTGATCAAAAGAATAATATATACCTGAACATGATTTCTATTGTTAAATCGCAGTGGGTTTTTTAGAATGCTGGTCCCAGTTGAGGATTCAACTCGACCTGCCTCAAATAGTTCAGCCAATTAGATCATTATTGATATTATGTTTTGTGATACATTTTCAGTTATTTTCAACATCATAACCTTGGCTGCTTCTGAACATGGTCTTTGATGGTTAAATATAAATAATGTAACTTTTTTTAATAAATATAATAATGGTTAACACTTCAAACATGCTGTATACTTATATCATGTGACTAATTTGTGCATAACTTTTAAAAATATCACCGAGCGGGGCGGTGTAACGGTTAGCGTTCTCGCCTCGCATTCGGGAGGACGGCAGTTCGAATCCCCGTCCGGGCATCCAGATTTGGGTTTTCCATGGTTTCCCAAATCACTCCAGGCAAATGCCAGGATGCTTCCTTCAAAAGGCCATGGCTGAATTCCTTCCCATTCCTAGCCCACATCCTTGCCCCCCATCCTTTACCGTCTCTAAAGACCTCGCTGTTAAGAGACGTAAAGCAGTTAAAAAAAATAAAAATATCACATGTTAATTGTTAATTCCTAATACATATAGCAATAGATGTTTGATCTCATCATTTTGACAAAGTTCTGTCTTTATAGCTAATTAAAACATTGCATCTAGATTTTCAAGACTGAATAGTGGAGATGTACCTAGTTACAATTAGCTACAATTTATTTCACCCTTGTCCTTGCACTGCAGCTCACTTCAAATAGTTTAATGCTCGTTAGGTTTGACATATGCTATTTGTATAATAAAGGAAATGAGGTTTTAAATATAAGGCCTTCTAAGATCTGTTTGTTGAATATCAAACACGAATTTAGTTAGTTACTTTGGTTCCCTTTTTGTTTGATATAAATCATATTTCAGATTGACTGTTTTGTCCAATCTCTTTTTGAACTATGGTCTCATGAGTCATTAACTTTTTTAAATATCTCATTATTGTAAATTTCAACTAACAAGGAAAACCTTGAATATTGGTATCATAAAATCAGCTGCTTTTATCATTTTCAGGCCAGCTGCACAAGTTCCAACAACTACAGCATCTCCAGTTGCATTAGCATCAACGCGTAGACTTCAAAAATCAGTCTCTCTGCCAGCATCCAGTCCAGACTTAGGATCTACCACTGCTCAGGCATCCAGTTGTAGCTCTAGTGACAGTGAAGTAAGAAATTCTATTATTGTAAGATTAGATGACCCACTTAAAATTTCATGAATAAAATGTTTATATATTAATTGTACAGTAAAACACTTTCCTGTGCAAAAATTTCGCAAATAAAATAATGTGAATAGTGAGATGGGTGGTTTGTAGTCTGTTAAAAGAAACCAGCTTATTTGTAGCAATATCTGTCTTATTTCACCTAGTGAATACTATCCTGCAGCCCTCTACTTTGATATAAACACCTGAAGCTATCCTTTCCCGGAAGCCAAAGTATTGCAGAACTCACTGGAATAAAACTAAGCTGAACAAAATGCACCTCTCTTGTGATATTTGCTATCTAGTGATAGCTCAATTGTTATCAACTTCAGCAAAGCTTGGCATTTCACTCTGAACTTCTGATACACATGACCTTGATAGTTCATATATTTGCCCTTTAGGAGGCAAATTCTAAAAAGAATATCCTTTCCTAAAATATGATCCTACCAAACCGGAGACCTAATCTTTAAAATGATCTTTAAAATGATCTTTAAAATGACACCTCAAATTTGTCATTATCAGTTTTTGTATTGAGGGAGATAAATGGCTCATCCCAAGAAAATACATTTTAGAAATAATGATACTTTAAGGGTTGAATTCTGAAATTTTCTTTATTAATTTACAACAAAAGTGGATAAAATGATATCTCATTCATCAATTTAGGTTTGGTATGAAGGGAGGAGATAAGTACCTTCAACACCTTTTAGAAATGATATTTATGATACTTTCCAATTTACTTTGTCTGTATTAAACTTATTGTGAATCCTGGCTCAAGTCACCTTGTCAGCTTTTGCTGACATAATTATATTAAACTCAATGTTGGTTCTGACAAGAGACATCATATCAGATTACTGTCTGCATAGCTTGATTTTTATACATGGCCTAGTTAAACACCTATTCTGTGACACACCATTGTGTTATTTTTAGCATCCATATCCTTTTCTGTCCTGTTCTGCTCACAGAATCATGTTTAACTTATAATTGATATAAATTTATAACTAAAATATTAAGAAGTTCAATTTATTCCTTTCTTTTATTCACAAGTGTATCTTTATAAATGCAGTTTTGTTTTAAAGAGAAGGAGGAAGCTCTTGTCACCTTCATATCTAGAGTACGCTCACTATCTTAAACTCACCTCAGGTCTTTAAGAAAATGGCTTTAGTTGGGACTAAAGGTAATGATGCTCTCGTTGTTTGGATGAGGATACTGCAAATCAGCTATTATAGTCTAGGAACAGGTGGGAAATACATTTATACTGCAGATGGTTCTATCACATAATAATTACTAGAATACTGCATATTTATTGTAGTAATTTAGAGAGGGCATTATGTGGTTGCTCATTGTAATTGCTACAAATTTAGTACTAAGTAAATTGGAGACAGGGAGAGGTAAGGTAGAGCGTAGAAAGGTCAACTGATTGACTTACAAAATATAGGATATATAATGTGACAAAGGTTCCATTGTGCAGCTAAGGCAGTTACTCGATTTGCAAACAGACCATAGAAGCCCGAGTTGAATTTTTGTGAACTATTATTGATTGCGATGGAACTAATGATCCCGTGGCAATTCCCCTAGTGCTCTAACTATCCCTTTTTATATTTTTTTAAAAAAATTATTTTATAATTGGAATGTTAAATTCTTCCCCCATTTCCTTTTCGAATTTACAAATTTTAAATTCATTAAGCGTTTTTGGTACATTATTCATTACTTCACTTGTTAATTTGTTCTAATCCGTGACACCCTTACCATCAAAATAAAATTTTCCCATTCCCTAATGCAACAAATCGACTGCCAGCTTGTGGTAATGGTAAACATATCTAGCTGCTCTTCTTTGCACACCCTCCAACTCATGTATTTGATAACCAAAATGTGGGTCCCAAACTACACCACCACATTCAACCAATGGTCTGACCAAAGTTTTGTAACCCAATTCCCTAACTTCTCTGGTACATCCTCTCATCACCCTCTCCAGTAAATGAAGGATTTTGTAACCTTTTCCTACCACCTGCCAAAGGTGCTCTGCCCAGTTGAGTTTGTTATCAAACATTATGCCAATATATTTACACTTCAAGCCTTCAACAAGTAATTCAGACCCCGCCATATAATCATAATTAACCTTTAGTTTTTATCTGTGTACCTAATAAGCTGACTCTTCATTCCATGATGACCTACCCATTTAGATATTCTATCCAGGTCACCTGCTTTGATCCTATTGTATACCGGTATATCATCTACAAAAAACCTAAGTTCTGACTGTAACCCATCAACACAGTCAATTATTAGAATACTGAACAGCAACAGTTCCAATACACTACCCTTTGGCACTGCCATATTTAGCTCCACCTTTTGTGATAATGTATTTCCTACTCTAACACTTTGCTTTGTGGCTTTTAAGAATTACTCTTCTCTGCAAGTAACTTTTTCATCCAATCCAATAGATTTAGTTTATTTAAAACCATTTTATGGCTCACTCTGTCAAATGCCTTAGAAAGATCTGTTGCCACACTATCAGCATGGCCTCCTATGACGAATTCATCTGATATATCTTGCATATGGCCCACCATCGGAGATTCAGATGAATATCCTTGCCTAAAGCTATATTGTCGATCTGCAAACCAGTTTCTTTCCTTACAGACATTTCAGGTATAATTGCATATCAATCTCTCCATCATTTTGCCTATCACTGATGTCAAACTAGTTTGCCTGTAATTTTCAACCCTATTTGTAACCCCTCCTTTACAAACCAATACTACTATCGCTCTTTTCAAATCCTTTGGTAAACAGCAAGATTCCCTACTCATTCTAAATAGAATTTCAAGGTAAGGTACAACATCACATCCCACAACCTTTAATAAATCTGTAGTAATATTATCTACCCCTATACATTTTTTTTTATCTTTCCGAGTTCCTTCATTTTTTTTCCCGAAAATGCTTTTCGAATTTTGTTTCCTCATTTATACTTTTAGGGAGATTCTGCTCTGATTCATTCCCTCCCATCACAAGATGATAGTCCCCAGTTGTCTCACTAAACCAGTCACTCAGTATCTCTGCAATATTAAAATCCTCTGTGACTTCAATTCCATTCTTATCTACAGTAGTATGAATACCTTCCCCTCAGTTTTCTAATATAGCCGTAGAAATATCTAGATGCACCATTCAATGGTTCTCCTGCACTGATAATATTCTTCATAAACCCATCCTATGCTTTTCTCTTTGCTCTTATTAATAGCTTGTTTTAAGTATTTCCTACTGCTTTCCTGTCTCTTAACTCTGTTGTGTTCCTGTCTCACTAGCCTCTTTAACCTTCTCACCTCCCTGTTATACTATGAAAGTTCTGTACTTCTCTTTATTTTCTGCTTTGGAATAAACATTTCCTCACCCCTTTTTTATTATCTCCTTAAACTCTTCCCATTTTGCCTCCACTGTACTTGTGCCATCCTTCCATTTGATGAACCTTTACCTGAAATAACTCTTCAACTATGTTCCTTTTGAACACAAGAATCCATTCCAAATACTTTGCTATGACTGAGATTGTTTGTGATAAAATCTCATATGACCCCATTGCACGGACTTCTTCTTGTCTCACAATTGACATATTCTACACATGTCTCATCTCCTGTTATGATATGATTGAGAAGTGCCACTACCATCCTTATCATAGGATTCAAGGAAATTCAACGATACAGCAAGATGCTGTTTTTTTGAAGTCTTCCGTCAAGACTTTTGGCACCATTGTACACAAAACTTGTGAAAACTAAGCTTCTGTGATACAATTTCATGCAGTAAATTTTGTGAAATTTTTGGGAAATGAAGCAAGAGTTCCAAAATTGTAAAGCAGCAATTTTCACAAATTTTATTGCCGAGTTTTGTCATTCTTAGGCCAACTTCTGCAGTCATCATGAACATTGTTATGGTCGTTTTTAAATTGAATGTTCCACTGCCTCACTCCACCTTCACTCATTATTCTGTCTCCATACACTCCACGAAGTTGCTGATGAATTTTAATTGGTTTGAAGCTTTTTTGCCAGTGAAAACATTATACCTGGGGACATTACAACTTGGGAGATTTTCTATTCAAGTGCGTATATCAATAATTCACATAACAGAAAAATCACAGTCCACATGCTATGACAGCTTGATCAGTGTAAGTTTAGAGATATTTTGAGCCAAGATCTCCACATTAGACACAAACCTAAGTTACTTTCTGAAAGCCCAAACATAACATCCAGAAATTTTTAAATACCATCTCATGTATTCACAAATCAGTAATAATAGCAAAAGACACCACTAATAATCTTGTTAAAATTTTGGCTGATAATTCATCGTACCTGTATCATTTATGCTTTAATGATGTGAAAATTTTTTGCATGTGCTGTATTTGATGTGTTTTTATTTCAAGTATTATTCCTTTCTCTAAAGTTGCTTCAAATTTTGCTGTCACTAAGTAGTGTATTTGTTTTTTGAGTGATTTTTAAATATTTTTCTGTTAGATTTCTTCTGGTTTTTAATATAATATCAATTTTAGCAGGATGTTAGTGAAGCTGATGCGTATATTGACTGTGATCATGCTGTTAACAATGGAGTTGCTGAAGATAATTCAAATGATGAAAATGATGTTGATGATGAGACAATGTCAGGTATAGTAATTATGGATGATATTTTTACATTTTGTCAATAATTGTTATATGTTTTTTAATTGTTCATGATGTTGAGTAAAGCACCAGGAGTGAATAGTGTAACTATCACACCATAAACTTTTTTCCAGAAATGACATAGGTGAATAAAGCTGATTGGAAATTTCATGTAATTATGACTTATTTTCCTTCTTTAACTCTCATTTTTGTTGTTCTTATATATGTCATCGGCTCATGTCTCCTATATTAATTGATATCTACAAATATTCCTTATCATAGCTAAGTATAACTAGGATTTTGTGAATATAGGGGCTGTTAGTTGTCAGGAAACAAATCATTTCCATTTGGATGTAAATTCTTGGTTTAAATTTTATTTTGCTTTAATGATGTAAGGATCTTAGATATTTTTTAACAAGTATGAAAATTTAATTTTTTTTATATTACTGGGATCTTTAAATCATAATTTTAAACATGCGCTTCATACTAGGGTGTTAGCAGAAGTTGAAATTTTGTACTCTGTCTATATGTTGTCTCCGTTATCACTACTATTGGCAAAGCACATACCATCATGAATTGTATATTGTTTCTTTGAAATGCCTGGTTACATTTGTTAACAGTATACAAATAAGATGACATAAATAGGTAAATGGTATGAAAGTGGGTGTCCCTATCACCAGTGTTTATGTATTTAGAGACAGCTTCATTGGGTATTTCACATGCTGTCCTTTTTCTTTTGCTGTCTAAATGACTTTATTGTTTCATGGCTTTGATCCATGCATTCTTGGCATGAATTTCTTTAGCTTGTGAATGTTTGAAATTTGAGTATTCTATGTGCAAGTAAATTAAGAAAGACTAGTGATACAAAAAAATCTGATTAGAATTCACTATACAATATTTATAAGTCAACACATTGTTAGTTTGAGTTCCACTTCCCAGCATCAGGGGTCAGTTAGTATTGCCAGTGCTTCGATGGTGATGTGTAGCCTGGATACCATTTGTTTGCAGGCAATACACACAAATATTAACCATATTCAGTCAAAATAGTTACTCAAACAATTAAATGGAGTGCTTTTCTTTCTTACTAGCCAAATAACACAGTAATTCTTCCAACAGTCTTAAAAATCTACAGTAAATCATAAGCAGCTGTGGACAGAAATATAGTAAGCAAATTAAAAAGGACCTCATATGGAAATGAAATTTGCAGAGATTGTTGGCATGAGACTAATAAATAACTGTGAAAAAAGTCAAATTGAAGAATAATCACTTTGTTGTTGGCCATGTTGCATAAACATTTTACATTAAACACCTTCTATTAACAACTGTTTTATTAATGTTTCATCCTTTTTGAGTGTCGCATCATCAGTGGTTGTAAATAAACATAGTGTTAGAGTGAATGTATAAGGTCTGGTCTTGCATTCTGAAGGACACAGGTTCAAATCCCCATCTGAGCATTCAGATTTGGGTTTTCTGTGGTTTCCCCAAATCACTCAAGGTGAAAACTGCGATGATTTCTCCGAAGGCTATGGCAGAATTCCTTCCCATTCCTTGCACCAAGTCCTTTCCTGCCAGTAATGACCTTGAGGTGTAATGGTATATGTCAGAAGAGTGTATATATATATGTATATATATATAATAACAATGAAAAAAAGACGCTAAGTAGCGGAAAGGAATCAAATTAGGATAGGGAAATGAGCCACCACTTACCTTTAGATGATGGATGTGGGGCGCGAACACACAGAAAAGACACAAACACAAATAATAAAGTAATTTTCGGGAAAAAACCCTTCTTCAACAAGAGAACATTATGAGAGGTGGGTGCACCCGGAGACTGCCTCACGGAAAGACCGCCGGTCGACAAAATGGTGGTGGTAAATTCAAACATCGGAAAAGTAGAGGGGCAGTGAATCAGAGCTCATACCCGAGCAAAAATTAATATCCAAACTAATATCTGGTTGGTAGGAAGATCAAAATATAATATGTATTGAACAAATTAAAATATTATACAAATAAAAAAATAAAAAAATATATATATAATAATAATAATTATGAATTAAACATCACCTCAGGTTAGTGGTGGTTCAATATAGGTAGTGGAAAGGAAAGGGAGAGAGAGAGAGAGAAAAAAAAAAAAAAAAAAGGGTGACCGGGTATTATCTTAGGTTGAGACCAGGTGGTTGCCTAGTGCCAAGTTTGTACTGGTAGGCAAGTTCCCACCTTCTGAGTTCAGAGAAACTGCTGCTATTAGGGAGAACTCTGATAGCACGGACTGTGTAACAAGAGTTGAAATTGTTCAAGTCGTGGGTTATGGCATGGGCAGCAACTGGGTGCTTTGGGTTCTGTGTGAATACCGTCTGACGGTGGCCATTCATTCTTATGGAGAGTGCATTAGTGGTCAAACCTATATATGAAGCCAGGCAGTGGTTGCATGTTAACTGGTATATTACATGCGTGGGGTCTGTTACACGGGAAAGATCCCTGTGGAGGTCTAGGGGAGTCGGCAGGTAAATACTTGTGGACCAAGATGTTGTACAGATTGAAGGGGAGCAGGGGGTAGGATTTTGGGAAGGAGGAGACGCATTTCAGGGAAGGAATGTAAGAAATCATGCCCACGGCGGAGTATCTGGTTGACAGATTCCAGGCCAGGAAAGAACTGGGTGACAAGTGTTGGTCCACGGTCAGCTTTAGGAGGTGCAGAACGAGGGTTGTGGGTGATGGCACGCGAAATTTGTTTTTCCACAAGATCAGGGGGGTATATATATATATATATGACCAAAAAATCAAAATAGGTGTTGATATAAAATCGGGTCTCCCCCACCAGCAGGGTCGAAGAAAGAAGTATTTAGATTTCGGTCTGTTAATAGTATTGTAATTGCCCCCGCAAGAACTGGTAAAGATAATAATAAAAGAATGGCTGTAATAACTACTGATCATACGAAAAGTGGTGTTTGGTCTAGAGTTATGTTGGGAGATCGTATATTAATGGCTGTAGTAATAAAATTTACAGCTCCTAGAATAGATGATACTCCAGCCAGATGTAGTGAGAAAATTGCTAGATCTACTGACCCCCCTCTATGTGCAATTGCTCCAGCAAGGGGCGGATATACAGTTCATCCTGTACCTACTCCTCCTTCTACCATTCTTGATATTAATAGAAGGGTTAATGATGGGGGTAATAATCAGAATCTTATGTTATTTATTCGAGGGAAAGCCATATCTGGGGCCCCAATTATTAAGGGTACTAATCAGTTTCCAAATCCACCAATTATGATTGGTATAACTATAAAGAAAATTATTACGAAAGCGTGTGCTGTAATAATTACATTATAGATTTGATCATTTTCAATTAAATGTCCTGGCTGTCCTAATTCTATACGAATTAATATTCTTAAAGATGTTCCTACTATACCGGCTCATGCTCCGAAAATAAAATATAATGTTCCAATATCTTTATGATTTGTGGAAAATAGTCATTTTTGCGGTGAGATGGCTGAAGATTAAGGCGATGGACTGTAAATCTATTTATGAGTTAAACTCTCTCACCACAATGGCTTTATATTCAATGATGATATTAGACTGCAATTCTAATGGTGTAGTAATACTAAGGCCTAAAAGTTGTTCTTTTATTTATAACTTTGAAGGCTATTAGTTTATTTAACTTAAGTCCTTAAGTTATAAATATTATTATGGGCACTAATCTTAGACCTATATTTCTTATTACGATAAAATATATTATATAATTGTTTGTTTTTGATATATTACTTTTTATAAAAATTCATTTGTTTTCGGAATTTAAAAATGTAAATGCAGAAAAAGTTAATCGTATATAGTAATATAAATTGATGGTTGTGATAATAACTATAGTTGATATTAAGAATATAAGATTTATTCCTACTATGTATTGAATAATAATTCATTTAGGTATAAATCCTAGAAATGGAGGTAGACCCCCTAATGACAGTAATCTTATGAAGATATAAAATTTGATGTTTTTATTATTTATTGATCTTATAATTTGATTTATTCAATATAAATTATTTTGATTAAATAATATAACAATTGTTAATCTTAGAATTGAATAAATAATAAAGTAAAATTCTCATATTGTTTCTCTTACTATTATTGATCCAATTATTCATCCAATATGACTAATTGAAGAATAAGCTATTAACTTTCGTAGGGATGTTTGATTTAATCCTCCGATTGCTCCTACAGTTAATGATAGAATAGTAATTATTACTATTATTGTATTTAGTTTTATACAGTAAGATATTACTGATATAGGAGCCAATTTTTGTCAAGTTATTAAAATTGAACAGTTTAACCAATTATTTTTTCTTATGACTTCCGGAAATCATATATGAAATGGTGCTGCTCCAATTTTAATTAATAATCTCGATGAGATTATTAGTATCAAAATTGAACTATTCTCTCAAAAAAATATTTTGTTTATTTGAATAAATAAAATTGTTATTAGTAGCATAGTTGATGCTAAAGCTTGAACAATAAAATATTTAATTGATGTTTCATTCATTGATGAATTTTTTGATCTTGACAGTATCGGAATAATAGATAGTATATTAATTTCTAATCCCATTCAAACTCCAAGTCAAGAATTGGAGGATAAGGATAATATAGATCCTATCACTAAAAATGAAAGGAATAAGATTTTTATTGTGTTGTTGTGCACTAAAAAGAAGAGAATTAATGTCTCTATTTATGGGGTATGAACCCATTAGCTTAAATTAGCTTATCTTTTTATTTATATTTAAGTGTATGAAGCACATAAGTTTTTGATACTTAAGGGAATAGTTTAAATCTATTAAATATATAATGTGGGTAGTTGTCTACATTATTTATCCTATCAAGATAATCCTTTATTCAGGCACCTCATTTTATATATTTTAATGTTTTTATTATGAGAAATATGTAATTTTCTTAATAGATACTTTTAGTTAGGTCAAATATTATAAGGTGAAGGAATTTAAGTTTGGGGAAATTATTTTCTGCTAAGTATAATAACATATTTATTTTATATAATTATATTATAATATATAAAGCAGCTCAGGAAAGATTTATATTATAATAAATACTTATATATATACATATATTTATAAGACGTATAAAATCCTATTTGTGAGGTTTAAAAAAAATATTTTATATTAATAACTTATTGGTAATTATATAATGATATATATATAAACTTTATTATAGTGTAAACAATTAAAGAATATTATTATATAGAAATAATTTATATTAAGTTAGTTAACTGAATAATATATAATAATATAATTATTTATTATATATAAATTATTTATTGTATATCATTTTATATTTAATTAAATAGTGTTATGTAAAATAAATTTTATTGTAATATAACACTATTGTATATTATATAAGTAATTTATATTATATAATTAATGATATATAGAATAAGCATTTATATTATTTAATCTTTTTATAAAATAAAAAAAATAAAAAGATTAAATAGTATAATATATTATTTAGACTTAGATTTATTAGTAGTTAAAATCTATTATATATCTATGATTTATATGTCTATATATACGGACAGTTTTTATTGTATTGTTAATTATTATATATTCTAATTATATTTGATATAATTATAAACGTATTATAGCTAAAATCTATTATACACTTATAATTTATATTTATATATATAGAAAGTTTTTATTGTGTTGTTGTTGTTAGCAGTTGGATATTCTAATTATATTTGATTTAAGGTGAGTTAAATTTATAATGATTTCTTTAAATATTTGATATGAATAATGATTTGGTTTTATAAATTTATTTTCTTGTTTTTTTTTCAGTAAAGTTTGATTCTTGCTTTAATTTTAAATTTTTCTATATATTATATGTAAGGTTTTTACTTAATGTTCGGTTGGCAGTAATTTAAATTAATTATCAAGTGATTTTGGAATTAGTATTAGTATTTAGTATTGGAGAAGTTTGTGCCAGCATCCGCGGTTATACAATAAATGCATTTTAAAATTATTAGTTAATAGTTATTAAGGTTTATGAATATAATTATATTATTTTTAGGTGAAATTTTAATTTTATTTATTTTCTATTTATGAAGCTATGAAATTTAGATTTTAAACTAGGATTAGATACCCTATTATTTTAAATGTAAATTTATTACTAGAGTAGTATTAGTTATGTTCTTGAAACTCAAAGAATTTGGTGGTATTTTATCTATTCAGAGGAACCTGTCCTATAATCGATATTACACGATTTTATATACTTTATTTATTGGTTTGTATATCTCCGTTATAAGAATATTTTATTAGGATTTTAATTTTCTATTATTTTAATTGAACTGTATTTCAGGTCAAGATACAGCTTATAATAAAGTAGAGATGGGTTACAATAAATTTATTTATATGAATAATATTATTTAATTTTTATTTGAAGGTGGATTTGAAAGTAATATTAATAAATTAATTGATATGATTTAAGCTCTAGAATATATACACATCGCCCGTCGCTCTCGTTATATAGATGAGATAAGTCGTAACATAGTAGGTGTACTGGAAAGTGTACCTAGTAAGAATAAGATGATTATAGTTTAATATTTCACTTACAATGAATTTAATCTTGTGCAACTCAAGACATCTTAAAATAAAAATATTATTTGATTTTTTTATGTTTATTTTATATAATAAAAGTAATTTTAATTTATTTAGTTTTAGTATATATATATAGAATAAATATTGTTAATTATAGTTTAATAGTAAAGTAATTGATTTAATTTATTTGTTTAAAAGTATATTTGATTTATTGTACCTTTTGTATCAGGGTAGATCAAAATATTTGTTTTTATTTACTTTTTACTATTTATTTTGTTTTTCCACAAGATCAGGGGGGTATATATATATATATATAAACAAATTTCGCGTGCCATCACCCACAACCCTCGTTCTGCACCTCCTAAAGCTGACCGTGGACCAACACTTGTCACCCAGTTCTTTCCTGGCCTGGAATCTGTCAACCAGATACTCCGCCGTGGGCATGATTTCTTACATTCCTTCCCTGAAATGCGTCTCCTCCTTCCCAAAATCCTACCCCCTGCTCCCCTTCAGCAGACCACCCAATCTGTACAACATCTTGGTCCACAAGTATTTACCTGCCGACTCCCCTAGACCTCCACAGGGATCTTTCCCGTGTAACAGACCCCACTGTAAAACTTTCAGCATGCACCCTGCCACCACTACTTACTCTAATCCTGTCACAGGCGAATCTTTTCCTATAATTGGACATGTCACATGTGCTACCACTCACCTTATTTACCAACTCACCTGCATCCACTGCACTCCTTCTTACATTGGTCTCACCACTCAACAACTTTCCTACAGAATGAATGGCCACAGGCAAACAGTTTATACGTCCAACCCAGACCATCCCGTGACAATTCATGCGAACTTCCATAATTCAAACAACCTCAACACCTGTTTCATAGTCAGAGCTATTAGAGTTTTTCCTAATACAACCACCCCTTCAGAACTCCGCAGATGGGAACTAGCCTACCAACATATCCTTGACACCAGATACACCCCTGGCCTAAACCTACGTTAAACCTGTCACTTGCCATTTCTCATTTCATTTTACAGTCGGTTATTTTTATTTGTACATTACATCTATTCATTTTATATATATATATATATATATATATATATATATATATATATATATAAACTCTTCTATCTCCCTTTTTTTTCAATTATAACTTTTTGAATTACGCTACACAAAGATTATATTGATTTGTTTCACTTTTATCTCTGGTCAAGCCTATCCCCCCCCCCCCTCCCTTCCCAGCAATTCTACCACTACCATGCGTTTTCCGCCTGTGCTTCATTCATGTGGCGGGTTGGGATGTGACCACATCTTTCCCCCCGCCATATGTCTCGCCTCCCACATGACTAAGACTAAAGTCGAAATATTGTGCAATTCGTTTGTTTTTGTGTTTTTACTTGTCTCACCCTCCTGCCTTCATCTGTGGTAAGTGACGGGTAACTGTTTATTTTCCCTATCCTATCTTATTTTCAGTGCCTCGCGGCAGTTTCTTTGTTTCCTTTATCCAATTGTTGTCTTATGGCTTTCTTCTTGTTTTGTCCTTTTTTGTTCCTATCTCGTTGTTCTCCGTCTTTTTATTTCCATCTTTTGCTCTTTGTGTACTTGTATTTGTGTATTCCTTCCTAGAACTTCATTTTAATGTACATTTTTCCACAACATTCACATGCCTTTTAAACGTACGCGTATTTCCGTTGTATCAGTAACTTTTTGTATCACATTAACTGCATTTGCTCACGTGTAAAAAAAATTTCGCGTTTTTTTCGTAATATTTATTTTCTTCCCGCTCTTACGGTTACCGCGTGCGTTTCAATTCTCAGTCCGTTTAATTTCCCAGGTGTTGTTGGCGGTTGGGCTACTAAACTATACACATATATATTTCTTATCCTTATTCTGTGCTTTTCCAGGAATTAGTAACAATACCGCCGGTGCCGTTCTAACTAACCTCACTTTGTTTTTTTGTTTTTATCAGCATTTCAGTAAACACACTTTTTCCACCGTTTTCACTATCTGCCTGCTCAGTTTATTGTCGGTGTAGTGACCAAGCACTACATTTCTTATTCTTTACTGGTTTTATAATTTTTCTTATAATAATCCCCCCCCCCCCCCCCCCCCCGGCGATATTTTTCATCGCTTAAATAATAAAATTAATTTTTCTGTTGTGCCTGTGGCCGCTTAAATTGAAATTTCCAAATATTCCCCCCCTGTAAGCACCTTAGAATTTTGTCAAATTCTAGCTCCTCACCTTTAGGCATAGGGGGGGAAGCTAACTCTTCAGTAACAGATAGTTTCATTGTATATATTGGTTAGGAGAGTGATGCTTTATATAGCATGCAGATACTATGACCAAACAGACTAAATAAACCCTTTCAGAAGCAGTAAAGGTATTTAAAAGTTAATAAAAAACCTAAATAAACTTTCTATGACAGTAAGAAAACATTATTTTGGTAGGAAATAGGATAATTCACATAAATTCAATTTCCAAACAATAAACTTTGCCATAAGCCAATTTCACCATTTCTAAACCAATTTAAATGCAGTAAAGACTGTCAGTATTTAACAAAGTATATAAACTTTGTATAACAGTAAACAAACTCTAAATCAACCGAAAATAAAATAATTAATAATAATTCAGTTTTGAAACAATGAACTTTTACTATATGAGCATTTCGCCATTTTTAAACCAATTTGAGAGCAATAAAGTGGCTCAACATTTAACAAAACAACTAAACTAACTTCCTATAATGATATAAAAACCTTATGCTAACCTGAAATGTTATAATCCATAATAATTCAGCTCACCAAACAATAGATTTTTGATATTTGGTATTTCACTCTTTCTGCACACTTTTAAATGAAATAAAATAGTTTTAAAGGAATAATAATTTAATAAAAGGATAAATTCACTGAAATTTCATAGGTTCTGGAACTGTAAATAACTTAAATAAATTTTTAAACACTTCACTTACCACAGATGAAGGCAGGAGGGCGAGACACGTAAAAACACAAAAACAAAAGAATTACACAATATTTCGACTTTAGTCTTACTCATGTAGGAGGCGAGACATATGGCAGGGGGAAAGATGTGGTCACATCCGAGCCCGCCACATGAGCTCGGGTATGAGCTCTGATTCACTGCCCATCTACTTTTCCGATGTTTGAATTTATCCCCACCATTTTCTCGACCGGCGGTCTTTCTGTGAGGCAATCTTCGGCTGCACCCACCTCCCATAATGTTCTCTTGTTGACGAAGGGTTTTTTTCCCGAAAATTTCATTATTATTTGTGTTTGTGTCTTTTCTGTGTGTTCACGCCCCACATCCATCATCTAAAGGTAAGTGGTGGCTCATTTCCCTATCCTATATATAAAAGGAAGGATAGGGAAATACGACCCAACACAGATGAAGGCGGCTGGGACGACGAACAAAAAACAAACACAAGAGAAGCGCAATATTTCGGCTTACAGCAGCCTTAAACGTGCAGAAGGTGAAGCACCAGGCGGCGTCACATGTGTACACATAGACGGTCGACTGGTGAATGATATCTCAGGCGCGGTTGGTAGTGTAGGTGGTGGGGGGGGGGGGGGAGAGTAATCTCAAATATTAGATCGATAATCGATACTGATGACGATATATTATTATTGAAAGAGGTGAATAATAACTGGGTGGGGATATATATATATAAGTGAAAAGTAAAATAAATGTAAATAGCATGGTTAATAGTAAATACAGAAATACAAAAAATGTAAATGGTATAGATAATAAGTGCTGGGTCTAGTGGGCAGAGTTTATTGGAGATTGAGGCCAGGAGGATGTCTGGTGTCAAGGATATTCTGGTAGGCTAGTTCCCATCTACGGAGTTCAGAGGGAGTCGTGTTGTTAGGGAAAACTCTGATTGCTCTAACCGAAAAACAGATGTTCAAATTATTGATTTTGTGGGAACTGGCATGTTTTGCAACTGGATGGGCCTCATTGTTAGTATAAACTGTCTGTCTGTGGCCATTCATTCTGATAGCTAGGGGATTGGTTGTGAGGCCTATATATGAACTGAGCAATGGAGGCATGTCAGTTGGTATATGAGGTGTGTTGTCATGCAAGTAGCATGACCAATAATAGGGAATGTTTCACCAGTGGTAGGAATGGAGTAAGTGGTAGTGGCTGGGTGCATGCTGCATGTTTTACAACGGGGTCTATTGCATGGGAATGAACACTGTGGCAGTCTGGGGGAATTACTTGGTGAGTACTTGTGAACCAAGATATTTCTTGAATTTGGTGCTCTGCTAAAACATGTGCGAGGGGCAGTGGGTAGAATTTTATGGAGAATGGTGCGCATCCCGGGGAAGGAACGTAGGAAATCGTGTCCACGGCGAAGGATTAGGTTAATTAGGTTAATGGACTCGAGACCAGGGAAGTACTGAGTGATGAAGGTGGGGCTGTGGTTAGTTTCAAGGGGTACTGACTTGGAGTGGCTGTGTAAAGGAAGGGCTATGGTACGGGAGATTTGTTTGTTTATTAAGTCAGGAGGGTAGCTACGGGAGATGAGAACTCCAGACAGGTTTTCTGTGTATTGGGAAAGAGATTGTTCATCAGAGCAGATTCGCTTGCCATGGAGGGCCAGACTGTAAGGAAGGGAACGTTTGATGTGCAAGGGATGACAACTGTTGAAATGAAGATATTGCTGCAGATTAGTAGGTTTGATATGAACAGAGGTATGTAGTGTAAGGAACAAAATGGAGATTGGGGGTGGATATCAGCCTTACGTTCCTTAACTATTGTACACTTTTTTATCACTGGAAAATATCGGAAGTTCTTAAAATAGTTTGTTGACCGTGAATTTGCCTAATAAATATGCTAACTGGTTTTCAAGATGGTCGCCACCTGTTCGTAATTCCCCCAAACAGGAAGGGTATACTATTAAATGAAAGTCAGGTTTTGAAGTTTCACTATTCACATATATTCAAAAATGTCACTGTATTACAACTGTTCAGCTAGCAAGGCATCGGAAAATCATCACACGAAAATTGCAAGTTATGAAGCATAACCAAAACCGATAAGTCCCCCCATAAAATTCAAAGTTCAAATTCCCAACATTTTACTACGCAACTGAAAAAATCCAAAAATGGCGCCTATCTTCCATTGTGACTGCCCGGTAGTCGGCTAGCCTCATGCTCAAGCCGCCCGAGGCTAGCTAGCGGCTCTCGGACCTAACACGTCCTACCTCTCGCACAATCTAGGCCCAAGTGAGCGTCATAGCTCTGCAATTCCCTATATGAAACTAGGACTAACGTGTTCAACATAGACATTGAAATTCTCTATTTATCTCCCAATGTTTCCCAGAAATTCACAGTGTGTAGATCACGCAAAAATAAGTTTTTAGTGTCTCTTGGTAATAATGATTTAAGTGCTCCAGACCATAGTTATAGATTTATTTAGTTGGGGTGTGTTGCTACACTGGATAACGTAGTTAGTTCAAATTTTGGTAGCAAAAAACAAACCATCAAAAATTTTAGATTTCGTGCTTTAAGTTATTTTAGAAATACTCTCCCGTCTCTGCTGATTCTACTGGTGTAAAAATTATTAAAATCTATTCGGTAATTCGAAAGATACTGATTTCCTTAATTTTCCCTTGTTCCGACCAAATCTTCTGCTTTTTCCTGAAAGTCGGTTGTGTCCTGAGATTATTTTTAAATTGAACCTTGATTTATTTTAAGCCTTTTAGCGAAGTTTTTAGTCGGCTAAACCTGTTAGTTTCTGAGTTATTAATTTCCAAAGTTTCGGTTTTTACGACGCCATAACCGGTTGTCTAATATTCACTTATATTTTCAGTTTATCGGTTGGTCATTCCGGGAACCTTACAAAATATTACCTAGTTATTTATTTTACTTGGTTTCCTTTTACTTTTAAAGCTCTGAAGTTATTCAAATGTGGTGGCATAAAATGTTTACTATCTCCCATGTGGAGGTGCATTATTTATTGCCTTAAATCGGTCTTTAGCTGCTAGTTATGAGTGTATTTAATATCAAGTGGTGAAATTCTAATTATAAAAGTGCTTTACAGTGTTAAATTTAGTAGTGTATTATGGCCATCGTAACGTAAATAAATCTGTGTCTTCTGCTTCACGGATAATAACGGATTACTCTCTTTTAGGTGAGTTTATTGCTTATATTTTTCCTGGAAACTTCTTATTTATAGCTATTACATGTTATTTATCCACTTTATTGTATTAGGAGTGTTGTTGGCTCGACTTTAAATGTGGTATCGTCTACCGAAATTAACCTTAACCTTGGCCGAATTCTCGCGGAATATAGAAAATATAACTAGGGATACCTTACAGTAGGCGCCCGTTATGCAAGGAAATGTCAATATCAAGAAAGGTAAAATGAGTATGGGAGTACGTCCAAGTAAAGTTGATGGAGTGGTTGTTTAGGGAGTTGAGGAAGTCTATTAGGTGATGCTCATTGTGGGTCCAGATCATAAAGATGTCATCTATGTATCTGAACCACACAAGAGGTTTAATGGGAAGATTGTTGAGGAATCGTTGTTCCAGACGGCCCAAGAAAAGGTTTGCATAGGATGGTGCCATGCGGGTGCCCATTGCAGTACCACGTATCTGGTGGTAAATTTGTGAGTTAAAGGAAAAGTAGTTGTTAGACAGGATGAGGTTAGCCAAGGAAATGAGGAAGGATGTCTTGGGGAGGCTGTCGTGAGGTCGCATTTCCAGGAAGTGTTCCATGGCGCTGAGGCCCTGTCCGTGAGGGATGTTGGTGTAAAGGGAAGAGACATCTATGGAGACAAGGAAGGAGTCAGGTGGTAGAGGAGTGGGGACTGTGAAAAGTCGTTCAAGGAAGTGTGGGGTGTCTTTAATGAATGAAGGGAGGTCCTGTACAAAAGGCTGGAGCTGCTGATCCACAAAAGCTGAAATCCGTTCTGTAGGAGACCCATAAGCCGCAACTATAGGTCTCCCCGGATTTCCAGTTTTGTGGATCTTGGGAAGAAGGTAAAAGGTGGGGGTACGGGGGTTCTGCGGGGTAAGGAGGGACAAAGAGTTGGGGGAGAGTCCTTGTAAGGGGCCTTGGAGGTCAAGGAGGGTGCGTACTTCTTGGCATATTGAGGTTGTAGGATCTGTAGGGTGTGGAAGGTATGTGTTGGTGTCGGAGAGCTGTGTCAAAGCTTTGGCCTCATAGTCACAGCGGTCCATGACTACGGTCGTTGAGCCTTTGTCAGCTGGGAGAATAATGATGTTCCTGTTCTTAGACAGTTCTCTCATGGCACGAGTTTAGTTAATACTGAGGTTGTTGGAGTGGGAAATGAAGTAGAGAAAAGATTTTGAGGTCAGGTTGGATGTGAGGAATTCCTGGAACATAAGGAGTGGATGTTGTTGAGGAAGGAGAGGAGGATCTAGCATGCACCAAGCCACTACCACTTACTCCATTCCTACCACAGGTGAAACATTCCCTATCATTGGTCATGCTACTTGCATGACAACACACCTCATATACCAACTGACATGCCTCCATTACTCCAGTTCATATATAGGCCTCACAACCAATCCCCTAGCTATCAAAATGAATGGCCACAGACAGACAGTTTATACTAACAATGAGGCCCATCCAGTTGCAAAACATGCCAGTTCCCACAAAATCAATAATTTGAAAATCTGTTTTTTGGTTAGAGCAATCAGAGTTTTCCCTAACAACATGACTCCCTCTGAACTCCATAGATGGGAACTAGCCTACCAGAATATCCTTGACACCAGACATCCTCCTGGCCTCAATCTCCAATAAACTCTGCCCACTAGACCCAGCACTTATTATCTATACCATTTACATTTTTTGTATTTCTGTATTTACTATTAACCATGTTATTTACATTTATTTTACTTTTCACTTATATATATATCCCCACCCAGTTATTATTCACTTCTTTCAATAATAATATATCGTCATCAGTATCGATTATCGATCTAATATTTGAGCTTACTCTTCCTCCCCCCCCCCCCCCCCCCCCATTCCACCTAAACTACCAACCGCGCCTGAGATGTCATTCACCAGTCGGCTGTCTATGTGTACACATGGACAGCCGCCTGGTGCTTCACCTTCTGCACGTTTAAGGCTGCTGTAAGCCGAAATATTGCGCTTTTCTTGTGTTTGTTTTTTGTTCGTCGTCCCAGCCGCCTTCATCTGTGGTAAGTGTTGGGTCATATTTCCCTATCCTTCCTTTGTTTTATTGCCTTAAAGCTTTTTCCTGCTCATTGTTATTATAACTAGTTAAGGAGTTTCATTATGATGAGATTAGAAAAAGTGCATGATGAGGGTCCATCGTCACTACTTATTCACTGGTCTGATAGCTGATCTGTGCCTGTCTGGAAAATTTGGGGTTCCCAGTTTCATTCCAAATCCAGCTTTACTTTCATCACTGGCAAAACTTTGCTCTGTTCATATTAAACTCTTTGATGCTTGATGATGGAAATTAATCGTTAAACTGTAGGTTCATCCATAATAGAGAGAAGATGTTAGGCAACTTGAAATTTTGTCACCAGATCTTAAGGCTACACAAAATTATTGGTCTCACATTTAGTTTACTGATTTGCTTGCTCACTGGTCCACTGTTTTTTTTAAGTTTGGCTTGTAATAATAATTTGACCTTGGTGGAAATTTTAGCTAGTATGGTTATATGTTGTGGAGCTTCATTTAAATTCAGCATCAATCAGTGAATATATAAGAATGAAGTCTTCACACTTCACCAGAAGATGGTGTCAATGAATTTAGTTGTCGAAATATCGTGTGACAACGCATTCTTGACTCAGCTAGTCATCCGAGAGCATCTCAAACAGTCGGTGAATGTTTCCAGTAAGATAAAGAATGGCATTTGCATCTTACAGAAGTTTGATCATGATGGAAAATCAAACTAATCTTTCATAGATTACGATATAATAATGAGTTTTCTTAGTGTTATGGCACTGAACATGTCCCCTGCTAAATTTCTCTGAAGTTGATCTCAAACATGTTTTTGTTGGTTTATTTGAGTTTCTGTTAAAGTTAGGTCTTAAAATATCGATAGGAGATTTTACTTAAATCAGGAAATTTTAAATTCTGTTCATTGTGAATTATATGCTTCAGTATCTTAAATAAAATGAGTAGATATGAGTTCACAGTGGAATTATTTGTGAGTAAATTAGTTTTGTTCAACCTATATAATTGTGTCAGGAAGATGATGCTTCAGACTTGTAATATTACAAACTGAACTAAACAATATGTAGTAAAATAAACTTAATTTATGGAATAGAAGTCCAAGGTAGACCTGACAAGACATTTAAATTTAAAAGAGGCCAATATTACAAAACTGAATTAGTGCCTAGCAAAAATATAGCAGATTGGCTCCAGGACAAGACAGTATAACAAACAGTATTACCCAGTCAAATACTTTCATGTTCCCCATAGGCCAGGATTTATACTTCATTTTCCTACATGATTCCACCAAATATGGATTAGAACTCAGTTTCATTTGCAAGTTCACACCAACTGCAGCTTGCATTCACCCGTCCCTCACCAAGATTCCTACATACCCTAACAAGTATTATACTGAAAATTCTTCTGTCAACTTAAGATTTTTTGCTTTAGCATACCTTCTGACTTATAAATTGTCCTGGTTAAAAAATATACCAATCTGCAAACTTCTTGAAACCACCAAAATGTTCCTTTTCCTGCCACCACTTATTTCATCCCCTTCCCTAGCCATATTTCTTCACATACCTAATCATGATTGGTACTAGGGATGTAATGGAGCCCCACATCCGTAAATCCGGAACTTTTGCTTGAAATCCTACATCCACTTTCACATCCACAATATTTATATGCAGATGTATAGCGGATTTTTTGTTTACATTACAATATATATTATTCTTTTTTCTTTACACAAGATTCTGCCCACCATCGCTTTGATAACAACAATGTTGTTGTTTTTTTCTGACAATCTTGCAATAAAAATAACAGTGAACTGAATGGTATTATTATCTAAGCAACGAATTTACAAGTTTGAACTTGCATCTAAAGTAAAGTGGCCTGTTCACGGTCCAACTTACAGGACACCCATGTAGAACTACCATAGGATGCACTCACCCATGCACGCTAGTAAAAGGGGCCCAACAAAATGTTCCAAGCAATCCTTTCCCCTCGTACTTTCTCTCGGCAAACCATGTTTCCATATCGCACACTTGCAGGATGTTTCCTCCGATCATTATCCGATGCTATTGCCTGTTGGACAGCAAGGAGTCCAACAACATCCAACACTTCCTGCATGTAGTCCTCTATCCCCTTTCATGGCCCATCAAGAGTTCTTTATAGAAACTCGGATCATCGTAGGTCCTACAAGTTGTACTGTGAATAGAATGCTGAAGCGGTGGAAAAGGGGGTGGTGGGCATGGAGATATGCATTGGCATAGCCTGGTGATTGATGCTTGAATTAGTTTAACCGCGAATTCCACAATGTTCATATGAATTTTTTTTTTTTTTGGGGGGGGGGTGCCTGTGTAGTTATATAAATAATTTAATTAATTTAATTTACTTGTGAAATCATATTTTTTGTTGTTGAAAGATGAGGCAAAAATAAATCAATGTGGCAGTATTATATGGTAATAGACGTTATTTGTGAAAAGTGTAGAATTTGGCATAAAAAGATACTTATTTCGATTTTAAGTTTATATTTAATGAAATATTAAAATCTAAATAATTATAAATTTATTTTTCCATTTTTGTATCCACTTCTGCTAAACATCCGCAACCGCGGATGTCAAGTATTGAACATCTGCATCCGCAAAGATGACTTCCTTTACAACCCTAATTCATACCTAATACGCCAGTTGCTCCGCACCATTGGTATACTATCATTACCATTCTTATCACTTAATGGTTTTTATAGAAATATTCGAAGGTAAACAGAATTTGCCAACAATTTTGTCATGCTAGATTCACAACACAATCAATCTCAACACTTGTTTTACGGTTACATTTATACCTGTCAGTACTAGTCATTCTGTATTATTTGAGTTTGATTGCATTATGTCAGCATATTCTAGGCAATAGACATCCATCACTCCATAAACATAGGAACTCTTTTCCTCCAGACTCTCCATCCAGTCCTCTTGCTTCAAAAATTCTGCCCTCCTAAAAGCAACAACATACTAATGGAGTTAGAACTGATTATGAATTTAGTACACATATGTGAGGGTCATTCCCGGTATAAGGAGTCACCCACTGCTTGCCAACGGCCTCTGAAAGGAGGGCGGAAAAGTGGGGAGTGGTTCAGGGCACCCTCTTGCCCTTGGGGTTGGAAACGGTCCCTAAAGGCGGATGAATCAGAAATGATCAACGGCATGGGGATATAGAAGTCAACGGGAAACCACTGCATTAAAGACCCAAAGGGTATCCCGAGGACATGTAATCCTCTCAAATTACATATATCATGATGGCTTCTTCCTGGGTAAAATATTCCGGAGGTAAAATAGTCCCCCAATCGGATCTCCAGGTGGGGACTGCTCAGGGAGGAGTCATCAGAATGGATAGAAACATTCTATGAGTTGGTGCGTGGAATGTTAGAAGTCTGAATAGGGCAGGTAGGTTAGAAAACTTAAAAAGGGAGATGGAACAACTTAAGTTAGATGTGGTTGGGATTAGTGAGATTAAACGGAAGGACGCACAGGATTTCTGGTCTGGGGAACACAGGATAATTAGCACACAAGCTGTCAATGGAGTCACTGGTGTAGGATTTGTAATGAACAAGAAAGTAGGGAAACGGGTGAGTTATTATGAACAGTTTAGTGACAGGATTATTTTGATGAGGTTAGAAACTAAGCCCGTCCCAACCACATTACTACAAGTGTATATGCCAACTTCACAGGAAGATGACGAAGAAATAGAAAAAATATACGCTGAAATTGAAGAATTAATCCAATATGTGAAAGGGTAGAAAAATCTAATAATCATGGGTGATTGGAATGCAATAGTGGGAGAAGGAAAAGAGGAGAATACTGTAGGAAGTTTTGGTCTAGGAGAAAGAAATGAGCGAGGAAGCAGGTTGCTAGAATTTTGTGAAAGATATAAGCTAGTAGTGGCAAACACACTGTTTAAGAACCATGCAAGAAGAATATACACCTGTAAATGTCCTGGGGATACAGGCAGATATCAGCTAGATTATATCATGGTCAAACAGAGATTCAGGAATCAAGTTCTAGACTGTAAAGCATACCCAGGAGCAGATATAGACTCTGACCATAATTTGATAATAATGAAGTGCAGGCTGAAATCTAAGCGAATAAGGAAGCAGTATAAACAGAAGAGACTGGAAGTGAATAAACTGAAACTATCTAGCACAAGAGAAAAATTTGCAGAAATGATAGACTTAGGTCTAAGAAATAACTCTGAAAGGAGTTCAACCGAGGATGAATGGAATGCATTAAAGACTGAAATAATGAAAGCTGGTAAAGAAACATTAGGCTTTAGGGAACAAGTTGCCCGAAAACCTTGGATCACAGAAGAAATATTGGGGCTGATGGATCAGAGGTACAACAATGCTCAGGATGAAACAGGAAGAGAGCAGTACAGGCAATTCAAAAATCAAATAAATAGGAAATGCAAAATAGCGAAAGAAAAATGGCTACAAGAAAAATGTGAAGAAGTAGAAAAGGAAATGGTCGTAGGTAAAGTAGATGTTGCATATCGAAAGATCAAACAGGATTTTGGAGAACTGAAGAAAAGAGGTATGAACATCGAAGCTGCCGATGGGAAACCTCTTTTGAGCTCAGAAGATAGAGCTAACTGATGGAAAGAATACATTGAGAAACTGTATGTTGGGGATGACTTGAACAATAGTGTAATGGAAAGGGAAGGCGTTGTCAACATTGATGAGTTAGGAGATCCTGTTTAGAGGACAGAATTCAATAAAGCTCTGAATGACTTGAAAGCAAATAAGGCAGTTGGAATTGATAAGATCCCTGCAGAACTTCTTAAATCCCTAGGAGAGGAAGGAATCGAAAGATAATTCAAGCTGATATCAAAAAGTTATGAAACAGGAGAAATTCCAACTGATTTTAATAAAAATATCATCTTCAGACTTTCGAAGAAAGCACAAGCCATCAAACGTGAGAATTATCGCACCATTAGTCTAACATCACATGCTTCAAAATTACTGACCAATATAATATACAGAAGAATGGAAAGGGTAGTAGAGAGATAGTAGGTGAGGATCAGTTTGGGTTTAGGAAAAATCGCGGTACAAGGGAAGCAATTCTGTCTTTAAGATTAATACTTGAATGGCGGATCAAGAAAAACAAAGATACTTTTATGGCATTTGTTAATTTAGAAAAAAACTTTTGATAATGTTAGGTGGGACAAGATGTTCAAAATTTTAAAAAGTCAGTGCTAAAGTATCGAGATAGAAGAATACTCTATAAACTATATAAGAATCAGGTGGCTATAATAAAAGTAGAGAATCACGAGAGACATGCATCAGTTAAAAAGGGTGGGAGACAGGCTGTAGTCTATCCCCGTTAATATTCAACTTGTACGTAGAGGAAGCAATGAAGAAAGTCAAAGAAAATTTCCATGTGGCATAAGTTTTCAGGGAGAAAAAATCAGTATGCTACGATTTGCTGACGACATTGTCTTGTTAGCAGAGAGGGCTGAGGATATTGAGAAGTTACTGAATGGCATGAACAAAATACTGAAGGAAGATTTTGGAATGAATATTAATCAAAACAAGACAAAGTGATGAAATGTAGCAGAAATGATACCAATACTAGTGGATTAATATAAAAATAGGATCGGATGCAATAGGAGAAGTAAGAGAATTCTGTTACTTGGGAAGTAAAATTACAACCGATGGCAGCATCAGGAATGATGTTAAAAGCAGAATAGCACTACCAAAAGAGCCTTCATGAAAAGAGAAACCTTTTAGTTTCAAATATTGATCTAGGAATTAGAAAGAACTTTTTAAAACTCTATGTGTGGAGCACAGCACTTTATGGTAGCGAAACATGGACTTTAGGAATACCGGAAAGAAGGAAAATTGAAGCATTTAAAATGTGGTGCTACAGAAGAATGCTGAAAATTAAGTAGACAGACAAATTGAGAAAGGAACGAGTTTTGTAAATGATGGGTGAGAAAAGAAGTTTGTGGAAGAAGCTTACAGAAAGAAGAGACAGCCTGGTAGGTCATATTTTGAGACATGCAGGATTGTTAATTTG
>JARYHS010013631.1:56130407-56163337 GCA_031002005.1 Vandiemenella viatica | reverse complement strand
AATATTATCATGTATTTCATGTTATAACTGCCCCGCTGCATCCATCTTGTATGTTCACATTGTCTGAATTCACATTACTTTATTCAATTAGTGTGTAACCAAGTCACTTATATCACTGCTTCATGCAGAGAAATGGATTAGGAGCTGCGTTGCTATCTACGTGTTCCATAGCTTGGAGAATTACCGAAACCAGCTATCAGTTTCTGCTCATTCTATTATTTTCAGTTTTGAGCGTTTGACATACAGTCTAAACAAAGCATTCTGCGTGAAAGTAATATTAATAATTTTTGATTGATTGAGTGTAATATAGCTGTGAAATGACTATTATATAATTTGCTTGTTATCATTGTAGCAAAAATACATATAGGCTAGTTGCAGATTTCTTTAGGACTAGAACTGAAATCAAGAAAGCAAAGTGTACGAGTATTCCACTTGATAAGATTAGCAAATTCTACAGAAAATATAATACATGATCACCACTATCCATCGTGGATTAGTTCCACTATCTGCCCCTCTGATCCTTAATCATCCAGTACTTTTGTATTCCATAGCTTTATGTTAGTGTGCTTGCAAAGGAATCTTGTAATTTTCATCATCAGTAGATTTTGTTCACAATTAGTTCAATATTCTGGTGTTCTGTCTTTTAAGAAAATTCATTTTTGTAGATTTTAGTCTCAAAGAATGTCCGATTGTTAGTACCAGTGATTCTCAATCATTTATGAATGTCGAGACTTGGTAATTTATATAATTTTATTTGTGCTTATGCTCTAACTTGATTTTTGAGGTATCTTTTAATTGCAACACATTTGTGCTAGAAATTATTATGTTCTGTTTGTATAGGTAACAATTGAAAGGAAAGAAATGCCGCTAGGCAATATTTCCATGGAAAAGAAAGGGAAAATACACCCAACACTCAACAAAATTGAAGGGAAGAGGGCAGCAGCAACACAAAAAAACACACAACAAAGAAAAAACAATATTTCGACATGAGTCTTAATCATGTGAGGCGAGACATGGTTGCAGGGGGAAAGAAGTGGTCAAATCCCACCCTGCCACATGAATGAAGCACAGACAGAAAACGCGCGGTGGTGGTACAATTGTCGGCGGGGGGAGGGGGGGGGGCATAAGCATGACCAGTGATAAAAGTGAAACAAAATAATCTTTGTGTAGCATAATTCAAAAAGTTATAATTTTATTTGGATGAAAATAAAGGATATATATATATATATATATATATATATATATATATATAAAAATATAATTGTAAAATTTTTGAAACTATTGTGCAGAGTATAGGGGTGAGGATGGAAGAAATTAATGGAAATTAAGGCCTGGGGGATGTCTAGTCTGCAGGATGTGTTGATAAGCCAATTCCCACCTGTGGAGTTCAGATTGGGATGTAGTGTCTGGAAGTACTCTAATGGTTCTGACTGTGAAGCAGTTATTAAGGTCGCGAGTGTTGTGAGTACTGGCATGGTGAGCAACAGGGAGGTCCAGGTTTTGGGAGTAAACTGTTTGTCTGTGACCATTCATTCTGATGGAGAATGAGTTTGACGTCAGGCCAATGTAGGAACTTAGACAGTGGAGGCAGGTGAGCTGGTAAATCCCTTGTAAGAGACCCCATTGCAAAACTTGTGGTATGCATCCACCTACCACTATCTACAACAACCCTACTACAGGTGAAACCTACCCCATAATGCCACTTGTAAAACCACCCATTTCATTTACCAGCTCATCTGCCTCCATTGTTCCTTCATTGGCCTGAAGTCAAACTCATTATCCATCAGAATGAATGGTCACAGATAAAAAGTTTACTCCCAAAACCTGGACCTCCTTGTTGCTCACCATGCCAGTACTCACAACACTCGCGACCTTAATGACTGCTGCACAGTCAGAGCCATTAGAGTACTTCCAGACACTACCTCCCAATCTGAACTCCGCAGGTGGGAATTGGCTTATCAACACATCCTGCAGACTAGACATCCCCCAGGCCTTAATTTCCATTAATTTCTTCCATCCTCACCCCTATACACTGCACAATAGTTTCATACATTTTTTTTTCAAAATTTTTACAATTATATTTTATTTATTTATTTACATTTTTGATATATATATATATATCTCCATTTATTTTCATCTAAATAAAATTATAACTTTTTGAATTATGCTACACAAAGATTATTTTGTTTCACTTTTATCCCTGGTCATGCTTATCATCCCCCCTCCCCCCGCCGACAATTCTACCACCACCACGCGTTTTCCGCCTGCTTCATTCATGTGGCAGGCTGGGATGTGGCCACATCTTTCCCCCTGCCATATGTCTCGCCTCACATGATTAAGACTCGTGTCGAAATTTATTTTTTTCTTTGTTGTGTGTGTTGCTGCTGCCCTCCTCCAACTTTGGTAAGTGTTGGGAGTATTTTCCCTTTCTTTTCGATGTAAATATGTTCTGTTTGTCTTTGTTATAATTATAACTGAGATCATATCCTATGTATGAAAACTGTCTTTATTTAGTTGATTAGTTATTATTTTTGTCTTTATTGTATCTTTTTCAAGAAGGGAATCACTTTTATTTTACTGGAGTTCCTACAGTTGAGTTGTTCTGCTAGTTTTAGTAAAATTCTGTATTGCACTGCCAACTTCACAGTTCATACTCATTACTTCCTAGGATAATTTGATGGTATGCATACTGTACTAACATAGCAGTTTTGGCCAGATTCTGTTCCTCCTCAGCAGTTGTTCCCTAACTTGGCAAAAACCTGATCATGAATCCCCAAGTGAAATAACACTAAATAATTGCATAACAGAACAATTACAAATTAAGCTTTGATGTGTAGAAGAGTAAATGGTAAAGTAAAATTTGAATAAAACTTTGATATTTGCAGTAGCATTTATTGAAATTATAAATTTTGTGATAAAATATAATAAGCTTCGTTACCAAACGAACATAGGCGGTTTAATTTATAGTCCACATTGAGAGAGTATAAGGCAGCTAAACTAACATTTGCCATGTATAAACTATAAGTAATAGATTACTGTAGCCCTGATGGTAAATACATAATCTTCTGACCTCTCATTCGGGAGATGCGGGTTTGAATCCCCATTCGGGCATCCAAATTTGGGTTTTCCATGGTTTCTCAAAATCACTCCTGGTGAATGCCAGGATGCTCAAGGTCATGGCTGGCTTCGTTCCCGTCCCTAATCTTTTGGTATGTCAGTTTGTGTGTTCCTGACTGGTAATATTTATTTCTAAGTGTTTTTGATAACTGGTTTTGGATGTGTTTCAGTTCCAATTCGTATTTTGGTTCTAATTTTTCTAAAACTATTACTGACTTAAGGTTTTAACCAGTGTTCTTATATGTCATTTGAGTGTGGTGTGGGAATTTTTTTTGTTGAGTCCTGTTGTTTGCTGGTCATCTTTGCCTTTTAGTTTCATCTTTAAGCTTCACAAGCCAAAACGGAGAAGTTGGCCTAATAAAAAGGTGGACTTGACAAAATATGTGAAGGTCTAACATGCCATAAATTAGATAACTATGTACGTTTTTGTGGCAGCAGTACTGTAGAAAAACTTCTTGGGTTTCAAGCCACATCAAAGTTGAATTGTCTGGCAATGTTTTGGAAGCTTGCACCACTTCCATTTTCAAGCCCCACTTTACATCACTGAAGCCGCACCATAGTCTACTATATAGGGCTACTAGCTGGGAGTGGAGGGGAACAGGCGAAGGGGGGAGGGGCGATCAGACCCTCAATTTAAACCAAACATGAAAGCTGGTAAATGGATTATTGCAAGCCACACGGGATCGAGCCATATTAAGGCATAGAAGTGACTCAATGACTTCACCGAGTGAGGGCCCAGCTAGACCGCCCCTCCTCCGCTCCTGGCTGGTAACCTTATACATTATAATAGACTACTGTGTGACTTACTAATGTTAAGTGGGGCTTGACAATGGAAGTAGTGCAAGCTTCGGAAATGTTGCCAGATGATTCAACTTTGACACAGCTTGAAACCCGAGAAGTTTTCTGCTATACCATAAACTGTTTACACCTTGAAGATGATGGTTTCACCAGAACAATGCTGTTGAAGTTCATAAGTAATTTGTTTTCTTTTATTTGGGTCTCTCTATTCTCTCATTTTTCATCCATTTTATAGTTTGAAGATGGATTTAATACAAGTTTTTATTGAGTTCATTGTTCACAGGTGACAAATTTATCAAGCATTTGACATTTTGTACTTCATGATACACTGGTAATCATTTATTTTGTTTGAAAACCACAAGGAGAAAAATTTTAGCTCAGTTTGATATTAGAACCTGCTATGAATACTATTCTTACATATAATTTACATAAGCTTTCCACAAATTATGTAAACATTGTTCATGTTAACAAAGCAGCGAAGCTTCCTGTATTCATTGATTAAATGCCATTTTTTCCCATTTTGATGGCCACACCCTAATGGCAGTAAACCATTCACTGCTGTCATTAATCTCAATTTGGAAAGATTGTTAAAATGCGGTAACTAAACTTCTAAACCCACAGTAAGTCTGTTCTGTTGCTCTATTTCCTTTTTTAAAATATCTTTAACTGTTGGAAGAATATTTAATTTTAGAAAAAATAAAATTTGTTCTTTCCCCATCAATATCTTGGTAAATGTGTGGGACATATCTACATGTAATATATCCATATATATCTTTAAGAGATTAAGAGTTACTTTAGATTGCTATTTTTTGCCTCTATTAATAATGGCACATTCATTTTGATTAATATATTTCTTTTTTTTATTCTATATCCTACATTTTAAGTTTCTAAATTTTAACAAAAATAGCTAGATGGTTAAAATTATCCAGTATCTACTTATTTTTTCCATAGTTTAATACTAGGACATAAATTTGTCTCTACCATATTAGTTATTGAGTGTCAATCTGAAAGGTTGGTAGTTTCATTTGATTTTGTTTGGATTCACAGCCTTCATCAAAATACTTCACTTTCAATCCAGCAAGTTCATATTTCACCTACTTTTATGCTAAACTATTTTACAATTTTACCCACCAAACAAACTACAGTATTCTATGAGCAGGATTCTAGACAATCACATCAGCCTATCCAGCACTAGTTTCAGACTGTAGTTACTCATTAACAACTTATTTTATGAATTTTGATTCAGTTCATTAACACTCCTGAAGGAAACATATCTGATCAGCACTCTCCCTTATCAGTTCTAATCCCTGGTACCTCATTGTCTTGAAGTCGATATAAATGGCAAGCAAAGGGAAAATGACTCATCACTCACCAACGTTGAAGGCTGCGACGTGAGAAAAACATATGACATACACTAAAATACATAATATTTCAGTTTTATATCTTAATTATGTTGTAGAGAACAAGTCATGTGGTTTGGAAGTTGTGCACACACCGAAGTTTAACACATGACTGAGTGAATTATCGATATGTTGGGAGAGACTGAGATGTTATGTGTAAATATAGCCTATATATCGCAGGTGATGAGAGAGTTAATAACATAACCAAAGGGTTCAGAGTGTTAAAAAGAAAATTAAATAATAAAAAAATAAATTTTGAAGAAATTTGTAACTAGTTAAATGCTAACAATGATAATACTAATAATTATGAGTGATGGGTCAAAAATTGAATTTATCAGTGTTGAGGCCAGGTGGGTATCTGGTATTCAGCATATTTTGGTATGCAAATTTCCATCGCCAAAGTTCTGAAGCGGGGTGGGGTTTCGGGGAAAACCCTAATTGCTCTCACAGTGAAACAGTTATTTTTAGGTTGTTAGAATTGTTGTAGTTAGCATGTTCTGGTATTGGAAGGTATCAATTGCTGGTGTGGACTGTTTGTCAGTGGTAGAGGTGGGTGCCGCTTGCCAAAATCTTGGCGGTGGCGCGCCGAACATTTTCAGCCGGCGGCGTGACTATTTTATATATAGGTTTAATGATATATGTATATATCATTACCTCACAAAAGAAAAAAAATCTGCACATTTTTGCATTCTTTGTAGTTATCAAGTATAACAATAATTTTAGCCTAGACCTTTTAGCGGAGATAACTAATATAGTCACAGAAAATACTCTTTCGCTCGGTATGCTCGGCAAGGGCAGTAACCAGAGGCACGTCTTTTCCCCCTTTTTTTTTTGCTGTTCCAGTAACTTAAAATATTTCCATAATTAGGATTTGGATGAAGCTAAATATCTCCTACTCTCTTAATTTATCGGATAATCATTATCGGCATATACAAGATGTTTCATAGATAGTTTTTTCAGCAATGAAGTACCGTTGGTGGATTCTGTAGAAGCAACAGGGTCCCTACTACCTTCATTTGTTTATGGCATATTAAGGGCAGCGATTACTTCCTTGATATATGAGGAAAGAAAGGAAGTACTGGTCTTTTGTATTGACTCAAAATATGTATCTAATGGAAAGTCTCCACTCACACATATGTATCTACTTCTTTGAGACTCATAAAACGATAATCCAAAAGTGTACTGCTACGACCGCTCTTGTGGCAGCAATCATTTGTAATTTCTGCCACCATGTTGTGACTAAGCTGTAATATAACCAGTAATTCATCATCTAAGACAGAATTTAAGATGTCAGTTATTTCGGAATGAAACAGAAGAGTCACATTCATTGTGCATATCTTTGAGACTGCTTCAGGAAAACTTTCCAATAATTTTTACTAGATCCTTTATGTCTAAAAGATTCGACTTACTTTGATTAATCTTTATCTCATCTTGTCCACTTTCTAAATATCCTGTTTATTAGTCATGGTTGCATATGTGGTTTAAACTTTTCAGCATCTCTGAAAATCTGTGCCAACGAGTTTGTGTCCAGTTTTGATAGAAGCAGTGTATATAACATTGCCTGATCCTGATAGGAATAGCGAGATCTCTTCAACTATCTCAGCCAATCTTTCTGTGTGTACTGGTTACATCTAATCATTTTCTAAAATAAGATCGGTCTAATCATTTTCTAGGTATTGAAAACGTTATCAAGGGTATCCATAAACTCCTTTTTCATCTTTTCGGCATATTTGGACTGAAAGGAAATGTGTTCAATATTTATTTTAACAAATGGTCCTATTTTCATCCTTAAGTGTGGTAGCGCAAACATGATATTAAATGATTGCACCACCCGTCACCATCATACATTCATGAATGTGAGATGTGGAAATTTTTAGCTGTGTAAAGTAGTTGGTACTTTTTTGTTTTTGCCTTATTTTTAAGATTAAGATGGACCATAAGTGACCTATCATCATATCTTTGTGAGGAATTTCCTTCTACAATAAGGACTATGATTTGACAGCAAACATTCTGAATATAATAAGAATTCTTTGTAGTACTTCTTGATTAGAAGGTTCATTCATGTAACCAGTACATCAAGGTAGCTACTGACATGGTTATAGATACATTGTTTTGTAAATATGTTTGTGTTCAGTTACCATTATATATATGGTACTAATTTTTAGATTGTATGTAAATAGTGAAACCCTTTCTGCCAATCAGGATTTCTACATTAATGTATCCTGTGTAATACTGGTAACAAATATTCAAGTATTAGAGGGATCTATCTGGCTCTGTTTTCTGCACTCATTTCTCTGCATATCTCCCATCTCCCCTTCCTGCAGTCTCCATCCTTGCAGTCTTGGATACCTCGGAATGCATCCAGTAAAAATGACACTGTCTCACATCACTTTTACTGACCGAGCGTGGTGGTGTAACGGATAGCGTTCTGGCCTCGCATTCGGGAGGACGGCAGTTCAAATCCCTGTCGGGCATCCAGATTTGGGTTTTCCATGTTTCCCAAATCACTCCAGGCAAATGCTGGGATGCTTCCTTAAAAAGGCCATGGCTGAATTCCTTCCCATTCCTTGCCCCCATCCTTTCCCGTCTCTAAAGACCTCGCTGTTGAGAGAAGTAAAGCAGTTAAAAAAAAAATCTTTTATTCAGCACCTCCCCATTTGTGTTTCACCAGACTTTCTTATGATTTTAGTGATAGTAATTTCATATATTAAACGAAAAAGTCATATCACTCCAAAACTGAAATATTTAATCCAAAAGAGGATAGATTGATAGATCCCTGTAAAATAATATTCAGTCAGAAGCTGTTTGGATAAAAATAATGCCATGTCATCGCATTATTTTTGTCTTGAAATTTAGAATTCATGTAGGAATATATAATTATATTAGAAATGATTGGCCAGTTCCTTTCCTCTGGGACTTACATTTTAACATGGGATCTGAACCATGATTAATTTTGTCTAAAACCGCTGAGTGGGAAGCAAGTAGTTCTTGAATATTGTATATCTAAATATTGCCCATTCTATACTGGTGTTGGTAATTGTGTTAACTTGTTGATAGAGTTGTAGAAAATTAAAATTCTGTGTAAGGAATAATATTAAGGAAAACCATCTTCTCTGTTTCCATTTGTGACTTGTAGCCATATCACTATTTGCAGATAGCTTAGAAGTACCACTAACTGCTCTATATTTCACGCAAAACCAAATACAACTTGCAAACGTCACTGAACTTCTATTTTAACTTAACTGGAAGGTTAATCAGACATTTAACATTTAGCCACAACTCTTTTTATTTTAATCAGGATATAATTTAAAATCTCAATTTTATTTCACTGCCCTAACAACAGCAGATGAGAGTATTTAAAACATCACTATTCGCTAACCTTTTCTGAAATGATGTATTCATATTTGCATAAGCTTTATAGGCTTAATGTTATGCATATCTTAAATTTTGAGCCTAACATTGATAGCAGTAATGAAAAGAAAAATGTTCACTAACTGTTTACATTGCTGTGAGTCTGTTTCCTATAAACTGAACTGGTTACAGTATTTTCAGTTAAGGAATTGCAGAATCATTTTCACTGAATATTAGATGCGGCAAGGACTGATGAGATAGTGTTTATCAGTGGTGTTAAGCTAATACCTGCAAAATGTGTTTTAGACAGCTTTGGTAATTAAGAGTAGTTGTAACAGAAAATTAATATGTGGAAAAAATAATTTCCTGCTCATCCTGAAGATGAGTTTGGCAATATAGTCCAAGATCTCAGAGCCCCCAAACTAATGCTATTTTAACAACGCTGAAATAGAGTATTATGTAGTTAATAACGTATGTGTACTTGCTATTATGAAAGGGGGGCCCTTTCACAGGTAGCTGCTACGAAAGGTATATAAAAACCTTGCTCACCTATGTTGAAGAATGAAAGCTTGATTATATATATTTTTTACAGAATGTTGTTGAAAAACAATATTTACTATTGCCAGATACTCCCTCTGGGCCATAACTGCCATAATGCTTTAAAGATCATAAAAAAATGGGGTAAACTACGTCATAGTAGCAAGCCTAAATTTTATATATGTTGCTTGGGGTGGTACTATTTCAAGACATGTTGTAAATAGTCAGACCAATTCAATTTGCCAAAGATCTTCGCAGAAAATAAAAGTTCTGCTTTGAATACGATCGCGTGGACATTATAATGCTCATGAGTTCGAGTGAAAGCATTAGATGGCTTTATAAGTCATTTTTATGGAGTTTTTGTTGTTTGTTGGTCTTAATGAATTATTTTAAATCGTCCATTAATATTTTAATGCCCGATTATCAAATTAACTACAAAATAACAAATTAGGCAAAATGAAATGATTTGATATTTTATTAAATCTTCCTTTTAAACATAAATATAATGAAAAATTATTATTACAAACGTATTATTTATTGTATTATGAACTATTAATCTTTGTAGTCATCACTGTCAATGTTTTATGCTTCCTCATCAAGTCCATGTTCAAACTGAATATCCAATTCATCATCAAAATCGTCCTCCTTTTTATTTAATTCCTTGTAAAAACAAATAAATTAGGTTAGGTTGCAGATAGCTGCAAATATATGAAAGTAATTGAAGTGAAAGTGTAATACCTAATTTATTTCAAAGTGATTCACTGACAGAACTTGCCAATTGATCATCATCAAACCAGTTACAATTTTTTTTTTTTCCTTTTGGTCATATACAAATATTACTCTTTGGATCATTTCTGACATCACTTTCAATCGGAGTATTACTTTCTCATGCGGTATTAACCTTTATTAACTGAACACAATTTTCTAGAGAAGATGGTGCCTGTTTTATTGGCTCAGGTATTGTAATCTGGTCAGGAATGAGTGTACTTGGTGGACGTGAAGACTGTGAAAAAGATGATTGTGGTTCAATAGACCGTGTATTTAAGTTAGTGATCGTTGAACACGTTGCACATAGATCCTCTGTAGCATTTGAAGGATTTTTTTTTGAGCAGGTTTTGTTGTAGATATGAACTTATAATATTTTTTCATTAACCCTATAAATGACTTGTAGCACTCTCTATGATAACCACTTTCAAATAATTCAACTGGAAAAAAATTTCAGGTATGTACAGTCCTTCCTAAGTTTTAAAATTTGTTGATACTTTTTTAATGTCTCTTCAGTAAACAATATTAAATCCTCATTAGAATTGTTACAAAAAACACAATTTAATAACTCTGCCATGATACACTAAACATACATGTACAAACAGGGTACACCATGAGTACAAGAGACAAAGACATCTCACTTGCACTCATGTGTATGAATAATGTCAATGCACTCATAATCAGAGCGGATCTGGGAAGATCTTTGGCCAATCAGATTGGTCTGGCTGCTTACAAAATATCTTGATATAGTACCCCAAGCAACATTACAAAATTTAGGCTTGCAACTATGATGTAGTTTACTCCATTTTTTTATGGCTTTTAAAGCATATGGCAGCAGTTATGGCCCACAGAGTCTGGTGATAGTTAATGTTGGTTTTCAACAACATTCTATAAAACATTTATAAAATCCAGCTTTCATACTTCAATGCAGGTGGGCAATGTTTTTATGTACCTTTTTTACCTGCTACCTGTGAAAGGGCCTGCTTTCATGATAGCAAGTACTCATACATTCTTAACTACATATTGCTCTACTCATACTCAAAATTTCAGCTTCGCTAAAATGACGTAGGTCCTGGTTGGGGCTCTAGGATCTTGAACTATTTTGATAAATTTCTGAAGGTAAATTATTAGCAATGTGCTGATTTTTATGGGATACTACTCATTTACAATAATTGATTACAGAAAGGCATTTGGCTTTTAAGACCAATGTACCCATTCTTTTGCCTTGAGAGATTTCAAAATTTCTGTAAGGATATTAACTGATATGTCAAATTCCAGAGGGAAAAAAATGTATCATGCATCTGAGGGTGATGTTTTTCTAATGAACAAATTTGTAATTCAGCACAGAAATTACATTGTTTTATGTTTTTAGAGTAATTGTTTGGTAACCACTGTAGCTGAATTTTGAGATAAAGAAATTATAACTACTTGTTGTTGGAAACTTTACATTACAGCTGTAATGTCAGAAAAATTAGAAAAAGTTATGTATAACTCATCTAGCAATTTTTTTGAGGTAGTATTAAATTAATACATTTGAACAATTATCTCAACTAGAGAAGTATTTAAATTACACAAATTCCACAGATTCCCAGTTGATACAAAAATCGTAGGCTGAAGATATTTTGTTTTTATTAATGAAAGGAGTTTGACATCAGTGATAGGCAAAATGATGATGAGATTGATATGCAACTATATCTGAAATGTCTGTGAGGAATGAAACTGGTTTCAGATCGACAACATACCATTAGGCAAGGGTATTCATGTGTATCTTAGACTGTTGGCTATATGAATGATATTTCAGATGAATTGGACAAAGGAGGCCAAGTTGATAGTGTGGCACTAGATTTTCGAAGGCATTTGACAGAATGAGCCATAAAATGGTTTTAAATAGACTGAAATGTATTGGATTGGATGAAAAAGTTACTTGTCGGGCAAAGAAATTCTTAAAAGCCTGAAAGCAAAGTGTTAGAGTAAGAAATACGTTATCATAAGAGGTGGAAGTAAATATGAGAGCCAAAGGGAAGTGTGATTGGACCGTTGCTGTTCATTATTGTAATGAATGACTGTGTTGAAGGGTTACGGTCAGAATGTAGGTATTTTTCAGATGATATAGAGGTATAAAATAGGATCAAAACGGGTGAAGACTGTGAACAGCTGCAGGGTGACCTAGATAGAATATGTAAATCGGCAGGTCAGCATGGAATAAAGATAAATGCCAAGAAGAGTCGGCGTACACAGATAAAAAACTAAAGGTTAATTATGATTATAGGGTGGGATCAAAATTGCTTGTTTGAAAGCTTGAAGTGTAAATTATTGGCATAACGTTTGATAACAAACTCAACTGGGCATAGCACATTGGAAAAGTGGTAAGAAAAGGTTTCAAAATCCTTCATTTACTGGAGAGGGCGATGAGAGGATGTAATAGAGAAGTCAGGGAATCGGGTTACAAAACTTTGGTCAGACCATTGGTTGAATATTGTGGTGTAGTTCGGGACCCACATTTTGGTTATCAAATATGAGAATTGGAGGGTGTGCAAAGAAGAGCAGCTAGATTTGTTTGTGCAAATTATTGTAGGACCCAGTCAGTAACTGATATTATAATGGAGCTGGATTGGGAGTCATTGGAGAAAGGAAGAGGGTGAAGAGAGTGCTGGCGATGTACAGAGTATTTGTTGGTGATAGGGCTTTGAGGGAGATTGGTTAAAGAATTAGGAATAGTGCATGGAAGGGAAAGGGTGACCATCACAACAAGCTGATGCTTGATTTCATACGTAAGGATGTGGGAAAATTTTCTTGTTGGTAAGGGTGTCGGGGATTGGAACAAATTACAGAGTGAAGTGGGGAATAATTTACCAAAAAAGTTTAATGAATTTAAAATTTGTAAAATTGGAAAAGTAAATGGGGGAAGAATTTAAGACCCTAATTATAAAAGAAAATTTAAAAAATATATTTTTTAAAAAGGGGTATTTAGATGACCAGTGGAATTGCCACTGGAACGTTTTTTCACTGTTCTGTTTCACTGTGACAGTGATTTCTTATATGTTGCTTCCTAGTGGCAAGTACCAGCACAATTCTAGAGGTGACTGAGTCACCCCTAGCCTTATTTGCATATTAAACGTAACTGTTTATCGTTGCATTTAACCATCCTAGTGATTTCGTACAAGCTGTCATCTGGTGGAAGGTATTAACAATATTATTTGGACGTAACCAAGTCACAGTTAAAAATCACTGTGACCTTCAAGTCACTGTGTTGTATGTCACAGTGACAGGAAAATATCAGTTTATTCCATCAGTATTGTCCGTTCTGCTATTTCGTGAGTCTGTCAACAACAACATAATGTAATTATAATTTAATTCTCATGCCAGAGTAGATGCAAAATTATGCAGCTTTGTTTTCTTTTTCAGTAGTCTTATTTTCTAATCAACCTAATTAAGTTATTCCTCATCACATAAGGCATGTTTTGAGACAGTATACTCCATCTAGAGGTGGGCGCCAAGCCGGCGTGACGCCGCCGTGTCTCTGTGGCGCGCCGCCGCCGACACTTGCTTCGTGGCGTGTCCTTGAGCAACACTTTCTGACACCACAGATCATTTTTTAAATTTTTCGTTAAATTGAGAGAATAAGACCAGTACTTCCTTTCTTGCCTCATATATCAAGGAAGTAATCACTGCCCTTAATGTGCCAGAAACAAATCAAGGTAGGAATCCTATTGCTTCTACAAAATCCACCAATGATACATCTTTGCTGCAAAAACTATTGATGAAACGTCGTGTATGTGCCAATAATGATTATCCAATCGATCAAGAAAGTTGGAGATATTTAGCTTTATCCGATACCTAAGATTCTAAAGATGGATATCTTCTAAGTTACTTGAACAGCAAAAAAAAAAAAAAAAAGACTTTCCTTAATTTTCCGCCCTCGTCAAGACTTTTCTTTGTGTGCCTACCAAAACACTCCTAGCGAAAGAGTATTTTCTGTGACTAGGTTACTCATTTCTGCGAAAAGGTCTAGACTATATTGAGTTCACCCAAAAAAAATTATCTTTATACATGATAACTACAAAGTCTGCAAAATTTTGATTCTATGAGTGAAAAGTTATTTATTCTTCTTTTTGAGACCAAGTAATGAAATATACATATAATAAAACCTGTATATAAAGTAGTCACGCCGCCGGCTGGAAATGTTCTGCACACTGCCGCCGAGATTTTGGCTGGTGGCGCCCACCTCTAACTCCATCCATTAAGTTGGACAATTTAGTTTCCTCTCTAAAATTACATTGACAGTCAATATTCATCTCGTGATGTATAAAAATAGGACCATATTTTTCTTTCAGAATGTGCTGATGGCATCATTCATGAGTCTGATTTGGACACTGATGAGACTGAAACTGATGAAGACTTCTATGACCAGCATCCACAGCGTCAAGCAAATAAACTGTTGGCAGAGAAACGGAATCGCTTGATGTTGCTAGCAGCAGTTGCCCCTGCGAGCAATGGTACTATGCCACTGGCACATCAGCTGCAAGATATACAGCAAGTGCGGCAGCAGCAGCAGCAGCAGCAACAACAACAACAGCAACAACAACAACTACAACAACTACAACAACAACAACTACAACAACAGCTACAGCAAGAGCTACAGCAAGAGCAGCAAGAGCAGCAGCAACAGCAGCAGCAACAACAACAACAAAAACATCATCAGCAGCAGCTTCAGCAACAGCAGCAACGGCAAAGGATATTGTTTCAACAGCAACTGGAGCAGGAGCAGCAGCAGCAGGCGCATCAGCAGGAGCTGCAACGGAGACAACAAATTCAGCAGCAGCCACGTGGACTGGGACCTAGTGAGATCCGCAGAATGAGAGCTGAAAAAAGAAGACGGAATGGTGGATCTTCCAGACGTGCAGCGGCTGCAGCATCTGCCGGCAAAGACTCTAGTGGAAGGTCTTCAATTCACTTGCATTTACCAGTGTATCGTGACAAAGCTCCCACAGCCTCGCAGATTGCTCATCAAGAAGTTGGCTCTCCAGTAACATCAGCTTCTGCTCAAACAACAGGGGGCAGTGGTTCTGAAGGGGAAAACAAAAGGCTTTCAAAAAGAAGACGGGTACCCAAACGATTCTATGGGGATTCTAGTGATGAGGAGGGAGACACTCCAACACCACCTTCAAAATGGCGTAAAGTGGGAGGTACGATCTCAACGACAGTTGCCTCAACACCACCACTCAATGTACCCGAACCAACAACTCCTCTTCGGCAACAGGTGAGCTTTTTAGTGTTGTGCTTTGACTGCTAACTATTTATTTCTCTGAATTTTGCAATATAAAAACTAGATTTTTTTGTGAATAGTGGTATCTGACTAGTGTGCAATACAATTTTTTATATGCAATTTTACATTTTTCTCCATCATTTTGTAACTGGTAAAATGGTTGCAGTCTTATTCGACCTTACTTCTGTACCTCGCCTTCCTGAGAGGCTTCACTATGGAGGAATGTGCAGTAAATCGAAAGTCTGTCACCAGGTTGCAAGACCACACAAATTTTTATAACATCATAATGAAACAGTCTTCCTCACCTTCTGCCAATCTGTCCTTTGCTTAATATACTAGCATTTGCAGTTTAACCTAAATGTAAGAAACAAATGACTGCCACCTCTTAGACTAGTAATTCCTGTAGATTTTCTGTATGTTATTCTTATTAATTCAAAACTCATTTTCGTACTGGTTCAGATTAATATAATAGAATAGTTTTTAGTAATACTTCCATGTGCCATTCTTCTCCAAAATTTATCAAATACAAAAGTTAATATTCATTCTGCTGTGTATTCAGAGATTGTAAGGCCCTGAGTTTCTAAGAAAGTTGCTGATAGGACAGGAAACTATGAAGTTTTACAATTAATTTTTTTTTTCAGAATATAAAAATGAAAATGTGACTTTTGTTTTCCTGAAACATAAGAATCGCAGACAGAATTTAAACATATTTTGTTCACTGTGTGAATGAAGTCAAGTGCCCGTTTCAGTGTAACTAAAAAAATTAATTTTGTGCATTAGATTAACTGTGTTCAATAAAAGAGTACTTTTTTCTCAGTTTTTCATCCATTTTTAGTTCAACATTGAAACTAATAAAATGAGAACCTAGTTTTTTCACCTTAGTTCTCACCTACACAGTGATTCAGTTACAGATGTTACGACAAAAGTTATTTACTCTCATTATTGGAGGTGTCAGGAATTGGTTGGGTATAGGGGATTGGATTCTATTGTAGAGTTATAGTAAGCTACTGATTATTAAATACAGTCAATTACTTTTCTCTAGTGTGTTAACAGTATAGTTCATGAATGCAAAGCAAGCTTGTTAGAAGGTAAGAGAAGAGAAAGGAAGGTAAGGTTGATTTAGAAAGCTGTAAAAGTTCTGGCAATGGTTACAGTTTGAGCTAGACCTGATTTCCAGTTTGTCCTACCTGAATTACAATGTTGTTTAATGTGGAACATGAAGTGAGATATAGAAATTATCTGTGGTACATAATGAAATTGTAAAAAAAAAAAAAAAAAAAAAAAAAAAAAAAAAAAAAAAAAAAAAAAAAAAAGTTGTCTGTACATGTAATTTATCTCAGAAAGAGTAATTGCGATGTACAGTACTGATATTCAGAACTCAAAACCATAAAATTTTGAATTTTATCTACCTGGCTGCCTGCCTGCACATTACATAGAAACTAATGGACAGAATTCAACGAAATGTGTAGAATAACTTTTTCTCCTGGTTACAACCATACTTTGCAGTGACATTGGCCATAACATAACAATAAATACTAGAATTTTTTATGTATGTGCACATATCAAGCAAAAATCAACAAGTGCATTTCATCTAAACTGCCCACAGTGATAGCTTGTGTCCCATTAGGGGTAACTTACATATTGATTGACATCTGTAAGTTGATTTTTTTTTTTTTTACCATAAGTGTTTTGTAAAGGCCGAGAGCTTCTATGGCATGGTCCACATGGGTGAAGTCATAGGCAAAAGGTAATCTATTAATAACAGATTATTTGACAGGAGACAAGACATAAAATTGATGATATGATGCAACATTCCAAAATGCAAATTTTCAGTTTGAACCTTTGGTTGGTTGCTTTGTCCTAACAGATATGCCTGCTAGTTGTAAATCATGATTTATAAGGGAGGCATGTCATTAAGTAAGGATGATGCAAAAATGAAATTTGATAGTTTCCTCAGTTGATGAGAATGATACACTGCTAAAAAAATTATAGTTGCTTAATGAAATTTGTTTGATATTATGAAACTTTTGTGTTTGTACTTGATTGATCCAAGATTGAAGATTTAACTACTGCAGCAAAAAAAAAAAATCATTGGTTTCTTTTGATGGTAATAAATGATGCATTTTACTAAATCATAAATACAAGTGTTAGTTTTCTTTTATTGTTGTGACATGTGATGTTAATGTGTACAATTTGTGATTTAGTTTATAGTATTATTAATTGGATTCTGCATCGAAAAATCTGAAGGTTTCTAAAATAGACCATTCTGTGAACTTAATAATTGAATTTATCTCCTGTCATTGTAGCAAATTGGTGCCTAAGGGAACCAATCTTGCAGCATTTTTTATTAACTGAAGAAGATACACTATCAACAATTTTCTGTATGTTAGCTTTTTCCTTGCTGTATATTCACTTGCTTTGGGATTTGCAAAAATAGACTTTTTTATGTGTTAACCTGATTTCTCATATGCCCTCTTTATTTATACTATAAATATAAATACAGATTAGAGACACTTCCACTATCTATGCAGTATACACTTTACTGAAAATATTAGTCCATTCGTTACAGGTTGTATCTCAAATTAGTTTCTAATCTAACTATGAAGAAAAGTGGAATATTTTGTTTCTCACATTGATATTTTTCAGCATTATTTAGATACTGTGTTGAAAAGAATTTGTATAAAGGAGTGAACCAGATAAATTCCCTTAGTTGTTGCATCTGAGACCTTCTTATAACAAATCAGTGTGGCAATTTCATTCAACACAGATGAAATGATAGCAGGTTTTTTTAACTGGAATTAACTTAATTTGTTTTAAGGTTATTGTTGAACTAAGGTAATTGTCTTGATATAGGTCACATTGCCATCTGCGGCGGCCCTTCTGTCGTCGGCGCGTAGTGTGGCAGCAGCGCGGAGGCCAATTGAACCTACTAATCACAGCTCTTCAGGAAGTAGTTCATCATCCTCTGACAGTGATGCTGGAGACTCGGATGATGAAAGTGGTTCTGAGGCTAGCAGCCCAGTAGCTGTCAGTGGAGTGGGAGGAGAGAGTGGAGTTATGCAGGCTGAAAACTCTGGCAGCAAAAATGAGAATCTCTACTGTTACTGTCAGTGTCCGTATGATGAAGTTTCAGAGATGATTGCTTGTGATGGAAAGGACTGTCAAATAGAGTGGTTTCATTTTGAATGTGTTGGAATTATGGTGCCACCAAAGGGCAAGTGGTTTTGTCCAGACTGCCGCAAAAAGTCCACATCTTCAAGAAGTGGAGAGTATCTACTGCACGTGTAGGCTATTGAACCATTGTGTATTATCACGATTAACTGGACACATTTTTTAGTGCATTGTGGATACTCGATAAGATATTTTATTCTTGTTGTGTTCTTCCTATTCCACACCAGAACATGGTCAGCTGTTAAAGGTAATGAATTCAAGTGTAAGTGCAGATTGAAAATCCAGTAGTTCTATATTGCTTCAGAGACTATTGTCTTTTGTAAATAGTTTTACTCTTTCCACGTCTTGAAGTTGACATTTGCCATTTTATTTGTACCCTGCCTGTGTGGAATGTTTCACAACTGTAAATTGAAGAAAAAAAAAATAGACATTGTAATATGTTACTGTGGAACTGGGATTAAATATTAGGATCTGAAACCTAACATTCTGAAAGATAATTGTCTTTGATTATATATGTGATACAGTGAAACTTTATTTACGCCTGAAAGGCACTTATTGTTATCTTGTATGTATACAAGTATTTTTATTTTGAGATGTTAGTTCAAATACTTTTATTAATTGTGTGACTGAGTAAAGATAACTGAGTGTCACTTGTAGAAAATGCTGTACATAGTGAGTATAGTACCTTACCACATTTATGTAGGTATATGAATAAAAAAACAATATTATTGTAAACATTTTAATTATAATGTATACACTGGAGAGCAAAATTTTTAATCTCTTATCCTGTAAATTTTCTTGTGTTTTATGTATTTATATATATTTACATCTACTAAAAATTTCATAATACACATACATTGATGTTTTGTTTATACTTCACTGGGTTTGTCAGCAGAAACTTTATCTGCCATTGATCCTGGAATCCCCAAGATGTCTTCAACAAATTGCTGGTACGACAGCTCCTAATGACATAAAAAAAAGTGTTGGGTAAGACTATGACTTGAAAGTAATTCATGGAGAACATAAACATAATTTTTATTGTGTGTGTGAACACACATAACTGACACAAACACAAGAAACATTGCATTTTTCAGGTCTTATCCCTTCATCAGCGATATGAACCTCACAAAGGGGAGGTGCTGCAGGAATATCCTCCAGCGCCCACCTTCTGTGATGATGTGCTTGCTGATGAAGAGCAAAAACACGAAAATCACAGTCTCTCTTGTGTCCTTGTCTGTTATATGCACTTATGCCACACAGCCATCATCTAAGGTATGCAGTGGTCCATTTACCTATCGTAATATATATCTCAATCTGAAAAGATAAAAAATTGAGGTATTTACCACTTTATTTCACTATTTCTCTTTTTGTGAAATGTGATAATTGCTTAGAATTATTTTGTATTGAAACTAATAGTATTTAGATATGCAAAAAAAAAAAAAAGTGCTTTTTGAAACTGCAGGGGGAAAAAAGAGAACCATATTTGCAAATTATTACATGATACATCACAAATTTTTAGGGTTTTACTTATGTTGGAAGTTTTTTTATGTTCTCATCAACTCTAATGTTTAAAAAAGCTTAGAGTTAGCCTTCTAAGATGTCTGTGCTAAGCTGAGGACATATCCACTACTTGGTTTACACATTGTTACAAGCTGCATAATCATAACTTATTGTTCAGCTCGTGTCACAATCTGTGTGAAATTCCACATCTGCAAAGAGGTTGCAGCACAAGGTGTTTTACATTTATCATCATTTGCCTTCATTCTGGAACTGGCATGGTAAATTTTCCTCTTCATTTCAGAAAAAAAACTGGATTATATCATTGTTACTTTAATATTAGTCATCATGTACAATATTGAGATATGATGAAAAATTTTATAATTGTTCTTAGCTTTGAATTATTTTTTATCTATCTGATGCAATAAATGACTCCGGAAGTTGCAGGCCTTTTTAATGTGGAAAAATTACTACAATGGCCTTGAGAAAATGATAGATGCATGAATCATGTTGCTGATTATGGGAAGCATTATACAACTTAATATACTTCCGTATATTTAATTTTCAACTGTATGATTTTAACGATTTATACATTTGTTTCAGTTGATATGGGGAGAAAACAGGTTTTGAAACAGTTACATCAAATTATAATTGACAGTTGTGATATTAAAGGAAATTTTTTAGCTAAATTATTCACAATGTTAAAGGATCACAGTTGTTTGTACTGACCCCATGTTAATGAAAGTTTTTACTTACAGGCTTTACACCCATCACATACGTGGTTTGCTGCTTTCCCACTTTGGGTTATGTTATGACTGTAAAAACTGAAAAGTAAAATTCTACATGGTGGCTGCCTGAAAATTCAGGTGGTGTGTTCTCCCCCAACCGTTCACTTTCTCTCTCTCTCTCTCTCTCTCTCTCTCTCTCTCTCTCTCTCTCTCTAATTTCTGCTAATCAAATTTTTTCTCCTTCTGTTGTAAAAGGTTATTTGTTTAGCATGTCACTATTATGAGTGTGTATGAATAAAAATCATACTCCCATTTTGCTTAGTCTTTCTCTATGGCTATATTTTTGACCTTGTTTGATATTGTCAACACTTTTGCACAATGTCATGTCCTCCAGCTGGAGTTCAGTGCTTTTGTACTATAAATTGAATAAAAAGTTGCTACACTCTAGTTTGAGGTAAATATATTAACAGGTTAAGTATGTAAATGATAGATTCTCATGAAATTTGAATTACCAGCCTTTTGAACTTGAATTTGTCATCTCAGTAGATTTTTCATAGCTAATTGTGTTCAAGTCTTAGTTAATACAACAGTTTCAATACACAGCTAAAGCAGAAATCCATAACTGTCAAACTAGTACTACTGAATATTGAGAATAGCAATTTTAATTATAATTTTATTGGAGATGGGCTAGAAAAGTTAGTAGATGGAAATATTTACCTCTGGAATGTCAAATTCTGCATTCAAAGGCAATTCATTTTCTGATTTGGTATACAGTTCGTCATCGGACTGTATAGTTTCGGTTGAGGAACCTTCCTTCTGGTGGAGGAGTGTTTTCATGTAGTCATGAAATTGATTAATTTCCAAACATTCACCTGAAATATGATATACTTTATTTGAAGTTTGTCTTGGCATTGCTACAAAATACAGTTACATCTTGTTCCATAATTAAGTAGACTTGGATCTTATATTGACTTTCTTCTTGGCATTATTTTTTTTTAAATTCAGATTGTTTTAATTGGCCCAACCTCTTTTTGAAACAAATACTGTTTGTTAGAAATATGTAATTATGTCACAGGTGCCAAAATACTTAGTGTCTAATGGATTTAAAATGGGAACTCCACCACTTTAGGAACCTTCGTGAAACTGGTACTAACCTGTTGAAATTTAAATCAGTCACAAACGTGAAGAGGACATGTCGATGAAGACACTGGTGTAAATTTCAACAGGTTAGTACCAGTTTCGCGAAGGTTCCAAAAGTGGTGCAGTCGCAAGGCCTAGCCTTTGAATAACTTAGAAATTATTTACTGTTGGAACTGTTTGCTATAGACTTAGCCGTTAAATTATTTACCGTCTTTTAATTTCCTGGTGTGCTGATGTTTTCTAGATGAAACATTACATTTCCATCATTCAGTTGCCTGAATGGTATGAAGGTGTCATCTTGCAACTATTTGTTTATTGTCATTAGATAAATCCATGTTTATTTTGCATCATACTAGAAACTGATTTATTAGACTGTACAGTTTTTTTTTTTTTTTTTTTTACCTTGTTTTGTTGGGTATAATAAATGTATTTACCTGTATTTAATTACAGAGGTTAAAAACTGTGATTCTATAAATAAGTATTTATTATTATTATTTACTACAGTATCCACGTAAAAATACATTTGTATACTATGCTCAAATGTAACATATTTATTGTGGTTATAGGCTGTGTTTTGCCAGCAATTTAAATATACAAGAGTTTAGTTGTTTTCCTGCATTTCCCTAAGGTGCTATTCAGATTTATTAAATTAATGCGGTCAAGTTGTATGTACAGTTTGTTTAAAGATATTTTAGAAATTCACCTTTTTCTTCAAGCACTTTTATTAAGTTATTTATCCTCACCACCTTCTCTTCTCCAATCACATCATGAGCCAGTGTTTCAAATGCGTTCTTCAGTTTTTTAGATGACACTCCAAGTGCTGGGCGGTGGTTCAAATACAACTTGAGTGTATCTTCAAACTTAATGCTATCTACTCCTCCCTCAGAAACATTGTTGCTGCTGCATCTTATCTCATGCAACATATTTTCAATCTGAAATAAATTTATTAACATTTCAATTAAATATTTGTTTCGGAAAGTAACTGAAAATTTTACTGCTACATCCCTATTTTAATTTGACTTAATACTGTGCACAGCAATTTACCTTAACCTTCATAGGTTCTTGTTTGATATGCTGGCATAGTATCACAGTATTGCTGCTATAAAAACCTTCTGGGAAACTACTTTTTTTTGTAATATTGAACATTTTTGCACTTTTTTTATGTTGTTTCCCTTTCAACAAATGAATAGTCAGAGGCTTTTATGGCATTGTTATAATGTATACTGGCTATAGCCAAAAATAGTTTTTTTGTTTATGTATATTTTGTTTTAAGCTTTAAGTTTTTTGTGAACATGATAACTTAAGATCATCTGAAACTGCACATTTTTTTTTTGTTAACTCAACAAAATAATTTTCTTGAAATTGAACCAAATTGAAACTGTTTTATAATATTGGTTTGGTACATAAATTTGTAACTTTTAACAGTACAGTACAGCACACCCTCGCTGATCTACCAAATGCATAACATTATCTTTTATTGATGCGTCCTGTCCTTCGGATTGGGAGATGTTTTGTATTCGGTCTTAGCTACTCCTTTATCTGGTTATGTTAGCATAAAGAAACCATTTCTTGTGACCAGTAATGATATTTGGTAGGAATGATCGGTGTTTGTTCACAAGTTAATCAACAACAAGGAAGCAGATAAGCACATATGGCCTCCCTCTGATTTTTGTATTCTTTAGCTTGGAGCATGTAGTACACAGGCAGATTTTGAACCTTACCCATTGAATGCAAATGTTGCCCGATGGTGGAATGTTACAGTTTACCATATTTGCCAGTTTTTGTACACTGACGTTGACTGTTGTCAATTAAGGCATTTAAACGGTCTTCATCAGACTTCGAATCTCTTCCTAAACTTGAAGTGTCAATAAATGTCCTCCTTAAAACAAGGAAACCATTTTCTTACTGTGTTCCCTCCGATTGTCCCCAAATGTGGTGCAATTGTTTCCAACCACTTCCTATGCTTTCATTCCTCTATTGAACTTAGAAATGTTCCACTTTATCCACTTGGCACTACTTTTTATAGCATCGATGGCTCCACTAAATACCTTAACAATGAATAATCCAATATATGAACTCGAGCACAACAATTGAACTTCAAAACAAAAATTATAGTCGATAAGTAAACCAATAGCAAGCAGTGTGTCAACACAAGGTACAAAAACACCGTGAACTAATGCACCAACCTAAAACAAGACACTTAAGTCTGTTTATTATAGCTTTTAAAGATGTGTAACACTGTTAATCTTAGATAGGAAGGTATCTGTGCATCATTTGTAAGCACAAGAAATTTTGGTTCTTGTGGTTTTGTGTATGTTTATGATAAAATGCTGTTTCAGTTCTCTCTTAATTCATTTCTTAATGAAAATTAATCAAGTGCTTGGGTATCTTCTGAAGTGTGTGGTAATATTTAACTGTATATGGAATGAAACTGTGCAACATTATTATTTCTTGTCGGTGCTTATTTTCACTGTGAAATTACCATTTATACTTGTTTAGAAGACCATGAAAAGAGTGCATTTAACTCAACTGGAGTTTTAAAATTCTATTTTTTTGCTTTCAAAGTATTATGCACAATACATATTTCTTGTGTGTTCCTATCATTTTCAGAACCATTTATAAAAGGTCTACCAAGCATGCGGGGTGGGTGGCAATGCATTCTGGAAGACATAGGTTTGAATCCCCATCCAGATCTCAGTTTTCCATGGTTTCGTGAAATCACTCCAGGCAAGTTCATGGAGGGTTCCTTCAAAAGGCCATGGCTAAATTCGATCCCGTTCCTAGATGCTGGTCCTTTCCCACCTCTAATGACGTAGATAAGCTTCAACAAGGTGTAAGACAAGAAGAAAACAAATGTAAGGCCTCTTTGGGAATGAAATAAATCATGGCTGTTCCAGACATGTTTCCTAATAGTTTAAGTCTCAACCATTTCAGCAGCAATTTTAATTTTATGATCTAATAATTGTATAATATGAAATCTCTGCAGGATAGGACTGACAAACCAGTAGAATGGTATGTATATTTGGACAAGAAAGCCTAACATGTGATGTTATGAGGATCCCATTAATTTGCATTGCTTATTATCAGGCACATTTTAGTGTCGCCGTACATGATGCAGGGAGGTACATGAAGACCAGTTTTGAAACTTAAGCTTAGTTTTGCTGACTGTTCTAAATGCACTGTTCTGTAACAATGTAGGAAAATGATAGAATGCTCCTCAATTTCATGCCTTAAAAATTCCACATGAACAACCTTGACAGTTAACACAGGGATCATTGCACATATTGCCTCAAGATTAGAAGGCTGTGACAGAAGTGGAATGTGCAATGTACTCTATCATATTGCAAGTGGCTAGATCGTAAGTTTCCCCAGTGGTGCCTTTTACATAAAACATTTAATTTATGATCTGAAACTGCCTACTGATGGACATGCACTAAGTTTTCACCCTCCCCACCCCTCTCTTGCTTCTCAACTCCCATTTTTAGTTAATTCATTTATCTGTTTTTCATGCTTTCAATCAAAATCATTAGATATCTGGGTCTTTCTCTGCAGTTTCTCAAGTGCTGTTGAAGTAAGTACGACTTAACTGTTTAAGAACTTCATTTCTTCTATTTGAATTAACTGAGAAAATTTTTTGATACATAATGCCATGAAGATAGACTTGCACATAATAGTTCGCGACTGGGAGCGCTCAGTTTAGTTCGCAGCTCCCTTGCGAACTGGTTTGCTCTTTTAGTTCGTTAGTTCGCGTCTCGAATTCAGAGAAACAGATCGTAAGCTCACCTTGCTATCGCTAATGCACGCACTATCTTGTTTGTTATGTCAGTTTTATTAGGACATAATTAATAATTTTTTGTCGTTTCTAAATGGAATTTAATATGATCTACTTAACATAAGTTATTACTCAATAATAGACTTTTCAAATGACATGATCAGTGGCCGTCGATAAATCAAAGTGTTCATTGTCTGTTCATTGTCCTTTGCACAAATGGGTAAATTGAATAACTGTTCTCCATCCACCATTGCCAAATTCAGCGGAAGCATCCTTCCACACTGTCCTCCCATATAACAGAAAGTGTAGTATGGCTGAAATACCATTTATGCTACAATAAGAGCTCAAGAAAGTCATGTTTGCTTGTGCATCTCTCTTTGCTTCGTTTTTGTTTTGTTAATCATTTTCACTTGGAAGCTCTTCCTTCTTTTGATATTTAATTTAATTAAATTAGTTATGGAAAGTGGTAGCAATAACGAAAGTGTGTCAATTTCCAGTGAATTGGAAGTCATTGAGCGATTATTTTATTAGCGTAGGGGAGGATAATCCAACACACATTCAAAATATTTTGGCAACGAATGAGACTTATGAAGAAATAAAAGTTAAAATCTTTTTGAATTTCGCGAGCCATTTCTTTACATAACTTTCACAAAGCTGTTAAACAACTGGAAGGTATTAACGTCACAGTCTGAGATAAGTATTATATTCTGTCAACTTTAAAATCAGCACTAGAAAAATGTAAAAGAGTCTGTTTCTTTGGTTAAGAAAATAAGAAAAAGTCTTTAGAAGTCAAATTCTCCACAGAAAGTGATAATATTAAAAATAATGTTCAAGTATTCATTGTTAAAAGTCTGGAGTATCTTAATGAATGGTTAGATTTTAATGAAAGCAATTAGCTGTACAAAATAAAAAAATTAAATTCAAAACATGAGGTTTCATTTGATGACTGTAAGACAATATTAGAGGTTCTAAATTTACGAGAAAAAATGTGTATCAAAGTGAACGAACTTTACTCTGAAATAACAATATTACACGAAATCTAGGTAAAAGAAGAGCAGTATTTCATTAATAAAAAAATGAGCTTTTGATTGACATCAATTTAACAACTGAAAGCAGGACGACGGCGGTCCAAATCCCCGTCCGGGTGTCCAGATTTGGGTTTTCCATGGTTTTCCAAGGTTTTCCAAATCACTCCAAGCAAATGCCGGGATGCTTCCTTCAAAAGGCCATGGCCGAATTCTTTTCCATTCCTTGCCCTCCATCCTTTCCCGTCTCTAAAGACCTCACTGTTAGAGAGACGTTAAGAAGATAAAAAAAAGGCAACTGAAAGCGATAAAGCATATGACAATTTTATTGTAGACAAAAAATTGTTAAAGATGCAAGAAGAACAAAAATTATAGCTTAAAAAAATTAAATAGTTAAAAACATACCTTTTTTCCTCTTCTACGCTTTCATAAAATATTATATTTTTGTAGGTTATTATAAAAAACTACTACCATCAACCGAAAAAATGTTGGTAACCCTAGTGGCGAATGGTGCTAGTTTGCGACCGGTAGTGCTCGGTTTAGTTCGCAGCTCCTTAGCGAACTAGGTTGCTCCCCACTGGAATTCCAGAAAGACAGCTAGTTCGCTCGCTTTGCTAGCGCTACTGCACACGCTCCCTTCTTTGTTAGGGTAGTTGTGGTTGGTTGTCTTTTAATTGTTAATGGGATCTAAGTGCGTTTTGTTTTCACATTCAGTGTTAAATTTCCGTTTGTGACTTCTGCAATAATTATTAATGTTGAACAGTTTTTTTTTTTCTTTTTATATCTATGTCTTTAGTGAAATGTGTCCACAGGGAACTTTTAGATAATAAACTAAACCAAATTCGGTCTTCAGGAAAGGGTTTAACGAACTAAGGAGCGAGAGATCTGGGAACTGGTTTGCGTAGTTTGCCTGTGGGAGCGCTCTTCCAAACTAGTTCGTTCGCGAACTACACAAGACTACATTATGATACTACCTTTTTATGCATGAAATGCAGTATATAGAACTATAGATTTTGCCTAAAGATGATTATTATTATTATTTTTTTTTTTTTTTTTTTTTTTTTTTTTTTTTTTTTTTTTTTTTTGAACACTGTAATGGTTAAATTGTATAAATTTGTAACCATTCATTTATTATGCATTAGCTGCACTAAACTGTCACTTCTTATTAGTAAGCTTATTCATGTGAAAAGGAAAGAGAAAATTATAGCCAACACTCACCAAAGTTGAAGGGAGGAGGGCAGCGGCAAACCACACACACACACACACACAAAACCACAATATTTCGGGTTTAACCCTTTATTAAGTGGAAAGAAACGTGTATCTGAGTTCGCGCAAGTTTTGCGATCAACACAGCCCCACGCAGAATGAAATTGACTGTCGGAGGTGATTGGAGGGGGGGGGGCAACGATAATATAATCACAAGTATTAATCATAAGAAAGAACTGTGGGACATTTTAAAGGAGAAATATTAATAAAAATAAAAAAAATAATAATAAAAATTTTGAAATAAGATATGTGCACATTTTGCATTGGGACTTGTTGCATGGGAAGGATGCAAACAATGGAGCATCAGAGAATTGAGGTTAAAGTATATTTTTTAGATTAGGTGGTTATCTGAATGCTGTGGTTGGAAGGATAGTGGGAAGTATGCAGTGCATTTTAGGAAAGGATCTGAGGAAGTCTTAGAAAAAAAATGAAGAATTTGGTTTAACAATTCCAGACCAGGGAAATGGGGTTCTGGTTGGTTTTGGGTTGTATGTGTTGGTATGGTGGACAGTTCTTGACACTTGATATCTGTTTTTAGACTAATTGTGGAGGGTAATTGCAGTTTATGACTGCTGGAGTCAGGTTGTTGGAGTAAAGGATTCTTGGTCAGAGCAGATGCTAGGCTGTATGGGATTGACTGTTTTGTGTGATGTGGTTGGCAGCTATCAAAATAGAGCTAGTGTTGTATGTGGACAGAAGTGTGTAAGTAACAATTTTGTACAGAGATGTCCACATTCAGGAAAATGATGTCAGTCTGAGTGTAGGACCAGGTCAAGTTTTGAGAGGGGATGTTACAAAGTGAATTCAAGAAGGTTTTGGTCCAGATCATAAAGGAGTAATCTTCACACCTGAACCACTGGGTGGGTTATAAAGTTGTGAGTTTTCTTCAAAATGTTACCTCAGCTTCTCAATATTTTCATTTGTGTTAGCAGTTTTGGCCACCGAGGCCAGTAATAGTCCTGGCATTTGGGTGTTGAGATAACCTTCTGGCCATCCAAATTTTGTTTTTAATTTCTTACCTAAAATCACTCCAGCCCCTACCAGTTGTTTCCTTCAAAAGTCTTATGTCAGATTCCTTCCCAATCATTTTAATGACCTCGATGTCTAATAGGCATAAAGCCAGATATGTTTTTTGGTCATCCTTTACACTAATAATCTTTATTTTTATTGAGTAACATCCGTTCAATTTTTGTCACTAACGAACATACCACTGTGGAAGATAGATTGAAATACTGATGCCTGTGTGAATTATTTCTTCTCTCATGCTGTTAGGAATTAACATGTACAGGATTAGTTTTTGTGCTTGGCATTTTGTGCCACTCACAATTTTCTGTGGTTTGCAGGGTAGCCGTAGATGAATGTTCTCGCATATCAGAACAATCTTACTCCCTCCTCTAAACTTGAAGTATGCATTCAGCATCTCTTCAATGGTCCCACCTGCTCATTCATTAACAGTACAACCACGTTTAAATGTAGCTACTCTTCACTGTAGAAAATGAATGAGAAGATTATAATCTTTACCAACTGTGGATGAATATTCATTATTACCAAACAGTTCAAAATTAAGAATTTTATGACTGCACCATAATCCAATTTATCCATTGCAAGAATACATATCAAATATGGCTACTTTAAGATGACTTATAAATTAAACTAGTATACAGATCAAGTTGAAATTTAGTGTTTTATCGTCACACATTTACCAACATAACAATAATAATAATAAAGCATTAATAAACCCACCCACGTGGCTGTGCACGATAAGGTGCCACCACAGTGGATCGGGGGAAGACAACGGGAGAAGGCTAGACTCGGGTCCCTTTCCCTGCATATCAATTGCCCTAATTGCAGTTCCCATAATCAACCTGGCATACACTGCTCTGATGGCAGCAGCCACGCCATTTACTGCCTTGTCTTAGGCAGAGTATTGTGGAGGTTTTGTTGGTGGACATTTCCTCCTAGTGTCAGGTGATGGGTCATATCCTTGCTGTGGGTTTGTCTTCAGGTTGGCGTTTTTGGCACAGGCTTCATGGGATTAGAAGTTCCCGTTTACTGTATAAGCTTCAGGGGTCCAGCATGTGGTCCCAAACCGGTTGGGTAGCTACCCAATACGATGATTAATGGGTTTGGGGATTTCTGGGCAGATTTGTAAAATTTTATTGCTAGAGCCCGGAATCTTTTCTGGAGTATCGGGGGTCTAGTGGCGTCGTGGATGGCTGCGGTTGGAAATCTGCCATCGACGTGCAGCGCTCTTCTCAGAGCACGGTTTTGAACAGTCTGCAGATGGTGTAGACTCGTCGGGGCAGCGTATCCCCACACCAGGCAGGCATATTCGAGAATTGGCCTGACTAGTGTGCAGTATATCCACACACCTGTTGAAGCAGCTACTTTGCTTTCCCTATTTAGTATGGGGTACAGAGCGTGGAGTCTCGCACTGGCACGTTTTTGGAGATCTTCGATGTGCGGTCTCCAGGTCAGTCTCGTGTCCAGTGCGACTCCTAGGTAACGCACAGTTTTGTACCAGGGCACCAGTTCGTTGTTTAGTTTATTCTGTGTATCCGGCAGCCGTCTTAGGTGGGGCCCAGTTCTTTTGGTTAGTAAGATGGCCTGTGTTTTGGTGAGGTTGATCTGTATACGCCAGCTCCTCGCCCAGTCTTCTGTTTTCTGTAATGTTTCCTGCCGGCGTCGGGTGACAATTGCTTTGCTGCGGCTGGTCGTGTAGTAGGCAGTGTCGTCAGCGTAGGTGGCGGTGTGAACCCTTTCGTGAGTCGTCACATTAGCCGTGTATAAGGACCGAACCTTGAGGTACTCCGGCATGTATTCCTCTCCGTGTAGAGGTGACGTTTCCGACACGTACGCAGAAAGTGCGGTCTTCCAAGTACGATTTAATCAGCTTAACGAGCTTGCCTGAGAACCCCAGCTTGTATAGCCTCGGTAGAAGTCCGGAATGCCAAACTGAGTCGAAGGCCCGGGAAATGTGCAATACTACTAGACCGCAGTACTCCTTAAAATTGAAGGCACGCATGGCAGTCTCCACCACCCTTAACAGTTGCTGGGTGGCGGAGTGTCCATGGCGAAATCCCAGTTGATGGTTTGGAAGGATTCCTTGCTGTGCGATCACTTTATTTATTGATTTAATGTCTTAATAATAAACAACGATTACTTACAAAAATAAGTTTTCTATTTCTTACACTGCAAGACGTTAGAAATAATGTGATGATATTTTTATTGTAATGCTTTATGGTATACGATATTTTTTGTTTGGTTACCTGGTGAGTAAACAAATAAAGCTGACGGTTTTCCAACGCGTGAACAAGCATCATACAACTGTCCATGCATGGTTTTTCAAGATTAATGCCGCAAAAACACTCGGCGACTGACCCTGGGATTTATTTATGGTCATAGCGAAAGCAAAGGGCACTGGAAATTGCAATCGTTTAAATTCAATTGGTACTTCAGTTGGTACCATTGGATGCGAGGTATCAACACATCTTCTCCCGTATATTTTTCCTTTAGAATGGTTGCTTCGATCATATTGTTCAGTAATTTTTTCACTGCTAGCCGTGTGTATTACAAAGACGCGGTTGGTTGATATTTCGCAACATTATGACCACTGATCCTACGTTTAATTGAAGATTATGAGGCAGCAATCCTGGTAAATCTAGTGACTTCAAAAATTCTGATTGATAGTTGACATCATCTTGGTTAGTTGCGCAACTGACCGATCGTGGTGGTTGAACGGTTAATATTCGGGCCTTGCATTCGGGAGGACGCGGGTTCGAATCCCCTTCCGGGCATCCAGATTTGGGTTTTCCATGGTTTCCCCAAATCACTCCAGGCGAATGCCGGGATGCTTCCTTCAAAAAGGCCATGGCCGAATTCGTTCCCATTCCCTGTCCCAAGTCCCATCCCGCCTCTAATGACCGTAAAGCCATAGAAAAAGAAATAACAAACTGACTTGTATGTCCTTAATTTACCGGCAATTTCATTTTTATTTTTGAAATTTATTTAATTTACATCCGTGTTTTTGTCTCTGTAGTATAGCTCGTTCGTTCAACTAAAAAATTGACAGGAAATTTAATGCAGCCAGTCAAAATTTCTACAGGGATTTTGTCATTACCAATGCCAACGAGTTGTTTTCAAATCATTTCTTCAGATCGATCATTTTGCAAGTCGAAAGATAATCATAAAGCGCCTTTGTTTTGTTTTGATAGACTGGGAGCATGGAGGAAGGAAATGTATGGAGACGACGCAAAAGACCTTCACCACGCATTGAAGTGAAGCCGGGCGGAGGAGGAGTGGGGGGCTAGGCCGAACCCATACAGACACGGGGTATATGTACAAAAACCTCAACGGGACTCTAGGATAAACGTAACGCCGCAATCTGGTGATGGATTATTATGTAACTCGATGATAAAAATGAAGAATAATTTTGTTTGATATCATGCTTAGTTTTCTAGACATTCTGCCTCAAACGTGAAATGCTTTTGGTTGAAATTCAGAAGAAAAATTGGTCAAAGTCAAATTTGATGACGGATTCTTATTTAAAAAGACGAGACAAATAAAAAATAAAGAATAAAAATGTTCGATATCTCGCCTAGTTCTCGAGATATACTATATCAAAAGTGAGGTGTCTTGAGTTGAAATGCAGAAGAAAAATTTCGCAAAAGACAAATTTAATGATCGATTCTTATGTAAAAGGACGAGACAAATCGAAAATAAAGAATAAAATTTTTCGATATCTTGCTCAGTTTTCGGGTTATACTGGGGATTGGGTTGATATGCTATTTGACAGTATTAAAAAATTATTATAAATTGAACTCATTCTCGTAGATTAATGCTTCAGGAATCTTATTTTTTTCAATTTTGAAAAAGAAAAGAGGATTATTTTTAATAAAAAAGCGAAATAAAAATTGTACTTTTCTTACCTCTGGTCACGTGACAGAAAACGCTCTAGGATAGGTGGTCGCTTGAGTGACGTCACACGTCTATAAACGCTGTGGCTGGGAAAGGAGCGTTTCCTATTCAAGTTTTCAACTATTTTTATTGTTTGCTGCTGGCCATTTCTTGTTATTAATGAGATTTCATTTTGAATAC
>JARYHS010013631.1:55324371-55426649 GCA_031002005.1 Vandiemenella viatica | reverse complement strand
CAAACACAGTTTGCATTCATAAATCAACTGTTCTTCTGATCTTGATTTGAACACAACGTAATCACATAAATGTGGTCAAGGATTTTTACTCTTGTAATTGATATTGCTGGCGTTGCTGCTTTCACTAACAGATCCTTGTTCTTCAGTTTCCATTACGTAATGAATGTCAATTTACTGTTTTCACTAACACCAAACCAACACAAACTAAACAGTGGCACTATTTTCCATGTAGTAAAAAAGTTAGTAATTTTATTAAAAAAAATATGAAAATCAATCAAAGATCGTATTTGAAATAAGTAATGTGCCACGGATTGTAGGCGTAAAATACAAAAGCTTCACAACTCTAGTTTGTCTGCACTCTGCACACACGCACGTGCATGACACTTGCACTTCGCATTAGCTCCGCTACCGTACTCACCGAACTAGAGGTGGGCGCCGCGCCGGGGTGACGGTCATCTCGCTCGTTACCATTTCCATGAATAGGGTTCCGCCGCTACAAACAACAGGTAGTCGCCGAAAGCTTTTAACACCGTAAACAATTTCCTTTCACAAAAGTCTGGCGACTCAAGATAATATCTGAAACTGTTGCCAGTTCCTTGGGAAATAAGCACTGTGCTTTTAACAGACTGCATGGAATTTGCAAACCATTGGGGCTTGAGAGAAGCTGTCAGACTTTAAGTTTGAAGTGGTCACTACCAGAGAAGAAATTCACCCTGATAAAAGTATCTCTGTTCAATAATGATCTGAGTTTAGTCGCGTACATTTATTAAAACTGAGCTGAAGGCTGCAGTTTTAATATGGGAACGTTCATAAACCACGTAGCTCCATTCCGGCCTCTTTTGAACACTCCCTCCCCCCCCCCCCCCCACATAGCCCGACGTTGCTTTTGTCTCTACCCCCTACCCACCCACGCACACACACACTCGTAGCACATAGCTTTTTTTTCCTATTGATTCCAGAAAAATTTGGACTGTTTTTTTCTTGTTAGACTATCGTAAATTACATACTGAGATAATATTAAATGTCGGAAACATATATTGACATTCTCTTGAGTGTATGCACCTCATTTTAACTGTGACAATAATACGAATGAAAAACAACGTGGCCTGGCTCGGAACCCCTCCCACGTAGCCCAATGTAGCTTTCCAGCCAACACCCCCCCCCCCCCCCCACGGACCGAGCTACGTGGTTTTATGGACGGTCCCTCTGAAGTATAGCAAAGGGTATAACTATTGCGTGTCATTGCCATTTTCTTAATATTCTTGTTATAAATCATGTAAAATCTTGTTCTGTTACGTTAACATATTTCCATGTTGTCATAGCACATTTTCTTTCATAACTTAATGATCTCTTATGTATGGCAGGAGTGTTGTTTTGCAACTTTTAATTGTTAACAATGTTTACAAATTAATACACCTCATTACAGATAATAATGTTGATTTGTCAATAAGATAGGTTATGACGCTTTTTAGTTTATTTACGTTTGCAGAATTCACAATATAAAATAGTCACGCTGCCGGCTGAAAATGCTCGGCGCGCCGCCGCCAAGATTTTAGCAGGCAGCGCCCACTACTACACCGAACATACAAGCAGCGCTGCCAGTACAGCCAACTTATATTATACCGCTGTCTCTTTGAAATTATACAGAATGAAACCCAATTATACAAAGGGGTCATCCATTGATTACATACGTGAGTGAAAGTGCTGGGAGCAAAAAAAAGTCCACGAAAAGTAATCAATGTATGCACTGATAAATTCTGAATAACAAAAAGGAAATAGATATGCAGGAAGGGTTGTCAATTCAATGAAACAAAGGGCAAACACTTTCAAAAAGGTGCTGGAATGTACTTTACTTTTAAGTGCTCATTTTTGTATCCAATTATACAAGGCAATCTGTTATACAAACAGGATACAAGAGGTAATCAAATTATACAAGTTTTGTATCCAATTATACAATCTGGCAGCCCTGCATACGAGTGGTGGCGTGGCGCACAGTTCAAACAAACGAAAAGACGTCAACAACCTATGAAACGGACTAAAGTTAATGGAAGTCCAATTTAACGGAAGTTAAGAAGACCGTTAATGATTTTTTAGGTTAACTTAAAAGTTAAATTTTCGCAATTTTTTTAACTTCGTTAATTAACGATTAACGGATTAACTTTTTTGTGCCCAGCTGTGAATTATAAATAAAATGTTATTTATAACTTCATGAAGTCTGCTGCATTTATTTGCTGCTATTGCTGGATGATGATGATGATGATAATAATAAAAATAAAACGTTGAATGATTGCTCATATGTGCCTGGCTTCTATAGTAAATCATACCTGTTTTTACCTATGATTTCCAATGTGTCTGGTTACCTCATTCTATTTGACTTATTGTTCTGCAACATGCTGCCTGCTTCTACCAGTCCTTTCCTCCCCCACTGTGTAAGTTATTGAATTGCCTCTGGGAATCTATAAGGCAATTTTGAAACTGTTCTTCTGCATCCAGGTTGTTACCACCAATATGAGATTTTTCTGTCTCCAAAAACACAGGAAAGACCCATACACTTCTTCATTTCGCTTGTTACTACATTTCCGAAAGTGAAATCATCTCTCATACCTGTTGCCCATAAACCTCCATCACTTCAAATTTGGCGAGTATTATTATTATTATTGATTTGAATTGGTTTAATGCCACAGTGCCAAAACAAATATCTACTTATAATTCATACATATTTTTTCATTTTAAGTTATGTTGTTCATTAACTTCTTAAATAATTATTTCCAGTATCCGACTCGCCTATGTTCAAATGAAAACTTTCTTATTCCCTTATGTCTGAAATTAAGTGCTAATTTATATTGTGGTGCTTTGTTCCCTTCCAAACACTGTTTCTAAATCTTCCATAAATATGTATCCAGACCTCATAACCTTCATACATATTGTACACGGCAACAATTATTCTCTTCACCTACCTTAATCCTGTAATGACATCCAACCCAAATCTTTTATCATTCCAATTACTGAATGTATCTTTTTATAATTTCCACAAACAAATCCAGCTGCCCTCCTTTACACTATCTCCAATTAACTCGTAAAAAATTATAGCTAGAAACAGCAGTTGCATAATATTAATAATCAGGCAGTTTTATATTACTATTATAGTAAATAGTTTTACTTATACCTTCAATGTGAAACTTGTACCTGCTTATCTGCACGCAGGTGGCTGATCTGTGGAGAAATCATTGAAAATGTAAGCCTCATTTCTACATCAACAGATTTTAGTCTTTCCCTATTGGATGTTTTAATCTCAATCAACAAAGAGAAGCCCAATTCACATAAGTATGTAGTTGGAAAAGGCAATAACACATTACCTGCCATGTCGGAATAGCTGGGTATTCATTCCTTATTGCTAGCCAGAATGTGTATAAAGGAACTTTGAGAAGTTTTTTTTTTTTTCCAAGTTCTTCAGCTTTTAAATCTGTGAGTTCCTCTTGAATATTAATTGGAAGATGTTCCGAATTTGCAACGAATGGATCATGAACCCAGTCAAAATCTTCAACACTATTTCCAAAGTATTTTTGAATCTCTGCTGTAGAACTTCTAAATGTTCTTTAACTAAGCCCATCACCATTTTATTACTGTCTTCAAGTGACCATACAGTAGGGAACATCTAACATGACCCATTTTCAATCCTTAATAACCACAAATCCAGCTTATTCTCAAACCTTTTAATCTTAGCCATACTAATAAGAATATTTTCGTTCCGACCTTGCGTTTTGATGTTCATCTAATTCAAGTGTACGAAAATGTCAAACACCCATTCGCTATCTGTGAATAAATCCATGGACTTATGTCTTTCAACAGTCAAAAATACCTGGACTTCTTCTCTAAGTTCAAATATTCACGTTAACACCTTTCCTCGTGACGCGAGCATATTTCTGTTTGTAGCAGGAGTGTAGTGTGTTATGAACTCATTTCCTGACATAAAACGGAATAAAGTCACAAATTGAGGGGCTGCGATTTTATGAAGTTCATGACTTTTACTACTTCATCCAGCACATTTTTCAATGAAGGTGGCAGACACGTAGCAGCAATGGTTTCACGGTGAATGAGACAATGATCGAATGTACTTTACCTGCAAATCCATTCACTGAGCCTGTCATAGCAGCCACTTCTTAAATACAAACACTAATGCGATCCTACCACATTAAATCATTAAGGAGAAAATATTCATCAGTCAAATGAAATAATTCTTCACTGGTAATTTGCTCTTAAAGTTCTTTGTAAAAGAAGAAAATACTTACAATTACATCTCCATCGATGTAGCGTGGCAGCTAATATGTGAAGTGAGAAATCCTGACTTGTTACTTTTCTCCTTCATTATGTCTTCAATATCACAAGACAAATCAATAACTTAGCAACTGATTGTGTCAGCAAAAAGAGGAATTTTTTACTTTTCGCTAGCAGATTCTAAACCCAGAACTATTCTCTCCATCTTTTTACAAACAGGCTTTAACAGTGTTTCACCTATTGTATTTGGTTTCTTGGCATTACAATTAGCTTCCTGTACTTTTTCCGAAACAGGTACTATAGTGGACACGTGTTCTTAGTTTTTTTTTTTTTAGTTTCCAACAACCGACGAAAATAATTGCCATCTTTGCTTGACAGAGAAGAATATTTTGTTGGCAAATGTTTCAGTTTACTGGGAACCATAGCAGCGTTACTGAGTTTTTCACTACAAATGATATACTCGAGAATTGGCCTAGTTTTTTTCACAACACCAAAAAAAAAAATAAAGTAAGTAATTATCAGCATTTTTCCGCTGCATTAACTTTTGTTTGATTCTTTCTGGCTCAACGGTTTCACCAGTTACCCTCATAGACGGAACACTCCGTTCAAGGAATTTGTCCATCTTGAAGAAATAAAATAGTCTGCTAATAGAAAATATCAAGACTAACTACTCACACTGTTTTCAGTCCACTTCAAAGCACAACTATGATGGAACTGAAGTAATTGTAAGAAACGGGATTTATACACTTGAAAGAAGTCACATATATGGAACCAATTGATTTTACAGTGATGTCTAACAATTCGTCGGGGCAACTGTACAGGAACAAAATAGTATTGTTGGAGAAGCACTGACACCCATAACATAATAAATAATATAAGGCTTGGAAAGTTCTGCTAACCCCAGCAGTTTAGATTGAGGGAAAAGCACATTCACAGAACATGCAGTAAATGTAAGAGAACCTCAAAGCGCAGCAGTAGAGGCAAGGAATAAAAATATTTAAAAATGAAGAAACAAAACTAGCAGCAACTGTGAGTAAATAAATAACATTTAATTTCTTAGAATATGACAATATGTAACTATTGGAAGCACATGAATCTAAAATATAATTAATAAAAATTTATTCCTTATACTGGGTAAAATTTCGCGACACACCAGTGTGCCATGGCACACTGGTTGCGGACCACCAGTATAGAACAACATTTTGAATGCTGTGTTACAAAACTGAAATATGGTAAGGAAGAGTTCATAGTAATAGCAATTTACAGGCCCCCCCTCAGGATATTTTAGAATTTATCTTAGTTAGTCTTTGCTACTATGTTTCACTTATAACAAACAAATAGTTTTATTTGTAGATTTTAATGTTGACTTTCTCAATCACAGCAGTGGGAGGATAGATATGGAAGTCTTGATGTTGTCTTTTCACTTAATGGCACTTATAAATATCCCTACAAGAACACAAAATAATAGCAGTACTGCAATTGATATTTTTTTTATGGATATTTCTCAGTATAGTAATTATAACATACTTCAGTAAAAAATGACCAAGATGCCCAGCTGTTATGTATCAAGTCCAGAAACACTTTTAAACAGATAAAGTAAAGCTGGGTATATAGAAGAAATATTAATGAAAGAAATATAAAACATTTCATAGAGTCCTTAAATAATGAACACTGATCAGAAGTGTACACTGCATAGGGTGTTAATATGAAATTTGATTCCTTTCTTAATATATTTCTAACACTTTTCGAAGGAAGTTTCAAGAAAAGGAAAGTTGTTAACACTCCAAACAGTGGAATGGGTAAGGGATGGATAACAAAGGGTTTTAGAGTATCTAGTAAAACAAAAATGGATCTTTACTTAAAAGTAAGAGAATCAGATAACTATACACTGAAAGCTCATTATAAATTTTATTCTAAAATACTATATTTCACACAGCTTGTAAACAAGTTTTACTGAATTATTGGGGTGTAACATAGAACAGCCACCCTGGGCAACGTGTTTGTATGGCTAAATAGTCTACACAGTTGGCCTGCTAGACAATCCTGTAGGATCTCCTGGCAAGCAGAGCACAGTAATTCTCACGTCACCTAATGGTTCTTATCAGAACCAAAAGGCGAGAACCCTTGGACCTTCACTAAGGGTTTGGCAACTTAGTATGCAAGGAATAAGTCAATCGAAAAGTGATTGCCTTTCAAAGTTATAACTTGACCACAATGTTGACATAGCCTGAAGTCAAGAAACCCACACCAGCATGATTTGCAACTGAGTCTGAGAGCAAAAATACAAGGTACAAAATCTTAGGAGCCACACATCATCAAAGTTACAGGTGCGCAACATAAGTGCGAAATACTATTACCAATGTCTGCCTCACTTCAGCGTGCAGTGAAAATAATATCCACATTATTACCACAGTGGTGAACAACATAAAAATTAATTAATGTGTATAAACCTCTTCCATCTCATGACCGAGTGAAGTTCAGCCAGAGTCTGTTACATATATTGGCAAATTCAACAGCCATCACACAGATTGGAAGTACACAGAAAACAACCAGGATGGAATCAGGCTAGAGGAATGGATGGCAGCAAATAACATGAACTTAGTTTTTTAGCCAAAAGATGCAGGTACTTTTAAATCAGGAAGAGGAACACTGAAACCAACCCAGATCTATGTTTTATATTGCTTGATGATCAAAGCAACCCTCTACCAACTACAAGATGAGTTCTACAAGCCTTTCCACATAGTCAACACCGACCAGTCTTGCTAGAAGTTAGTCTAACAATTCCCATAGTTAGATCCTCGCCTTTACCTAGATGGAACTTTGGGCAAGCAAACTGGGAAGAATTTGTCAGTAACCTGGACAAAAACCTAAGATGAAAACATCCATTAGCACTAAATTACAATAGATTCATCACAGTAACCTTAGTGATAGCTGAAAAGTCTATTCCTAAAGGCTTTAGAAAAGAATATATCCTGGGCTGGAATGAGACATGCCAAATGCTATATGATGATTTCCAACAGAACAGGCATACAGTTGCAGCTGATGAACTGTTGCAGAACCTGAACAATGTCTGCAAACTGAAATGGAATGACATGGTGCAAACCTTGAATTTCAAGAAGTCCAGCTGGGAAGCATGGAGCCTCCTTAAAAAGGTATGGGGAAGCCCATATATCCCTCAAGCAAAGCATCAGATCACTCCAGACCAAATAGCAGGCCGACTTGCTAACACGTCTGGAGTGAGTGCCTACAAATATCATACTCGGAATGTGAAAAAACAATTGTTCCATCTAAAAAGAATGTACTTTTCCCCTACACACCTCTCACCCCTGTCACTGATATAGAGGTGGCAAGGGCCATCAAACAAATGAAGAATGGGAAGGCTCCAGATTTTGACGAAGTTCACCCGAAGTTCTTCACCCACCATGGAAAAAATACCAAAATATGGTTGGCCCGCTTCTTTGCTAACATTCTACAGACAAGTAACATCTCTCTGTAATTTAAACAGGCAAAGATCATAGCCATACTGAAGCCTGCAAAAATACCTGATATTCCAGAGAATTTTAGACCTATTTACTGCTAAGTAATATTTACAAGTTATTTGAAAGGATCATCTACAATAGAATCAGTCCAATTATTTTCGAAAACCTCCCACTTAAATAGGCAGGTTTTAGACCTGCAATAAACTGCGAGGATCAGGTCATGACCTTGGCAACCCACGTAGAAGCAGGATTCGAGAGACGATTGAAGACTGGAGCAGTTTTTGTTGACCTTACCACAGCCTACAATACGGTGTGGTGAGAAGGCATGGTGTACAAACTGTTGAACATCCTGAAGTGCAAAAAAATCACTAGTCTGATCAATATCATGCAAGACAACTGAACTTTTCAGGTTGTCTCAGATAGTAAGATAAGCAAGTAAGAAGAGTTAATAATGGTCTGTCTCAAGACTCAGTTCTTGCCCCACTTTTTTTAAATGTATATATTTCTGACATTCCTCAGACAGAATCCAGACAATTCTCTTATGCTGACGTTCTAACACTAGTACAACAATCCCATAAAATTCAGCAAATTGAAAATAGTTTAACAGCAGACCTCAAAACCCTGAGCAACTATTTTAAGAATGGTGTCTCGTACCCAGTTCCAACAAGACGGAAACTGGTATCATCCATCTTAATAGCCGGGTGGCGAATCTCTTGCTTGATGTTCTTCTTGATGGCATTCCCCTCTGACACAACCCCTTTCTGAAGTATTTGGGAGTTGTAATGGATTGCACCTTGTCATACAATAAACATCTAAACAACCTTGCAGGAAAACTAAGAACAAGAAATAACATTCTGCAGAAGTTAACTGGGACCTCCTGGGGAGCATCCGCCTCCACACTTCGCATCACATTGAGCCTAGTGTATTCAGCAGGTGAGTACTGCTCATCTGTCTGGATGAATAGCACCCACACCAAAAATATCAACATAGTTTTGAACCAAACAATGCAGATAATTAGTGGATGTATTAAGTCCACTGTGCTGGCTACCCATTTTGAGAAACATCGAACTGCCTATGAAAAGATGACACAATTTCCTAATTGGCCAATATAATAAGATCTGTCATGATTTGGATCTCCCCATCCACCACGACATGGAAACCAAATTTCACCGACTTAAATCAAGAATTCCAAGCATGAAAATTGCAAAACAGATTATATCTAACAATTTTAACAGCAGAGGAGCATGGAGACTGGAGTAGGTAGCCTCAGCCCCACGAGAATTGCACTCCCTATTTGACAATCAACAGGCACTAAAGGGATTTGACCTTCCCCACAAGACACTCAACAGTGCTCTCAACAAAGTTAGGTCTGGCCATAGCAGATCTGCTTTATGTCTTTACACATGGGGAATGAGAGATTCACCAAATTGTGATTTTGGTGAGGAAGAACAAACCATTCATCATGTGATCTTTGATTGCCCGCTTCGAGACTTCAGGGGATCATTGAAGGACTTCATAGATATTTCAATTGAAGTACAAAGGAGGGCAGCTAGATATTTATTTGTAAATTACCTTGAAACACAGTCAGAAACTGGATGACTAAAGGATGTGAGTGCCAGATGGATGCTGATAGAATAATTAGGAATTATATGTGGAAGGGAAAAGATGACCATAACCACAAACTAGAACTTTATTTCAGGAGGTAGAAAGTGGAAAAAAATTCTTTTCTAGGTAAAGGAGTTAGGAATGGGAGTAAATTACCAAAGAAAACATGAAAAATTTATCAGATATGATGAAATAAACTGAAATTAAAATTTGTAGAAGCAGAAGGTAATCGAGTAGTTAAAATGCTCTCAAATAATTTGAGATAAAAATTTTTGTAATGTGAAAATAGTTGGTTAGGGAAACTGCAACCAGGGGATATGATTTATTACTATTAAATTAAATAAACTCTTTATCCACTGTACCTCCACAATTGTGGGAAAGTTGTAAACTGCTGCACTAATTAATAAGATAGGAATTTAATCCGTGAGAGCTTTTTACATAATGGTGTTATTTTTTCTGTCTCTCAAAATTTTTCTGGTGCTTTCTACTAATAAAAATTCATTTAATTTTTAGGTTCTGTTTTACATAAAAAGATTTTTGGCTTTCTGTTTTAATTTAAATCATATTTTTCCATACAAAAGTGCATGAGACTAATAAAATTTATATATGCTTATATTACAGGATCTAAATGAATAGCAAAGAATCACAGAAATCTTCACATATTGAGCATTGGTAAGTACTAAGGTACTTAAGATTCTCACATTACTTCACTTGCATTATTTCCCTACTAAAAAACCTTAACACTCCTCTAAAAACTTACATATAATTTATTAATTGACGTACTGTGTTTTTTGATACTATGATGTATCACTGAAACTTTTCTTTTAAAGATTTATGTAAATAAACTGTTATTAAATTGTTACAAGGCAGTGTCTGTACATTTGGGGAGGGGGGGGGGGGGCGGGGAAGAGATTTATCTCAACTGTTTGGATGTCCTTAAAACAAAAACTGTTTTCTAGGACATACCTATGGAAATGTGCTCCAATGCAAATTGCATTACTTTAATAAAAGAATCTGCTCTTGCTATGCAGTCAATGTAAGTCCCGCAACTACCAGCGGGGCAGCCGGGGCACTGCCCTGGGGCCCCCAAGCCCGAGGGGCCCCATACTGTTGGCTAAAAAATTATTATGTTTTAATATCTAATCTAACTTCCTATAAAATACTGAGCACCTAACTAAAAGTTAATAATAAAAAAAATCCATCAAAGTGTTAGAGTAAATGTTTTGTGTGTCCGTTCATATACTCCATACGCTTTGCATGCAAAAGCAGCTCTAGAGTAGACAGCGGAATGTCGAGTCGAATGTGCCATGTCGTGTCAGGTGCCTGCCGAGTGATGAGTCAGGCGCAGGCTGGTATGTGCAGTGAGCTAGTGCTAAAATTTGGAGAATGAAAGTAGCTTCTGGTTAAAAGTTCTTGAAAGAATCCTAAATGTGACCTTAACACTTGCAACATCTAATCTCGCATTTCATGGATCTAGTGAATAGTTAGAATATAGCAACAAAGGAAACTTTCCCTCGATAGTTCAGCTATTGTCAAAATATGACCCAGTTCCGCAAGAATTGAATCATTGCCCGTAAGGTACTGTGAAATACCTCAATCCTAAAATTCAGAACGACCTATAAACCTATTAGCCTTAGAAATCAAAAATGAAATTATTTTTGAAGTTAAGAACTGCTTTTTTTTTCATTGACTTTAGATACCACTCAGGACATTGCTAAAGTTGATCATTAAGTGAAGTTTACAGGTATGTCAAAATAATTAATGATCAAGAAGGGACACCTATTGATATCAAAATATGTGAAACTTTTGTATCCTTTAGAGAGGCAAAAGTTCAGTCTGCCCAAGGTCTTGCAGAAGAAATAGTTACTTCATTGGAAGAAAAAAAACTTGGATTTGACCAAATATCGTGGACAAGGCTATGACAGGGCTGCAGTCATGAGTGGTGCATACAGTGGAGTGCAGCAGCGTATTAAAGAAAAATCCCCACAAGCATACTTTATGCACTGCACTGCACATAATCTTAATTTAGTATTAAAGGATGCTGTGGAAGAAAAATCGAGTGGTCTGTCAGTTTTTTTTTTAAACCATTCAAAGTGTGTATTGCTTTTTTTTTGTCATAGTATTTTGTGCTGGCGAGACTTGAAGTCAGTATACGACATCGAGGCTCAGACTAATTCACTGATTTCGATAGTAACACTGAAAACTCTTAATCCAATTCGCTGGGTTGGTAGGCATGAGACAGTGTATGCACTGAAACACAGGTTTTGTGACATTATGAAAAGCCTTACCCACATAATTTTGACTTCCAGGAAAAGCAAGGAAAGAAATGAAGCACAGCAGCTAAAGAAAAAACTTGAAAGTTTTGATTTTGTATTGCTTTTGGCTGTGCAGTGTGAAGTTTTAGAGTCTCTCAACCTCGTATCAAAATCCTTACAGTCTGAAACCATGGACCTGTTGTATGCATATGATTTATTGGGTAATTTCTTCTTCTCTATGATATCGGCCATCTAAGGACCACGAAAATTAATCTGGTGCATTAATTTCGATGCTTCTTTTCTTGACTTCCAATAGTTCTTCATCCTCTCACTTTGCTGTTTCCTCATTTCTTCTGTCCATATGTTACTACATTTCCTCTTCTCCTTCTGGAAACACTTGAAATTTTGGATCAATCTCCTAAAAGTTGGTTTATCTTTTACTAAATCTTCTGTTATTCCAATCTCAATCTTATCTTTCTTTACTTCTTGAATCCACTGGTTGCCCTTTTTACTCTTGTAAACATGATTGAAAATTATTTTTGTAAGTCTATTGTTATCCATTCTCATTATGTGACCAAAAAAACTGATTCTCCTCTTTCTGATCGTGTCTGACATCCTTTCAATTTCTTCTTCTTTATTCCTCCAGTGTCTAAACTCACCATTTTCAATTTTGCTGGTCCCCAAATTTTTCTCAAGATTTATTTCCCCATTTTCTCTACCTCTTCTATTTCTCCAGTTTTCATAGAGAGCAAGCATTATGAGGCATACAGTCCTTCTGGTTTGATTACTTTGTTGTAGTGTTTGATTTTAGTTTTCCTTGATAGATTCTTCTTATTGTATGTATCTTTAGTCAATTGGTATGCTAGTTCTAGTTTTCTTGCTCTTGATATATTTTATTCCTTATGAAGCCCTAATCTGAATTACTCCAACTAGATATTTAAATTTATTGACCTTGTTAATTTTTCCGTACTCTGTGTTTAGTACTGTCGGTGAATCCCTAATATTGGTCATGAATTTAGTCTTCTCAAAAGAGATCTGAAGTCCAACTTTTCCAGCTATATTTTTAAGAAGGTTGATTTGTTCGAGTGCGTTTTCTACCATATACTTTCAGAAAGAACCACTATGTCATTAACGAAGGCCAAACAGCTTATCCCAACCCCTTTGTGCTTTGAACCTAATCTTATCTCATGGTGAATTCCCCTTTCCTTGAGTTTCTCTTCCCATACTCTTATTACCTTCTCCAAAACGCAATTTAAAAGAATTGGGGAAAGCCCATCTCCCTGCCTGACACCAGTTTTTGTTTTAAATTCCTCTGAGATCTCTCCCATAAATTTCACTTTTGAATTTGTTCCAGTGAGGATCTGCCTGATTATGTTGGCAGAGTTTTTGTTCTTTGGAACCCTGTCTCGTATTACAGTTTTCAGATTTAGAATCTGTTCTACACAGGATCGTCCTTTTCTGAACCCACCTTGGTATTCTCCAATCTGTTTGTCTATTACTGGATCAATTCTGTTTTGAAGAGCTTTTGACAGTATCTTATCTGTCACTGCTACCAGGGAAATTCCTCTGTAATTGTTCACATCTGTTTTGTCACCATTCTTGTATAATGGGTGTATCAGTGCATTCTTCCATTCATCAGGAATCTGTTCGTCAGATTTCCTGCAGTATTTTCGTCAGTTCCTGCTTGCTTGACTACCTGCCTCTTTCCACAACTCGGCAACAATCAGATCTTCCCCTGCAGCTTTATTGTTTTTCAGACCTTGGATTATGTCATGGATTTCTTTCTCGTCTGGTGGCTCTGAAGGTTTAATGCTTGCTTGTGACTGACTGAATTCTAGTCTTTCTTGAGGTTCTTCACAGTTCAGTAATTTTTCAAAATAAGAGGCCAAAATTTTGCAGTTTTCTGGTAATTTATTGTTAAGGATAACCAAAATACATGGAAGGTTTGAAGAACTTGTTTCTGAAGCATCAAATGTTTGTAATCGATGGGGAATAAACAAAGAATTTCACCAGAACAGACTAAGGAAAGTGAAAAAAACACTTTGATGAGTTGAGTGATGATGAGAGATTAATAGACCCAAAATCTTGTTTCCGAGTCACTGTGTTGTATCCAATGGTAGACACATTTTGTACTCAACTTGAAGGGATGAAAGCTGTTCTTGACACTTATCAAGTAATACAACCTGAATTTTTAGTCAATGCAAGTGAAAGTGATATTCACAAAAAGCAGTTGATTTCGTTAATACGTTTCCAAATGACGAGAGTCCAGCCTTTCCTTCACAATTATGTTTAGTGAAAAATTCATTTCAAAACAAACTGGAAAAAATTAAAAGTGTTAAGGAATTTGCTAATTATGTAATAGTCGACCACAGTTCGATTTCATCAAGCTAGCCAGATGTTTGCACAGCGTGAATCATGTATTTGGCTATTCCTGTGACTGTATCTAAGGCTGAACGGTCCTTTTCTAAGCTTAAATTGATCAAAAATTACTTGAGAAGTACAATGGTGCAAGAAAGACTCAGCAGCTTAACTTTGCTTTCAATTGAGAACGATCGAGCTCAACAAAATAACTTTGACAAAGTAATTGATGAATTCACTTCTTTGAAAGTTAGGAAACAATTGTTTGAGAAATAATCAAATGTAGCTAATCTTTAATCTTTTCAGTCTACACTACTTTCCATGCATCAGTTACTGATTCTTGTCTTTTAGGCAAAGTATGCATTTTAACTAACTTAATTTACATCTATTGTAACTATATCTTTAATTTACCTTAAACTTTTATTTAGAAAAGTCATATTTTAAATTATTAATTAAAAGTTTTCCACTAATTTAATCTTATTAAATGTTACTGTTTTAAGTTTTTTATGTTAGCAACAGTGTGGCAAATATTTTACCATGTATTTTTAATGTGTGATATAATACATTTTTAATAAACATACACTTTTTAGAAATTGTACTTTTGTAAGTATTTTGCTTTTGTATTATTTACCTTATTCTTTTTACAACCATACACACTGAATATTTAATTTCCTAAACTTGTATCATAAAAATAATCTATTTAATAATTTTTTTAATTGTATAATCTTGATAAATACTTGAACATTTGGCTTGGTGAACCTTTTGTAGATAGTTTTGTTACCTTTGCGTGGACCAATAGATAAAACCCTGTTGCATATAAAAAGAAAGAAATATTTGGGTGGGCTTCACTATGAAGTTTTTACCCGGGGCGTCAAAGCTTATAGTTATGGCCCCGATGTAAGGTTTTTTTTTTTTTTTTTGTTGAAATACATTACATTATAACAAGATGGTAGACAACAGAGGACTGAATGAGATTTGGAGGGACCTGAACAAACTACCTAGTTGTGTAGGTAACCTAGAATTAACATAAAAGTTAGTGTACTGAGTACACAGGTAAAAAAAGAAGATTTTAAATGATAATACAGTGTAAGAAAAATTGATTCTTGAAGGCACAAAATGAAAATGTCTTAGAATACCATTTCATAAGAAACTCAGTTTCTTAGATGATACAGGGGAGGGTAGAAAAAGATTTAAGTGTTCTCCAGTTTATTGGAGATGGTGATATGGCAATGTAACATGGTAGTGTGGAAATTAAGACAGAATACATCAGTCAGGTCCTGCATCAAGCATGATGTGATGGAATAGGTTCCACATTATGGACGTAAAAAATTGGAGTAAGAAGGGTGCAAATTTGGGGTAGGAGGGAGTAGATTTTTTTCTGGAGATTATAGCAGAACTCCAACCACAACTGATTTGTTGTAGGAGCTGGTTAAAACTTACTGGAATACAAGGCGAGTAAAGAGAGTATTTGGTGTTTTTAAAGCATGTGGTGGCATATTGACATGGGTGGATACTGATGGGAGGATTAAGAGTAAATGGTTGAGATGGTTGGCACAGACCTCATCAAGCATTTGATAAAATAAGTTGAAAAAAAAAAAAAAAAAGAAAGAAAGAAAAAAGAAAACAAACATGGAATTAATGGAAATGCTTTAAATAAAAAAAATAGTTTAGCTCATTATTTTTTTAAATTAAAAAACCAGGAAATATAATATGAGACAAACTAAAATAAATAAGACACATTAAATATTAGAATTAACTCCAATAGGCTTCATATTGATGTAGGTTTGTTGAACATGAGTCATTAGTTGTGACTCACATGCTTTTCTTACAACATTTTCATATTTGTGCCAAATTTAATTTACTTTTTTAGGTGACATCCAAAATTTACCACACTTCACAATTGTTTTACCAAGGACATCAGTTTCATCCAATGATGTTACAATTCCTGGGTACTGATCACTGTCGTAGATTACTATTATAAAGTCTCCCACTATCAGTTTTTCTTCAGCTAAGGCTGTTTTGCCTCTTTGGCTTTTGACCTCACCATTTTCATCTTTTGGAGGGATGTTAACTAATCTAGATAGTCCTACCTCCTGTCCGTGGGCTATCTCAGCAGTACATGTTGAAATAGTGCCTGGTTCTCTCATGTCGCTGTCATGAAATATTAGACATTCATCAAAACTATTATCACTGACAGTGTAACTCACAGTTATGCTCTACTCCTCACTTGAAGTTGAAAAATAGATTTTTGCAGTTTGCTAGCTTTACTAACTTTTGGAGTGTTATTCTTCCTAGTTTTGTTTCTATTTTGGTTTGACATCTCTTCTTTTCTTCCATAAGTGTTTTCCTAAAAAATTGCCTGTCAACACTTATGGTTTCCTTTTCTTTCGGCCTCTGGTAGGTTATATTCTTGCAGGCATCTTTGGCCGTGGTCTCATCAAATTAGATGATATTTAGGATTTGCTTTGGGGAGAACCTAAAGTATTTATATTTTCAGTGTTTTTAAAGGCATTAGTGGCTGCATCAGCTGAAGTTGACAAGCCGTGTGAGATAGTAGAAGATTTTGTAGCATTTTTATTTAGTGAAGGAGATGGCCGATCTGTACAGCTAGACAGCAGTAAATATGTCAGGGTTAATTGGGATGATTCCCATGGCTAGGAATCCAGCAGTGATAATTGGTGGAGTCACTGCAAGCAGAAGAGCAGTTTTGACAGTCCTAGGTAATATCATATATATTGTCATAGTTTTACTGGGACACAACAAAACACATTACATTGGCTATTAACATATTTTTCCAAAGGCCAAAATCATTTCTATTAACCCTTTTCTACCAACCATTGGAAATACAAGGAAATTTATAATTTCAATTACGTATTTGTATAAAGGTATTTGAAATTAAAAACAAATATTTTTTTCATATATTTTTTTTTAAACCTAAGTGCTAATTACTAAGCTGGTACAAATAAGTACCATCAGGGACTTTGTGTATCACAGGGTGTACAGAAATAGCAATTGAAATCAATTATGTTTATATTAATAGGAAATGCTCACCTCATGATATTCAACAAACCATTCTTTTTTCACATTCAGACACAAAAAGATATTGCAGTGGGAACATTTGGAATGATGTTTTGACTGTATCTTCTTTGTACTGTATGGTTCACATCTTCATCTGATTTTTACAAATTAGGGCCAATGTATTACCTATGTTTCCCAATCTTATGTCTCTTCTTGTGGAATAGTCTTACTTGTGTTGTTTGAATGGATGGGGGCATGGTGAAATATCTGTAGATGACCTTTTCTTCTTACTGATATCCTTAATAGTCATCACACCCTGTGCAACTGATCTTCTGAAATTTTTTACAGATTTTTTTTTTCAAATATCAGACAATTTATGTTATAGGTATTGACAAATACCATATCCAGAATTCCCCAAAACAATCTGTGCCAAGATTTCAGTGATCTTCTGTTATCATTGCACAAAGCCTTTAGCCAATCAGCAGTATCAACCTCACCCACGTATTGTAGTCCCTGATGACTCTTGGGTATGAAACTGTTGACTTCAACCCATATATATAATTATTATTTTTTGCTTGTAACCAGTGTTGTAACAATAGGGTGGCAGGATGGGCAAGATGCCACAGGACCCACTGATGGAGGGGGCCGCCATTGACCAGCTGGAGAGGCCCTCTGGCTCAAGATCTGCCCAGGTCGCTAATCCAGCCTGATAGAGGGGCTATCCCTTGAAGTTGCCACAGACTCCGACCAGTGTAGTTAATAGTTATGCCACTGTGTCTAACAATAGTTTCCTCGCTGCCATAAAAGTTTGATACTAAATTTACAACCTTTTTATCCTTCAATTTCCACTAGTCAATGTCTAGGTTTGAAAATCTATGATCACAATCACCTTTTTTTTTTAGTTTTCCATCAGCAGATAAGTTGTTAGAAAGCCCCTTGCAGTTGGACCTGATTGTCCCACAACAAAAACCGATGAAAAATTATTATCGAAATGGATAACATCAACGTTGCTCCATTTTTGTTCAGTCAATTCTAAGACCACTCTTTGACTTAATGAGTAACCTGAGACCCTTGTAGTCATTTCTTCATTTTTACCTTGATAAATAATAAACTTCTAAGAGAAGAGCTTCAATCAGAATGTAGTTCTTAGAAATATCCATTTGAAAATATCTAAAACAATAATAAAATCAATTGTATACTTGCTAAATCTATTTACCAATAATTTGTATAAAACTAACCAGAAGTCCCTGACAGTACTTATTAGTCCTTGTCAGTTTTTCTGGATTATTTAGAAAAACATATTTTCTAGGTAAAATATATTTGGTTAAATGTTCAAACCAAGAAAAGTAATTACAGAAATTGACACTTACCAAGTTAATTCTCATCTAAAAATGTGTTTTAAAGTGGTACTTGTTATTCTTGTCAGTACGCTGTCAAGCCTCAACTTTGAAAATTCATTGCTTGGCAGTTCATGCAGAATTTAAAAATAATTGTTGTCTTTATCTGACCTAATGGTACAAAAATGTACAACAATACAGTGTGCAATGCTACTGTCAAATTATATTGTGGTAAATATAATGGTACTAATTTGTACAGTCAGGGAGGAAAGGGTTAAGGTGATGTACCTTACAAGATGTGTGAGATGGAAATGAAGGAACGGTTATCATGTTTTGTTTAAGAGAACTCAGTGCTGTGACTGAAGATGGGAGTTGTGTTTATCCAACAGCAAAAACACAGGCTGCTCTTTTGAGTTTGTGCTGTGAAAGGCAAAATGTTCAGCAAACTTGTTGAAACTTTTTTTCACCATCTATCCTGATGGATTAGCATCACCTTTGTAATTTTTTCTTGGAAATACAATAAAGGGGCATAAATTGCAATGGCCAATGTTACTAAACTTCCTCTTTCAGCTGAAGTGATGCAGCCAATGATCTTAAACTTTTTCTGAGCCACTACTCTACTGGGTTTTTGGACTGTAGTTACCCTAGTTTTATCCACATTGTAGATATCACATGGGATTAGTATGAGATTGTCAAAAATGGTGAGCAACTTCCCCAAAAAAAGTTAGTGTTAGTGGTATTGAAACTAGAAGCTCTTGCAAGAGTGGTTGCCTATGGAGATCTTATTGATAAAAAAGGGTGTCTTTTGATGAAATTTGAAAAACAATCTGCTCCTGCCATTTCTTTTACTTTCAGTGATTGCAGAGCATTTATGTTGTTCACATTTCTGTATTTGTTTACAAATTTCCTTACTTCTTTAGGGGAAAGTCAAAAGTATATGTCAGCTGCAAGTAGCTTTCAAGGTCCCTTTCTTGTTCCTCAGAGAAACCTAGAAAGAAAATTATTACTAACATTAATCCAAAAATGTATGTAACAGTAAACTGATTGAGACAGTTTTTTTTCTGTTATCTAATGTTAACCATTGCAGTTATTGATGTTAACTTGAAATTTATGCAGAGATAAAATACTATTGTGTAATAGTCTTACAGTTAAATCTTTCTTTCATTTAAAAAATAAATAAATAAATAAAGCTGATATTTAAGTTCTCGTGTTATTGCTTGCCAGCTCTTCCAGTAGCCAATCTGTGGCATTTCCTTTATCACCAGTTCAAGCTGCCCTTTGGCATTTCTAGCTTTGCCACAGTAGTGTACCAAACTGTAAACCAGTATTTGGAACTCCTCATAAAATTATGTGTTTGAACAGTTCTTTCATCCTTTGGAGTTTTACTACTTCCAGTCTTCCCTCTGGTAGTTATGCTTTTTTAGTAATAGCCACTATCGATGAAAGTCATACTTCCTACTTCAATGAAGCTCATAAAGTTCGACAATGTTTGAGATTTATTTAATTTAATTAAAGATAATTAACCTTGTTGATGTTAAGCCAGAATTTCCTTGAAAACAATGAAATATGTAGGTTGGGATTGGATATGTGCCAACCGTAAGACGAAAAGCTTATGCTTGGGGTGGAGCATAAACACGTTGTCTTAACTCTGACCGTGTGTAGCCTTGGATGTAACAGTTTTGACTTAGTTAAGATGATACAGCTGCCACATAGGTTTTTAACCAGAAAACTATGAAAAGGTAAAGTTGAATAATGATAAATAGTTCATTGCCATTTAAATAAGTATATTCTTCCAAAAGTTCACAAAGCCAACAACTGTACAGGCAATCAGACGAATTTTCCAAAGAAATGTATTACAAGTTCGATTAACTGGGCAAGCCAGACCACACCCCAATAGTTCAAAGTTCAAACTTCTAGTTGTAATAATTAAACGAAAGAGAATCACACGCTCCCATTGTTCAACAGTTTAGTAAAATCAAACAATCCCAAGGCCTCACTTGGAGAAATACTATTTTAACATGACATTATGGTTAACTTGAATAAAACAAGCGGCATTATTCCAAAATAAAACTTTCACTGACTACTGAAGCTAACGTGATGCCGCGTCGATTGCTACTCGAAGACTGAGACCGAACCGCTGCACACACGATTCTGTATTCATATAGCACTTCCTGCTTCTCGAATATTCCTAGCGGCTGTTCTCACGCGAAACGTGAGAATGTATCTACTTCCTCGTTCACAGGGGTGGCTGATGGGAAGCTCGTCAGATATGAAATTGCACATCTGAAGTCCTAACATTGGCTAATCTGACCTTGACAATAAAAATAATTCGATCTTTCTGAAACTTTATAAATCGCTAGATCTTTAAATAAATGTTAACTTTAGTTATTATTAAAAATATCCTAACTTTAATACTTTAGCCAAAAATAAATAATTTAGATATGGACTTTTGCACTCCAGGCGAATGCCGAAGAATTTTGAAATTAAAAATATTGAAAATACTATCTTGAAAACTGTAAAACTGCTTTCTAATCTGAATAAACATAGAAAAATTACTTTGAAAATGAAATGCACTAATATTCTATCCAATCTAACTCGTAATTCTGAGAACAAAATTTTGTCACGCAGTTACAAAATTTAACAGATAGCTTACACAACCAACCCCAAATTCAGATGTCCGCCCTTCCCCAAACACATTTTTATAACAAAAATTGCTGTTGTAAGAACTATCAAATGGACAGTGGAATTTTTAACAATGGAAAACATAGCCTTTAGTTTAATGAATAAAATGTAATACACAAGTGAAGCCTATCCCATGCAGGCTGTGGTATGGAAAACAAATAAGATAGTTTAGAAAAATTACTTACGGAATGAAATTTACAACAATCATCCCTCCTCCTCAAACAACTTGAGAACTCACACTGTTGTTGTGTTGGGAAGTAGTTGAGACTGAGAAGGTCATGTGATAAAAAAGTGGTGCTTCCACACAACCTATGGTGAAAATTAGAAGCTGATAGCCAACCTGCCCCCTATGCCAACTAGCTACCATAAACTAATCAAACTTTTTTCTTCAATAGTGCACTAGATGCATTGTAAGTATTTTGCACTTTTTTTTTTTTGATTCAAATTTTTCCAATGTTTGAGGAGAATTGTTCACCATATCCATTCATTATTTATTGCAGACCCCAATGTTTTTTCTACAAAGCAAATATTACCATTTCCTTACATTTGAAATTAAATGCTATTTTATGGTTACAATAATCTCATCCCTTTCAACTACTGCTTCCAGCCCTTCTGCAACGTCTTCTTCTATGCATTCTTCACTCCAAGCACTCTCTTTGCTCACATGATGTCTTCCAATAACACTCGACCCATTTCCTTCCTCACATCAGTTACTGATTCTGTTCTTTGGCATTTTACATAAAAAAATCTCGCTATAACCATCCTTTACACCCTATGAAGTACTGTATATGATACCAATAATGTGGGTTCCACACTGCCCCATCATGCCAGAAACATTCTTATTATGGTTCCTTTCCCTTCCTGTCTCAGTTCTCTCACTTCACTGTTACATCATTCTCTCTAGTAAGTGCAGGCCTTTGTGACCTCTCCATACTCACTGCACAATGTGTTTAGGCCCAATTGATTTTTCTATCTAACTACTCATTGCCTGTAACATTGTTCACTTGTTATTTTATTTTACAAAGAGTATGGGATGAAGTCAGCTCTTCTATGAAACTTAATTCCTCAGATGATTTTATCTCTTTCTTTGCTGTCAACACACAGCCAAGAATATCACAAATATGCATAGAAATAAGTTTAACTACTGATGATGAATACTTAACATTAAAATAAGAAAATCACCATTCAGAGTAATTTATTATCATTAGTAGAAAGAGCCCAGAAATTAGACTTTTTCTAACAACAACCTTTATCTATGCCTCCGCTGATGGTGACTGATTGCTCTTTAGTACAGGGTGATTCAAAATGATTGTCAGGGTTTCATGAATTTTTTACCGGCTGTGTAGTAAACATACATGGATACATGGATGAATAGATAAACTCTCAAAGTTTTGTTTTGTAGCAGCCACTAATCTTGTAGTTACATTTTATTCTGCCAGATGTCAGTGTTTGCAATATGGCAGCTAACGCTATAGAGAAGGCTTTTTGCACTCTAGATTTTCACGTGTATCAGTCAGTTACCATTGTCCAACGGCAGTTTCAAACAAAGTTTATGAAGGATGCACCTTCAGAAAATTCCATTCGGAGGTGGTATCTGCAGTTTGTGGAGAAGGGCTGCTTATGCAAAGGGAAAAGCAGTGGGCATCCTTCTGTGTCGGAAGTCGACGAGAACCGCGTAAGAGAAGCTTATCAACGTAGCCCACGAAAATCAACAAGAAGAGGCAGAAGAGAACTCAACATTACACAAACCGCAGTTTGGCACATGCTACAAAAAACCTAAAACTGAAAGCCTATTGCCTAGGGCTGCTTCAGGCTTTAACAACTGACGACCATTGCAAACGTCTCCCGTTTTGCAACATTATGCAAAAAAAAAAAAAAAAAAAAAAAAAAATGGAAGGAGATGGGTCTTGTAAAATACTAATTTTTAGTGATGAAGCGCACTTTCACTTGTGTGGGAAAGTTAACAAGCATAATGTGCGGATTTGGGGGACAGAAAATCCCAGTACTTTTATTGAACACCAGTGTGATTCTCCAAAAGTGTGTGTGTTCGCTGCTGTTTCCAAGGCGAAAGTGTACGGCATATTCTTCTTCAATGAACAGACAGTAACAGGACTCACTTACCTCGATATGGTCTCTGAGTGGTTGCTGCCTCAGCTGAAAGAGGTGGATGATTTCATATTCCAACAAGATGGTGCTCCACCTCATTTCCATCGGGAGGTCAGAACATTTCTCAATGAACAATTGCCGCAGCGATGGATAGGACACGGAGTCAACAGTGAGCAAATGCTCATGACTTGCCCACCTGATTCAACAGATTTAACTCCATGTAATTTTTTTCTGTGGGGTTACGTCAAGGATCAAGTTTATCATCCTCCTCTACCTGCGACTATCTCACAACTGAGAGAATGGATCAGGGCCACCTTTCTAATCATTTCTGATGACATGCTGCGTCGCGTGTGGGATGAAATGGACTATCACATAGCTGTGTGCAGAGTGACACAGGGCACACATATCAAACATTTGTAATGGATGTAAAAAAACTTGATGAGTTTCTTTACACATCAAAATAAGATTCAAATTCGTATCTCAATTGTGCTAAGTGTAGGAATTTTTTGAAACCCTGACAATCATTTTGAATCACCTTGTATTACTGTAACTGAATATTAATAGTTAATGTGGCATTAAAGAACAGCTGCTCAAACCATCTTACCTAAAGTAGTAACACTACCAAGTAACAGAGACCAACGTCTTAAAATGGTAACACAACCATAGTGTGACAGAGGTGAATATCAGTTTCCATTCTGAAAAATACTGTACTGTTGGTATGCATCTCAGTATACATTTAGTAGTAACATTGAAAATATTTAGATTCCTCAACAAACCTTCTATCTGTCATATCCCACTCAAAATTCGGCTGATATTGGAAATTCCAAAGAATGATCTGAACCTTCTCACCTGACAACTATAGAATCCCTCATGAATGTGGTACCAGTTATATAGGACAAATTCTAAGAAAAATAGAATAAATGTGCAGGGACTGTGTCAGATATTTTAAATTTGGACTGATAGACAAATCTGCAATAGTTGAACATTAAATTGACAATGGGCACAAACCGTTATTTGAAAAAATAACATGCCTGTGCCATAATTTTTGGGACAGTTTTATGAAGAAGCAGTAGAGATAATAGTTGATGGCAATGTTACAAATTGGGATTTAATTTAATTTAATTTAATTAATTGCAATGGAGCACACGCTCCGGTGGCAATTTCCCTACACACCCAACATCCCGCTATCCTTCACTCACCTACTTTTGCCCTCTACAAATTTTAACTTTAAATTCTTTTAAGGTTTTCGGTAGGTTATTCATCATTCCCCTTGGTAACTCATTCCAATCCCTGACACCCTTACCTAAAAAAGAAAATCTTCCCACACCCTTGTGCCTGAAATCGTGTGCCAGCTTGTGGTCATGGTCATCTTTTCCCTTCCATGAACTACTTTTCATACCTACTGCAATATTGTTCCATGCCTCATCACCAGTATACGCCCTGTACAATCCCATTACCCTCCTCATCCTCCTCCTGTCTTGCAATGAATCCTATTCCAGCTCATTTATCATATCTGTCACTGATTGCATTCTGTGATAATTTCCAGAAACAAATCTAGCAGCCCTTCTTTGCACCTTCTCCAACTCCTGTATTTCATACTCAAAATGTGGGTCCCATACTACACTACCATATTTGAGCAATGGTCTGACCAAAGTTTTGTAACCCAATTCCTTTACTTCTCTCGTGCATCCCCTCATCACTCTCTCCAACAAGTGCAGGATTTTGAAACCTTTTCCTACCACCTGTAAGACCTCAACTTAAGTCAATAGTGGAAGCCAGCTACAAAATTATGAACTATGCACACCTATTAGGGCATAGTACAACTATGAATCAAACAGGATGCCACCAGATGTATGGTGTCCAGCTGTACTGCCCTTCCACACACCATCTCCTCTCTGCTTGCTGCTGTGTGTAAATGGACTACCAGGCAGCCAACTTCAGTAATATGTGGGGAAATATACGAAGAAGAAAAAAATACGAAAAGGAAAAATAAGTTTGTAGATAAAGTTTCACTGGCTCAAGTGCTCCATTCAGTGCCAGATATAGGGGGATCACCTGACAACATGGGGTGGTGACAAGGGGAGTCACAAAATAATGTCCAAAGGGGTGGCAATCTCACAGTTTTGCCCCTGCTCAGAAAATTCCCAGATCTGCCATTGGTTCCAGTGACAATTCAACTTAATTAAATTAACTTTGTAATGTGCATATAGATCCAATTACCCACTTCCATCTTACCAGTGGAATTTTTTCAAGTTTACATCTATATTTATACTCTGCAAAATTGTAGGTAACAGAGGGTGCTTTGCACCAAAACTGATCTATTCTCTGTGCATTCCAATCCAAAACAGCACAAGGGAAGAAAGAATTCACTTAAGCATCAGTTTGGCACCTTATTTCCTTAATCTTATCTCTCTTGTCTTGGTTACCCAAATTGGTTGGTAGATGAAGTATGTCATTGCACTTGTAAATGAAAGTGAGTGTATGCATGTTTACCAACAGGTTCAAATGAAACCTACATCATCTGTCTACCAGAGAATCTCAGCCTAATCTACAAATCAATTCTGTGAAGGACTATGGCAAGCAGTCATGAATCAAGTGGCTCTTCTCTGTGCTTTCTCTATAATGTCAATCAACTCCTTATGAAATGGATCCAAAATGGCACAACACTTGTCAAAATGAGGACACATGCTACCTCGTTTCTTTGTGTATCACAATTTTACAAAATTCTACCTATGAATTGCTGCCTAGAATTAGCTTTACCTATAACCCATTTCATGTTGCTCTTACTATTACACCCAAATACTTCAGGAAATCAACCATTTGGTAATTATGTACACTGCATTGCACTTTTTAGAACTTAGTGTAAGTGACCATTCATTGCACTGTGCCAAAATAACATGCAGATATCAATGAATTTCTAAGCAATCAGCCAAATGCCTAACTTTCCTGTCGATGACTGCATCATCAGAGAACAATCTCAAACTACTCTTCACATTGTTTCTGAGATCGTGTGTAAAAATTAGGAATTTTTTTATCCCTGTTATACTTCCTTGAGGGCCACCTGTCTAAATTAGAAGAGGCTTCTCTGTTAATGACGACATACTATTACCATGCAGGTAGAAACCTCTTATCTATTCATGAAGTTGATCCACTGCACTATATGCTCAAATCTTTGCTAAATGGCGGTTATGTGGTACAAAGGCTTCCTGAAAATCCAAGCAAATTATTTCCTCTTATGATCCTGCATTAATAACATTTATGACATCATGTGTAAATAGGGCCTGCAGTCATGGGATATGTCACCTATATTACAACACACCTTATGTTGCAACTCAACTGTCTAGTTCATATATGGGACCCTCAATCAACCAGCCATCTGTTAGTATAAATTCCAACATGTGTCAACAACCACTTATTTTTGGTTTGGAGGAGAATATTACAAGCAAGTGGAAGGTGTATCAAAGGGCTCTCCGTTGCCTCCGGTCATTGCAAATTTCTTCATAGAGTTTTTTGAAGAAGAGGTATTAAACAATGCAACACTCCAGACAAAATGTTTTTACAGATTTGTTGATGATATTTTTGTGATTTTGCCATATGGCAGAAACAGCCTTAACCAATTCCTGGAACATTTGAATTCAATCCATGAAAATATTCAATTCACCATTGCTTTGGAGGAGGACGGTTGCCTGCTGTTTCTATATGTGTTCACTGGGACACTCTGTTTATTGGAAGCCTACCCATACTGACTTATATTTAAACTCAAACAGCTGTCACCATCTGCCACAACCCAACACTATTAACCAGCTTGGTACACCGAGCATGAAGAATTTGTGACAAAGATAGCCTTGCAGGTGAGTGGACTATCTCCAGAGAACATTCTTAAATAATGGTTACAATGGGGGCTGATTAGTCATGATTTAAAAAGAAGTAATATTGACAGAAAGATCACATTGATACCAAGTGTCTTGCTTTTCTGTTGTTTGTGGGTGCTCTAAGTTTCAAAATAGGTAGACTGTTGACACAGCATGGAGTCAAGAAAATTTACAGACCATCCATTAAAATGAAAAATTTGGTAGTGTAACACATCTATAAGCTTGCTAAAAGAATTTCTATTAGCTATTCCCAGCAGTAACATACTTTATAGTTTGATATCAAAGTCGTTTTAGTGGAATATATAAATTTCAGATAAAGTAGTTTTTCAACTCTAACAGAATTTGTTGCATTCATTTCCACAATGAAAACTGATCATAAGAACCATTTCAAAGTGTATTCATTATGCCAGAAAAATTTAGTTTAAGAAATATTTGCTTTGTTTACGTTTTAAAGTCATATGCTTGGTGAGGATGAAAACCTAAAATTTAAAATAAATTGGAATTGTGAAAAGTTACAGCTGATCTTTTATCACCAACTATAGTCAGCACCTTCTAAAGTATTTTTAACATAAAGTCAAGTAGTTAGGCAACATATAACCAGGATTTTTAATTAAGAGATAAAAATAAGAAATTTATATTAGATGATAGAGCAAATGAAGTGGATTAAAATTATATATAGGTTCCTATATAAAACTTAATGCATCTATGAGATAAATCAGATTTTTGGAATGGTTCGTTGTCATTGTCATAATCGTGAAGGGAAACCGCGAGATTTGATGACATAAGAGACTTCAAGGTTAATCTTATAGAAACCTTTTTAAAGACTAAATTAAGTTGAAATAGATAGAATAAGATATCAAGAAGCTCAGGTATTAGTTATGAGTTAAACTATCAAGCACATTTGGAGATATTAATTTTTGAAGGTTTTTGCTGACGTCACAAGGTCAACCGAGCCAATAAATGGAAGGCAGACATCCAGGCTGGAGTCAGTTTTCCAGCAGATTTCAAACTGTTAACTTTGTGTTGTAACTTGCTACACGATACTTTCATCTAAGTAGAGGGTTCAATGAAAGTTTGTGTCTTTTTGTGTGAATGTGCTTTACCTACAATCTTTTATGGAACTGGTGCCGATGCTTTATTCATAATACTGGTTCCAACAGTGTAAGAGGAACTTTTTCAAGAATATAAGTATTTTGTGACTTAAAACTGTGACAAGTGAACTATTTCATTTTACCCTTCACATTTGGAGTTTATTTACAAACATGTGATGACAGCATCAATTAAATCTTAAAGGTACCAGAAGGCTACTATGATCATGAACTTAATTGTTCACAGTTAAAGCAGAGAATTGCTCAACCCCTGATCTTTCTTTCTGCCTTACAGTAGGCAGCATTAAAGATGACCTAGGTTCATGAACCCATGTGAATGTGCCCATGCTTATATTGGACAAATGCAGTGGTGTATTGTGCAACGATGTGTTGATAACACAAGAAATGTTCATCTTGGGCAAGAAGAGAAATCTGCGGTGGCTAAACACAGTGGGTAAGAAGGTCATATATTTGATTTGGAAAAACTACAATTTTAGCCCAGGTCAAAGACTTTTGGACCAGCATTATTACAGAAGCTGTAGGAATCAGAACAACTGATTCATTAGTTAACAGGGCCACTGGTTATCATCACAGTGTGGCCTGAAACCCAGCTATTAAAATGATGAAACAGTTTCGCCTCAGTAACGAGCAGAAGAGTGGATAATGTCATCACACTGTGTTGGCTTTTGTCTTCCACAATTTTCATGGCAGCATGTAAACAAACAGTTAATCATTGACATTTGGTTGAAAATGAGGGCTGAGATAGATTCCTTTGAAACGTCCCAAAAGTGTGAAATTTTTATGTGGCTGGAAGCCTGAGAAGAGTTTATTTATTTAGAATAAATTCTGTTATTCAAATGGCAAATGGCAAACAGTTTACACAAAAACAATAGAACTTCTATTCTGACACATCAGAAATTTCCTTGGCCTCATTCCCCAAAAGTACTTGCTTCTCCAGTCCCCTGCCTCTTGTAAACCAGTTACTTTTTTTAAATTGTGATTATATTTTACTATCATCATTATTAGTATTACTTCAATATTTTTAGCTGATATTAACATTTTCTTTTTTTAGTCTTCTTTCTTGAGCATCTTCAAGTGTGTGTGATTCCTGTCACCCATAATCATTGCTTTAATAAGTCTCCACCCAAAATACAAGGCTCAAAATCCCCTCTGTCACATATCTATAATCTCACTAAAATCATTTATAAGTGGGTCTATCTCATACCATTTATACAGCAAATAACTTTTATAAACATTTTCTTAATAATAAAGAACCTTTACACTCACAATAAATTGATATAAAGAAACAAAATTTAGGAAGGCAAAAATTTCAAAGTCAATCCCTCTTGTTCCCTCCATGTTCACTGATAGGGCTTTAAATTATGATCAATTTTAACTGAGGTCTTCATGGTATAAAAATTTTATTTTAAGAGATATTGCAATTTTTATGCTTATTGCACCTTGTGTGTAGACAATGAGGAAAAGGAATGTTTATCAAAGAAAAATCATTCAGTTTTAAAGATAACTCAAATATTACTATGGGAGCATATTGTCAACAAAGAGAGACATATTCTGACTAAAAACAGACCTCATAGTCAAAATAGAAATATGTTTCTTTAGGGAAATAAAGATGTCAATTTTTGCTAAAAGTAAAGCTACAAAGTTAAAAATTGGGTTTAGATGAAAGAAAAAATATTGTAGTACAAGAATATAATATTGGTGTATAGATAAATTCAAAATTTAAGGTGTAGAAGTAGACTTGTAAATTTTGAAATTGTAGCTTCCTTGTAGAACTACATTATCAGTCCGATGACTCATAAAAGACAGGTGCACAATCATGATCATACCGGTAAATAATAATTTTTGGAGAGAAAGATAAATAGTAGAAGATAGAGTGACTTTTTCCCAACAAAGACAGGTGATTATCTCATTTCAAATGAAAATGTAGTTAGCGAGAATTTAATTCAAAAATATTTCGGCATTACATCATTCAGGTGGGAAATTAACAGTTTTGAAGTGCTGTTAAAGTTTATTGAAAATTATAATCTAAGTAAAATGATCCTAGTAAAATAATATACACCAGATGATAGGAAAACTTCAAGAAATACAATGATCCAATAATCTCAGTGTGAGAAGAAATATTTCAAAAGTTATTTGCTGATATCAGGAATAGAATTTCTCACATTATTAAGAAGAAATCTATGTGATTTAAGACAGAAGTTGTAATGGAGTAAATCATTCAGAGAAATTGGGGCTGCAACATATTAAAATTTCACTCAGATCTGAGAAAGTTAGCGGTTCCCACTTTTTTCTATATAAGACCCCCTTTCCTTGTTCGATAAGCCTTCTATCCCTACACTCAGATGGCATAGGATGTTTGTAATATGTCGGAGTGGTCTGTAGTACTTGTGAAAATTTAGGAAATGAAGTTAGAATTTCAACACTTGGTAACTGTGCAGACTTGTGATATTCAAAGATGTAGGGAGTGGTACTCAAAATTAACAGTTATATGAAAGGATTTTGATGGGACACTTGTGAAAGGTTTCAGGAGTATATGTGAATTGCTGTATAGTGGTGACCTGCTACCTTCACTTAAAGGATTCCAATGTTCTGATGCCACCCTTAGGTTACACGCTGATACTAGTCTTAATTTGGAAACATTTTCAAGAATATCCTATTGTTACCTACAGTAGACTTTTCTTATTTGAATACCAACCTGAAACCCATTATTGGTTGCAGGAATCATTAAGCAGATTGGTCAAGATAGTGAATTACTGCAACTTCAGTTTATTGTATCAGATTTTATCAGCAACTAACTTAGTATCAGCAGCGATTTATGATATCTTCCCTAACACCAAGCAAGATATAGTCATAACACCTCTTACCACAACTGACCACCGATAACTCATTCTTATGAATGTTGTCTTCAACCCCACCCATTTGGTATGCAGTATGTTTCATCTTTTTCTCACAGTATTAAGGAGTCATTAGAAATATTATGAATTTGTCTTGGATTTCGTGGCATTACATTACTGCTGCCTGCAAGCTGGCATTGTGTGATTCTTGTATTATTTTTCCATTAATCCCATTTTTGTTTTATTTTCTCTTTATTTATATAGTGGAAACAAATTAAAAACAGTTTTTTTCCTAAAAAGGAAAACTTTATGTGTTTCCAGGTTTTTCTTGGTATTATTGACATATTGTAATTTTAACGGTGAAATGACTGAGCATGGTGGGTGAACAGTTAATGTTCTGGCCTCGCATTTTGGAGGACGCTGGTTCGAATTCTCATCCGGGCATCCAGATTTGAGTTTTCCATGGTTTCCCCAAATCACTCCAGGTGAATGCCGGGATGCTTCCTTCAAAAGGCCATGGCCGAATTTCTTCCCCGTTCCTTGTCCCCAGTCCCATTCCGCCTCTAATGGCCTTAGCCGTTGACGAGGTGTAAAGCCATAAGTAAAAATAATAATAGTAAAAAAAACATTGAAATGGAAGGATATGAATTCTTCATCAAAGCTTTTAGCAATTTATTCATAATACATTTGGTGATTTACTCATGTAGTTTTATTTTTCTGATAATATCAAGAAATGAATACTGAATAGCAGTGCTGTAATGTAAAAATAATTTTAAAAAAGTATAAATAAAATTCTCATAATGGTCAGAAGCATACTGCATGTAATGAAATATATTACCATTGTAGTCACAGTTATGTCTTGAATTATTGACTAGTATGAATTAAGAATAATTTGATAGACCTTTCCTATTTATGTTTTCTTAAAAAATTTTGTAACAGATCTGAAAGATTTTAATAAGTATGAGAACTTCAGCAAAGAAGTGTCAAGTATTGTCAAAGATGAAGGGATCAATGTGCTCATTAACAGTGCTGGTGTATCATCAAAATTTACTAGGGTTAATCTTGTTAAACCCGAACAAATGTTGGAAAATTTTACTGTAAATACAGTGGCACCTCTTATGTTAACTAAGGTATGTTTTATTATTTTGTTAATAATTTTTTATGGCTAGTACAGATTTTTGTTTCATTTGTTATTCCATATCATTTCAAATTTCTTTAAAATATTTCCATTTGCTAAAAAATATAAAGCAAGTGTTTTTAACTGTAGTATAACATTTCTATTAAACTTTTGGTTCTGTTTCATTTTCATGTCTCATGTAAGGCTGCACATGACTCCATGAATTAATTACACAAACAATGTCATATCTTTCAGGTCCTAATTCCCTTGCTCAAACAAGCTTCAGCAAAGAATTCAAATGAGGTTGGAGTAAACAGAGCAGCTGTTATTAATATGAGCTCAATTTTAGGATCAATATCGGAAAATAAACAAGGTGGATTTTATCCCTACCGATCCAGTAAGGTAAATAAAATTGCATTATTCATATTTGTATTTTCAGAAATAGAATCTCTAAAATTATTAAATGGGTAGTTCCTGCATCACTGTAGTGTAATGTCATAATCGATACTTTGTAACCATTGAAAAGGTAGTTAGTGACTCAATATTTATGAATCTGTTAGACAAAAAAAAAAAAAAAAAAAAAAAAAAAAAAAAATCATGGAATATAGTTGAACCAAATCTAGAAGAAGAACAAAAGACATTTAGAACTGTAATATCTACTATATTATTTTTGCTACAGAGATGCTTTCTAAGAAATGCTGGGGCATAAGTAAGCCACCCATTCAAGTGCCAGTATTTCTTGATGCAGAAAAGGCATATGCTTACATTTCCCATCCTCACATTATTTTGTGAAGTATGAGTTGCAAAAGGAGTACAAAAAGACACTTTGGGAAGAGCTAAGCAAAATACTAAGAGTTGAATTCAGTTTGAATAATATATATATATATACTTTTTATAAACGTTTCTCGGGAAACAAACCGAGTGATGTTGTTATTAATGCACAATATTTCGGCGACTTTATTCTCAATCGCCATCTTCAGGTGCAGTTGCAAGTCTTGAAGTCTGCCTTGAAGTCAGCCTTGAGCATGTTGTTTGTAAACAGTTTACAAACAACACGCTCAAGGCTGACTTCAAGGCAGACTTCAAGACTTGCAACTGCACCTGAAGATGGCGATTGAGAATAAAGTCGCCGAAATATTGTGCATTAATAACAACATCACTCGGTTTGTTTCCCGAGAAACGTTTATAAATAAACAACGCCGAGAAAGATTACATTCATTTATATATATATACTCATGGCACTTTTTTCCTTTCATTGTTTCCCATATATGCAATATATGTTAGATGATATCTTTAAAACATTAAAAAAAAAAAAAAGGAAGGTTGAAAAAAAAGGGAGGTGGGTAGAGAAAGAGGAAAAATTAATATTGCTTTATTCTGTTAAATAAGGAACTTGTGTTTAAGTTACAAGAAGTTACTATAGAAAACCTATGAGGGATTATTGAATGAAAACAAAAATTGTGATTGATTTGTCATTAAAAAAAAAAAACCAGAAAAATAGAAATTATCACTATAGGATGTTCTGGTGTACAGATTGTTACTGCTGCTCCACATTTTCTCACATTTGCTTAATGGCTTCAAATGTTTCATTCTTAATTTGTTATAAATGCATATTTATTTACTTTTTGCTTATGTTGTTATCGTCAACATCAAGGTCAATACAGGCAGCAAAGGATGGGGGCAAGAAATGGGAAAGAATTTGGCCTTGACCTGTTTGAAGGCCTGGAGTGATTTGGGGAAACCATTTAAAACTCAAATCTGGATGCCCGAATCAGGATTCGAACCTGCGTCCTCCTGAATGTGAGGCCAGAGAATTATCACTCACCTATGACACTTGGTGCACATATTTAGTATGAAATTAGCTGAGAAGATTGATATAATAGTAAATTTGAGATACTTGGGAGTATAATCTTTTTTAGATATTATTCTGATAATTAGGATAAAGAAAATGGCTTTTAGGCAATATAAATAACAAAGAATAGGGAAAATGATTCATCACTCTCCAAATTTGAAGGCCATGATGAACAAAAAGATATACAATATTTGGGGTTACACCTTATTCATGTGTAGGGAAAGAGCCATGTGGTTAAAGATGTGTGCTTGTTCCCTGTCACATGAATAAGGTGTAAAACCCAAATATTTTATATGTTGTTTGTCACATATGGTTTTTACTCATCACAGCCTTCAACTTTGGTGAGTGAAGAGTCATTTTCCCTATCCTTTGTTATTTAAATATTGTTCTGTCATGTTTTACTGAGGGGTATTATGAACCATATTACTCACCTTAGAAAAGTTCTAAATTGGTGAAAATTTCTCTGAAAAGATCGCTTTGTTTGTAGATCAGGGGGTATTAGCTGCTGTGATGTTTAGCTATTGCAAAAAAGTTAAGCAGCCAGATAGTTACATATTTAATAAGCGGAATTAAACACCCTATTTAGAAAATACAATGAGAGTATTCTGTGCTCACCTACTTTCATTTATTTTTAAATCTTGTTTATCATATTTTGGAAGAATTCTGTATGTTTTATTTAAATCAGAACTATCCATATTTTATATGCATTTCTTTGCTTCGTATATTGGATAGGCCCAAGTAAGATCAATAACGTAACTAAGAAAGGTATGTATAGTATAGATTATTTTATTGCATTTTTGTACAAAGTATCTACTGTTTTATATGCACCATCATTTTTTGTATTATCTCTTCACAAAAGCTTTCACCCGTGATGCCAACCTCTATGGAAAGGACATGCACTAATCACTAGCAAAGCCAAAGATATACTACCACTGAACCCTTGCACAGTATTTTGGGTTGTTCCTGCCAATAATCTGCAAAATTGATGAAACAGCTCCTTCAGGACTTTGTCAGTGCAGGTTTTTTACCATCCATTTACAGCCCACCCCTCACAGCTAGCAGATTTTGTCCATTAAAGAAGTCATTTCAACATGGTTGGCACCACAAGATGCATACTTCTGTGAAGAGGAAAATGGATAACCAATGGTGGGAAATATTTACAAATATATTCTAAAGGAATATGGGAGAGTAAGCTGACTCTCTTCATCACCAATATTGTGTTGTTGATTGGAAAATAAACATACCCTTTTATATTATTGCAATGTGTTAAGAAACCTGTACTCTATACACAGGCTGCCCTGAATGCAGTGACACGTTCACTCAGTGTGGATCTTGCTGCTGACAATATATTGGTGGTTAGTCTGCACCCAGGCTGGGTCAAGACTGATATGGGTGGCACCAACGCTCCTCTTACCGTGGACCAGAGTGTGGAAGGCATCATAAAAACATTACTCCAACTTGAAAAGTCCCAAAGTGGCAGCTTCCTGCAGTATGATGGAAAACAGTTGCCTTGGTAGATTTTGTAACTCTTAATAATAGATTTCACAACTGTAGCAAACGATAACTCGTTCAAGATGTAGGCTGTCGATTGCAAGGTGCTTTGGAGTACACATATTCTTCTGTAATTAACGATGTGATCATGTCAGATTGTGTAATTGCTCTAATGCATATTACAGTAGAATGTTTAGCTCTGAAATTATTACTTAATTTCTTGCTCAGTTTTTTAATTCATTTATATGCCACTAAATGAGGAAAGGCTGCTTCTTGTTTTATATTACTCTGAAAAAATATAATTATTCTTGAAGTTCATTTAAAATAATAAACTTAGCTTAAACCCGATAAAGGTAGAGCCATTATTTATTTGTCAGCCTATTTTTACATGTGAGTGCACACTCTAACATGTAGAACTATTGTGTGATGTTACATAATTTACATAAATTCATAGCCTGCAGTAAATACTATTTTCAAATATAAGGATTTTTTTTAAAAATAAATCAAAACAAACGAATTCTATTAAGATATTCATAGCAAAAATTTCAGATAAAAAGATATGACTTCAGATCATCCAACAATAAGAACAAGTTGGAAAACAGAATTATTGAATAGAAACTTATTATAAGAGCAAATAGGGAAGCACTACATTAAACTGGCAGGATAGCAGTTTTCCGGAAACACAAATGGCCTATAAAAGTTTTTTGGGCACAATTTATTTATCAGCTAAAGAAAGGAACATGATCTAGAAGGTTGGAGGAAAACTTCTGCTGAATACATAACAGCCAACATTTGTAGTAGACGGTGAAACGGCAAGAAAAATCAGGGAAACCAAAAAATAGTCTAGATATAATATGTTTTCAAGTAAAACTATTACAATTAAATATGAAAAGTATTGAATAATGGTTTAGACAATGCTATATAGCAAAATGTTTTCAGAATTGAAATATTACAAGCCCATAAGTTAATAAGTAACTTTTTGTTGAAAAATAAGGTAAGCTTTAATTGTTTTGTAGCACCTAATAAAATAATTTTTGCTATATGAGCATTATCTAACGGTTTATATTTCTGAAGCACCTAATAATTAAATTCAAAATAGATATTGTACTAGGATCATTATCTAACTGCTTTTCATTTCTGGATATGAAGTTTGTTAAATATTTTTTTATAAATTATCATTATTCTGACAATGAATATTTATTTCAATATAGTCACTTGTGACATAGTCTGAAATTAATTTCAAGCACTGTGAAAGTCATGCATAATTCACAAAGGCAGTTAATTTTTTAAATACTTAGTTAAAATACTGCTTCTACACAATTTTTCTATTTTTTTACTTGAAAAAAGAAATGTACATACTCACATATACTAATAAATAGTATTTGACATTGAATGTTTGATTTCTTGAGTTATTTGTCTACTTATTTAGCAAGCTTATGGTGGCAGTTGATAAATGTGAAGTAAACCATATTGTATTTTATGTTTAGTATGTACAACTCATGTTATACTGGGTGCATTGTTGTGAATGTTTGAATCATTATCCCCTTCAAAATTTGTCCTGACTTAACGAACAATTTTCCTGCTAAAATAATTAATCTAAAAATTTAGAATGTTAACAAGCTGCATGTCAAGAGCACCTTCAATGTTGATCCTATTTTCCCATAAACAGGACAGATTTGATGAATACCGTGATTGTCGATCTTCTCTCAAACCGACGACGATATAGCTTTCAATTTCTATTCTAGTCAGTTGCCGGCTTCTATGACGATACTAGAAACATTTGATGATGCCAACAGGTGCAATACGCTCTTCTGCTCACAACACTCCCCGGCTGTTTGGGATTTCCGCTGTTAATAGAGACAAGCGCGTTCGAAAAACGGGGCTCAAATGTTCCTTGGTTTGGCAACCCAGGCAGGTGTGAAGTATGAATGCAGTTTTGTGTATATGTCTGGTGGTATCAGAACCTGTGATTTGTTTCACACAAGAGTGTGGAATGGATTGTAAGTACTTGTCAGGTGATAAAAATGAAAACATAGATGTGATATCCTAAAAGAGCAATTGTAACAAAAGGGTCCATTAAATAAATTTTTAAATCGGACTAACAGTGTTTCTACCAATAAACCTTTGTGATATAAAAGAATGTAGTGTTATTAAAATGTCATCTGTCAATACTGCTGAACAATTGCATGGCCCATGTAAGAAAGAATTAGTGGCTGACGAAACTGTCTCACTAGAGGAAACACCTACTAGTAGTGAAAGTGTTCCTGCAGAAGAAACCATAGCTGGACACCTCCAAGAAGAAAGAACATCATCTAAGGAAGGTAATGGCCTTCAAGTTATCTTACAAATCCGGGATATTATAAATGATATTTTTAGTATAAGATCTACTCGTATTAAGGAAGGTACACAAGACATTAGTGAAAAAATGTAAAGTTTCCGATTGATAGCAAACAAAAAGGTGTGTCTCTATTTTCATTGCTTCCATCATCTTTCAAATGATGATTAAGTCAAACGAATCTGGCTTGTATATTCTTGAACAAAAGATCTGTGTATTGCTTCTTTTTTTTAAAAGTTATTTAATTCAAATGGTGGCTCTATCACAAGAAATGGTTTAAGAAACTAGCAAAGCTTGTCAAAAATTCTGTCAAGCCATGACTGTCATGCAACCATATTATACAAATGTGTAAGTGGAATGAGCTATCACAGAGATTTCAAAATTCAAAATTAATTGATCACGCAAGTCAAGATCAAATTAATCAGGAAGAAAGAAGGTGCAGGTCGATTTTGCTAAGATTGTTTTCAATAGTATGTTTCCTTGCTGAAAGAAATCTTCCATTCATAGGTGACCATGAGGTGTTAGGAAACTTTTTAGGACAAGTAGAATTAATGGCAAAGTTCAATTCCATATTACATGAGCACGTTAATCGTGTAACTAAATCTGGAAGGTCGGTTACTTACTTAAGTAAGGACATACAAAACGAAATTATTACCAAAATATCTGATGAAATAGTATCTATCATGAAGGATACTATACTTAAAAATAAATATTATTCAATAATATTGGACCGTACATCAGATTTAAGTCACAAGGAACAATTAAGTGTCATTTTAAGAGTGGTAGATATAGTTCCCAAACCGGTTGAAATTGAAGAATATTTTTTTTATTATTTTTTTGAAGCAATTGAAACTAACAGTATTGCTCCTTCAGATACTGTGCAGAATTTAGCTTCTCCAAGTTAAAGATACTTAAAAACTATCTTAGATCTTGAATAAGCAATGAGTAGCTAAGAGGTCTTGGCATAATACCAGTGGAAAGGCAAATTGTGCATTGGAGAAGTTGGTGCGGGTCTTAGCTTATCAGAAAGCAAGAAAAGTGATGATTTAGGTGAGTAATGTTTTTACAATTCAGTAGAATTTTCTCAGTTTTGTCTAGCATTGGACATGATACTATATGCCTAATTTTCCATGGTTATAGTAGACCATGTAAACATTATTACCAACTGGTTAGCCTAGCTTTGCTCGGAACCAACACTGAATCAACCACTTTCTCCTTCTTAAAAAAATTAAAGTTATGTTGAAACACTCAATAGTTACAGTTGTTGCAATTTCTCTATTAATTTGTGGTTCCTTCAATTTATACGAAATAATTGTAATTTTTTACTCATATCAAAATACATATATGCAAGCTCTCTCTTAAGATTGCGAATTAAAAGCATTAAGAGCTATATAAGATTTTATGACTCCAGACGTACTTTTTGATGATTACTATACAAGCGTCATTCCAACACTGAAGTTCACACTAATGAAGTTCTACTTGATAATATAATGAGATGCAAATGGGCTTTTCCAAAATTGAAAATGAATTTTATGGGGTCCAGTACAAGTAGTGTTGCCAGGTCCAGGTTGTTAAAAATTGGGATGGAAAGGGGGGGGGGGGGGAAATATCAGGATTCAGAGCTACAAATTGGGACAACCCTCAAAAATAGGTTTTTATATAATTCACATTATTTTTGTGATTTATAGAGGACAGGGGTAATTTCTATAGGTATCTGTTTATCATGAGATATGAGCTTATGAATAAACATTACCTGTTGACTACAACAAGTATCAAAATATTATGAAAATAATGTAAAGTAAAATTTTTAGTATTTATTTATTCGGTTAATTAGTATACAGTATATATTTTTTATTAAAATTATTGGAATTAGTAAATTATTGGAAGGAATACATTGAGAAACTGTATGTTGTGGACAATTTGAACAATAGCGTAATGGAAAAGTAAGGTGATGTTGACAATGATGACTTAGGATTTTCTTTTGAAGACAGAATTTAATAGAGCTCTGAATTACTTGAAAGTAAATAAAGTAATTGGAATTGATGAGGTCCCAGCAGAACTTCTTAAATCCCTAGGGGAAGAAAGAATCAAAATATTATTCAAGCTGATAGCAAAAAGTTATGAAACAGGAGAAATTCCAACTAATTTTAATAAAAATATCATCTTCAGACTTTTGAAGAAAGCACAAGCCAACAAACGTGAGAATTATCGCACCATTTGTCTAATATCAAATGCTTCAAAATTACTGACCAGAATAATATACAGAAGAATGGAAAGAGTAGTAGAAGAGATAGTAGGTGAAGATCAGTTTGGGTTTAGGAAAAATCGCGGTACAAGGGAAGCAATTTTGGCTTTAAGATTAATACTTGAAATGCCAATCTAGAAAAACAAAGATACTTTTATGGTGTGTGTTGATTTAGAAAAAGCTTTTGATAATGTTAGGTGGGACAAGATGTTCAAAATTTTAAAGAAATCAGGTCTAAGATATCCTTATAAACTATATAAGAATCAAGTGGCTATAATAAAAGTAGAGAATCCTGAGAGACACGCATCAGTTAAAAAGGGTGTGAGACCAGATTGTAGTCTATCCGTGTTAATATTCAACTTTTATGTTGAAGAAGCAATAAAGAAAGTCAAAGAAAAATTTCAATGTGACCTAAGTGTTCAGGGAGAAAAAATCAGTATGCTACGATTTGCTGATGACATTTTCTCGTTAGCAGAACAGGCTGAGAATATGTAAAAGTAACTGAGTGGCATGAACAAAATACTGAAGGAAGATTTTGGACTGAACATATATCAAAGCAAGACAAAAGTGATGAAATGTAGCAGAAATGATACCAATCAGAGTAGATTAAATATAAAAATAGGATCGGATGCAATAGGAGAAGTAAGTGAATTCTGCTACTTGGGATGCAAAATTACAACCCATGGCTGAAGCAGGAATGATGTTAAAAGCAGAATAGCACTAGTAAAATGAGCCTTCATAATAAATAGAAATCTATTGGTTTCAAACATTGATCTAGGACTTAGAAAGAAGAATTTTTTAAAACTCTATGTGTGGAGCACAGCACTTTATGGTAGCAAAACATGGACTTTAGGAATACCAGAAAGAAAGAAAATTGAAGCATTTGAAATGTGGTGGTACAGAAGAATGCTGAAAATTAAGTGGACAGACAAAGTATAAAATAAACAAGTTTTGTAAATGATGGGTGAGAAAATTTTTTGCGGAAGAAGCTTACAGAAAGAAGAGACGGTCGATGCTAGGTATTATTTTGAGACATCCTGGATTGCTTAATTTGATGTGGAGGGAACAGTCAAAGGTAAGAACTGTAGATGAAGACAGAATAGAATATATGAAGCAGATAATTGAGGACGTGGGTTGTAAGGTATATGTAGGGATTAAGTGGTTATTACATGATACGAAGGGATGGAGGATTGCATCAAACCAGTCGAAAGACTGACGACAGCAAAAAATAAATAATAATATTAATAATAATAATTGTATTTAATATTAGATTTCATTGCTTTTATGATAGGCTTTATTTTAATAACTTTATTTGTATCTCTGCTCTGACATGCTGACATAATTCGAGCTCTTAAACCAAATCATATTAGCGTGGAAAAATTTCCTTTCAGTTGTGGCATTTGATGCCATGAGAGCAAATATCCAGATTAATGCATCTGATAAAAGTGTTTTAGAGCTTGAACTTGTTTGGCATAGTATGAGAAATGAATATGCAGTTTCAGAATGAAATTCTCTATTCAAATTTACTCATACTCTGAGCGTATTTTAAACTGTTATGCAAAATTTGTGCAGTACATCCCAGTGATATAATTTGATCATTATCATGGAGCAATAACTGGAAAAACTGGATTGCGGTGTTGTCTGCATAGTAACTAGTAAGTTGTTTACTATCAATATTGGGCTCACTAAATTTTTATACATGGCTGATGGAGATTCATTCGTGTCTTCATAAAACTCAAGTATTTAATACTTCTCTGACATTACTTCATTCTGTATTCTGCTTTTTTTTATTTCTAATATCCAACATCATATTATTTGCATTTATTTATGGCAACACACATAGTAATTCCCACATTCTTTATTATTTGTCCTTATCTGTGTTTTATGTGATGTTTTCTTTTAACACACTAATTCTTCAATATTTTGATTCTACTATTCCTTTGTACTTTGAATCATTATCCATAGTTCCTCAAGGCTTACATTGCTGCCTCATTTACACATCCAATGATGTCATGTTAAATGGTATTGTCAGACAAATGAGGTTTTAGGTTTAAATTTTTCTGAAACACACAGACACCATAGGAACAGGTAGCACACAATCAACTTTTACTGAAAATTTGATGTATGTTATGTCAGATCAGATTTGAGAATGAATGCAAGATTTTATAACTCATTGTTCAAAGTAAGCTGTTGATGGAGAAGACACTTCTAAACTAGATGTTACTTCTGGTGTACCTGAAGGCAGTGTAATAGGACCACTTTTAATTTTTATAAACAAGTTCAGTGACAACGTTAATAGCAGGTTGCAATTGTTTGCTGCTGATGCAGTTATCTATAGAGAAGTAAGATGATCTGATTGCTTAAAAATTCAGCGTGATCTGGTTGTTATTTTGAAATGGTGCTATAAATGGCAACTTACATTAAAATGCAAAAAGTGCAAAGCAATGCAGGTAACTGACAGAAAGAATCTGTTTGTTTATAAGCACAAAATGGACAGCTCAGTTATTGGCACATTTGGTTCTGTGAAGTGTTTGGGCATAATAGTACATGAAATGAGACCTGCACATAACTTCCGTTGAGGGTAAAGCTAATTCTAGGTTAAGGTTCATAGGTTGTATTTTGAAGAATTACAACACTCATACAAAGGAAATAGTGTATCAAACTCTTGTGCATCCACATTTGGATTACTGCTGTGAAATTTTTGATCCTTTTTGTAAGTGACTGACTGAATTGTTAGAGAAAGTACAGAGGAGTGTCACTTGATTTGTGACTGTTTGCTACAGTCCTTATGAATTTATCACAGAATTGATACATAGATTGGATTGGGATTGTATGGCAGACAGATGACACTGGTTTCATCTGAATTTATTGGCAAATATGTAAAATTCTTCTTTCATTTACGAGTGCAATGAAATACTTTGTCCACCAACCTGTTTAGATAATAGTGAAGATTAAAGAAATAAGATGCTGTACTGATGCTTTTATAAGTATTCTTTCTTTCCTCAGACTATTCGAGACTGGAATGCCCAGAGTTAGTTTGGTGCAAAGCATCCTCTACCAAGTACAATATTTGTGAATTGCAGAGTGTGGATATAGATGCAGAATGAGGGTAGGTCATAATGAAGGTACTGTTGTAAGTCAGTGGGTTTGTTACGGACGGATGAACTCAGATGGCCATTTGAGTGGGATAAATACCCATCCAGGAAGGTGTCATGTGTTTGAGAATAGGTACATATGCATATCAGGGTGCTGATGGTACTGAGGCTGTTAAGGAAACTGTTAAAGTTGTTTTCCCCATGTGTCCAGATCATGAAGAAGTTGTCTATGAATGTGAGTCACAAGAAGTGTTCCTATCTGCCACATCCAGGAGCAATCATTCCTGGCAGATTAGGACAAGGCCTGCATAAGAGGGGACCATACGAGTACCTATGGTAGTGCATTGAATCTGATGTTAAGTTTTGACCTCAAAGAACAAAAAATTGTTGTTATGTATCGAGAGGATATGGTTGGTGAGGAAGGATCTGGTGGGAAGGCTATTGGAGATAAGGGTGGGAGCAGGGTTCCAGAAAATGTCCCATAGTGCTAAGCATGGCAGTGGGGAATGTTGGTGTATAAAGAAGTCACCTCAATGGTTATTTAGATTGATATGAAGTAAGAGATTTTGGCACAGAAGTAAGATAGAGGCGGAAGTGTTGTTTGTCTATGATGTGGGAGGGAAGACGGCTGACAAAAGGTTGCAAGTGTTGGTTTATCGGGACAGAGATACGTTGGGTTTGTAAACCAAAAGCAGCAAGTACGGGGCATCCTGGTTTGCCAAGCTTATGGACCTCAGGAAGCTGGTATAGAGCAGGGTTGTATGGCTTTCTCAGAATGTGGAGTGAGATAGATTGAGCAGAGAGGCCTTGGAGGGGTCCATTGAACTATATAAGGTCCTTTATCTTCTTGTTGACTGAGGTTGTAGGACCACAGCTTAGGGAGCTCTGGGTGTTATGTTCAGACAACTGACAAAGGATGTAAGGTGACAGGAGATATCTGTCATCATATTATTAACTTTTGTATGCATAGACCATCTTTCGACCAAGGAAGTAAGCAGTGGAGGTGTATCTGTGAGTAAAAAAAAGAGAAGTGGGAGGATTATCAAGGGGTTATGAGTAATAAAACAATAAGCTGATTGTTGTGTTTTATATTTGTGAAATAAAGTAAGTGAGGTTTTTTCCTGAAGAAAGTGAGGAAGAAAATGTGTTTATTTATGCTTTGTATATATTAAAGGCTGTAGCTGAAGGTAAATAAATCAAGTAAATCAATTAGTTTAAAAAAAGAAGAAGAAGAAAACTTACACTTGGTGACCGTGACGGGACTAGAACTTGTAATCAACAGAAAAGACCAGGTTCAATCAGAACAAAACAGTAATCATATTTAAAGTCAAACTGAATCAAATTAGTGCATGGTTAGTAAAGATATGTGACAGTGTAATAACAGAAATTATCAAAGACTAGATACTCAATAGATGTTGAAGGATAAACTTTTCTGCGAACATTTAATTTGCTTCACAAATAAATTTTTTGTGTTCATAAGTTAAAATCATTTTGGCTATAAGTAATACAAGCACAAAACTGCAGTAGTAATAACTTTCATATCTCTTAAATTGTGTAATTTAGAAAAAGTCAGCATTTATGTGGTTTTGTATGTGATGTGCATTTTTATATGCTCATATTAGTGAGCAGCATTGAAAATTACTGCTTTGTGTACAGTTACATTTTTTGTAGTTATATCTGTAAACAAAGACAGAGTCAATTTTACTATTTATTGGGGTTGATTTTTTTTTCTTATGAACATGGAATGTTTAAAAATGTTTGAAGATTCGGTTGTGGTCGAAGAAAAATAAATAAGTAAATAAAATAAACAATGGTCTGCCAAATATAGATGCATTAAATAACATTGATGATTTATATGAGAATGAAGGTAAAGATAAAAGTAATATTTTTAGTGAGTCAGAGCCAACTAATGTACAAAAGATAATACCGTGTTTGAAAGATGACGATTCTATAATGCAGATGCTAATGAACATAATGAAAAATGGAACTAGGGCAACTGTAATATAGCATAAATTTTGTTATTTCATTGCCAAAATTTGTTTAAAGAACATCGAGCCAGCATCAGTTCTATTGCATATCTTGTTTAAAGTCATTTTCTTAAGTATTTCAATGGTTAAGTTGAGGTATAGAGTGATATCAGATCATAACATAATGCAAACATTGACAATATAAGAGATTCTGCCAATTTGTTAATATGAAATGTTGCAATCATTTCCAGAGGTTCTTTAGGCCATAACAAGCTAAACGAAATAGGTAACTTAGCAGATGCAAAATTTTACTGAAGAGATATCAGGTTTTGAAAATAGAATCGAACACATCTTTTTTAAGTCATAAAATAAGATATAAAATTCCTGAAGGCATGGTTTTAAAGATAGGAGTATGATTTATAGCTCAAAAGATACGTAAAATTTTATTACATATATATAAAAGTTTGAGAAGGATAGGCTAAAAGTTGAATATTGTTTTCGTAGAAAGATAATGATTTGGTCAAAAACGTGGATGAATGTGAAAATTACAGACAAAATTTAGAGAGAGGGGACCATAATTAGCATGATTTTTCCTGATAAATTTTCACTAATTTTTATTTAAATCCATGCAGTAGTTTGGAAGGAATCGAGAAAAGTAAATTGACTCTAAAGCCTCAGAAACGGACAAATTCCTGTTTCAATAATCTGGCGGGATAAATTTATAACACAGAACTAAATCCCGAATCAATAGAAAAACTATTAAAGAAATATTATTGTAGTTAAAAAGTATCACTATCATATAGAAAATTTAGTGTAGAGTCATTTGGTTTACATTTTAAACTGGTAGCTTTGATATTTTTGGAGATTGAGATTTTAAAGTATTTTTCACACAGTTAAACATTTAAAGATAAGTCAGTTTTTACACCTTAAGATAGAGGAGGAGGAACACATGATTTCAAAACCAGTTTCAGATTGATAGCATAAATATTTTAAACATGAGAGCAAATTTTTAGTAAAATTTATATAATTATTTTTATAGAAAATTTTAGGAGTTAGGATAATTTTCACTAGGATTGATTTTGAAATGTAGACAGTGATCTACACACCATAAAAATCTCAAGTTGATTGGGAGAAAAATTATTTTGGTAAAGTTACGGATAATTCTGAAGTTCCAATATTATTGCACAATCCTGAGCCATAGCTAAAAAGGACCTCCAGGAGTGAGGTAGCAGTAAGTCTGTTGAAAACTTTTGAAGTAGAAGCCACACAAGGCTTGTCAGTGTTTTGGCGCAATATGTAGGGTTAGACGACAAAGCTGTACAGGAAGTGATAACGGTTAGGCTTATATCTTTGAAATTTTGAAAGTGCTTGTGCGCCTCTCTCCCAAGATTTCAGTTAAGGGGCTTGTAACAAGAAAATGTTTATCAGGGTCAGATATAAACACTTCATCATTAAATGTAACCGTGTTTTGCACCTTGGATAATTAGATTGTTCTACAATACTCAGTTGCTACTATTTTGAAAAACCTAAAAAACTGGAATGAAAGTCACTGCTTCTAATTCTTCAAACCATTACTATATTCTTGAGAAATAATTTTACAAGTTTGAACAATCTTTCAGACAATCAGAAATTGTCACCAACTATATTGATTGCCGATTGTGATAAGTAATTCAAACCAGACCAAATTCCATAAAACCCCTTACTGAACGATAGTCACATGAGCATATTTGAATTGTTCCACTGCACCACAAAATTTCTAAGATGGCACTACACCATGTGATCTCCTGCTTAGATGCCTACCCGACCGACACACGTTCCCTTCAAGTGATTTCCAGTGACTCCTGGCCCGAGAGGTTTGAGGGGTGGTATTTATGGACAAGTAAGTAATCCCACTTTGCATGTTCAAAAATATACTTCCACGCTTAGGTATTGTGCATCAGCTATCTGGACTATCCTTTTAAAAAAAATCCTATCGGTCTGAAATTTCGACAGTAGCTAGGTAGGCTTATAAATGTTAAAATCAATCCTTATAAAAAAAAATGTAGTTATAATGGTTTGGCCATTAAAAATTATTTTCTCTGCAATTCTAAAAATGTTCATAACTTCCACAGTTTTAAGACAATGAAGCTGAAATAACTTTTGAGTTGCTTCTAATTGACTGCTCTTTCATTTGGTACAAAAATCGCCATGTTTACTATTTTCCAACAGATTGAACCAAAAATCTTACATAAGTTTTAATTTCCTGAGAGCTCTGAAACCTACTTTTAACAATTCTACATGTTTTTATATATAAGGTGTGAAGTTTTGAAGTTACTATCTGATTTCCTTGATTTATTATGAATTTCTAAAGTAAATACTGTCTCAGGATGATGTAACAGGAAATAATGGCTTGCTCCGACATTTAAAAATATATACTTTGACCCATACTGACCAAAATACTATTTTAACGAGATTCACTGAAATCTGTTTGTATTGGAATGTACTTTCTTTTGAATATAATTTTTCTCAACTGAATTTACTTATATTTCCTAAATTGGATATTTTGACATTTCAACATGTGGTCAAAGTTTTTTTTTTTCAAATCGCTCTAAAATCAATCTTTAAACTTCAGTGAACCTTTTATATGCTGTGTAAGACAAGATTACACTTCTTTCAGGTTATAAACTGACTTTCCATCTTTCAAATTATGACTTCTAGAATTTTAAATGTGTAATTGTGACTTAACTTTACATACCGGCTTCGAACTTTTAATGTTTTAAAACTCTTTAGTAGTATTTTCTAGCTACAAATTTTTAGCCCTCATTTTACTAGTTATAATTCTAAATGTCTCTAGAAATGATAGCAATGTTTACTTTTACAAAATATTCTGAATCCAAATACCAGATATGCTAATCTTATGTTCTGACTTTCTATAACTGTTTAACCTGATTTATGACTTGCATTGTCTAAGTAAATGACTTTAAAACTGATGTGCAATGCTATTCAAATGAACTTGCCATTCTGTGAATAAATTTTGATATGAAGTTACAAAATTGTTAGGTTACATTACAAGCTTTGGTGTTGACCGTGCTTGGTTCCATTAATCCAAACTTGCATCATTGTTTTGGAAAAGAAGTACTGATGCCAATAAATTGTTCAAGAACTTTGTAAATTTTTCTGAAGCATATAGTGAACTTTAAATTTATTTTGAGACTACAGTGACTTTATTTTGAACCATACCTTTTCTAATTGATGTTATCCAATTAGATGGTGACCGATGAACATAACTAATGATCTATTCTTCATAGGCAACATTTACAGTCACAGTTCAGGCATAGCTGGTTATCCAAGCCCATCTAATCAGCTTATCATATGACACACAAGAAATAAAACAAGGACAACTACAATTGGAGTGAGGGCTAATGCAAGAGATAAGTAATTTCTGATTTGGAATAAATAAGTCAATAGAAATTTTTTCATGAAAGGAGACCAGTAATCAAACGTGTGATTACTAAAGTCAAGGAAGTTAATGAAGAGCAAGAAGGGATGGAAAAGTAGAATGTGATACAGAAGAAAAGAGCAATGATTACAAAGAATATGAAGATAAATGAGATAGTGAAAGTTGAAGAAAGAATGAATTTAGAAGACAAAATAAAAGGATTAGTGGCAATTAAAATATGGTATCGAAAGGGTGAAAAGAGAGTTATTAAGGTTCTTTGGTGGTTTAATTACTGCATTAATTAATTAAAAAGTCCACCAAACAGGTTATTTTTGAAGATGCTTGTTTATTTTCAATCAAAACAAGTCAGCGATATTCACAAGCTTAGTTACAATCCAAAGATGCACTTCTGAGTCGTTGCAAATAAAATCTTGGTGAACACTGAATACTGTCAACTAAACTGACTTACTAACTGAACTGAATTGAATGAAAAACTAACTTCTCTGTCCAGGCGATGTGTTTATATAGAGTCTATCGAAATTACGAGGCATCAAAGGCATCCGCCCGATATTTCTCGATCATTAACAATCACTCAAACAATCAAACATATTAAAAACAATCGGAATTGATACAAAATTAATTAATAACATTACAAAATGATCAGAAATGGTAATTAGAGATACTTAAATACAAAATTATTTACAGAAATCCTTTCAAATAGTGGAAAATTGTCCTGTAGACATCGTAACTTACATTAATACATGGAATTACAAACTTTTAAGAAATTCTCTTGTATCATTCGGTTCTTAAACATATTAAATGGTCTTTAAATAATTTTCTTACCTAAAACAAAGTCTATATACACTTATTTACAAGAAATTACAAAACAAACATACCAAATCACTTTCAAGCAAACTTTAGCTCACTACAAATACTTTATACAGTACAATGCTATTCAAAATTCACGTATAAGGGCTGTTACAGAGTGAAAACAAAAATCTGATTATGGGAACATTTGATGTCATGGAAGAAGAAGACATGAGTGAGTGTAGCGAAAGTTATGAAGAAAATGACAAAGAGCAGCAAGAGAAGAGAGATGGCAGTTGTCAAAAGGAAGATGAGAATAATGGTAAACAAAAAGTGAGATGTTTCTTGATAAGAAGGAAAGATAGTAAAAAAGATGAATACATTTTGAAGGGAAAAGTAAAAAAGAAGAAGAAATGGTTAAATGTCCAGTTTGAAGGCAGGAATATATTGAGATTTAAGGAAGAAGATGTAAGAAGTGGAGATTAGAAGAAGTGATAGACATAAGATGTAAAAGGACCAACAGATGAGGGGGATCATGCAGGCTGCTAATTTAGCTGTATTAATTCACAAATTGAAAAAATTCAATTATAACCACTTCAGAATGCATTCCATTGGCAGTATATGTATATATAAAACTAAGGAAGGATAGGGAAATAAAACCCAACACTTACCACAGATGAAGGCAGCTGGGAACAATGAACACAAAATAGAACAAAAAAGAGAAATGCACAATATTTTGGCATATAACCTTCTCATTGCAGAAGTGCCACACCAGGTGGAGCTAGACGTGTACACGACGAAAGTCGTCTGCTGAATGGTATGGTGGCAAAGATGGTCGTATAGGAGGGGGTGGGGGAGAAGCACAAATACTAGATCTAAAATTGATAATGCCCATTGAAAGTGGTAGATCAACATAATAACTGAGTGACAAAATACATATTAATCATATTTGAAAAACTTTAAGTAGGAAAAATACAATAGAAGCAATATAAATAGTAGTGATAATAAATGTTGGGTCTGGTGGAAGGGATTTATTGAAGATTGAGGCCTGGAGGATGTCTGGTGTCCAGGATATGACATGTATGTTGATATATGAGGTGTGTTGTAATGCAAGTAGCATGACCAATAATGGGGAATGTTTCACCTGTGGTAGGATTTGAGTAAGTGGTAGTAGCTGGATTTATGCTGGGTCTGTTTCACGGGAATGATCCCTGTGGTAACTTTGGGGAATTACTGGATGAGTATTTGTGAACCAAGATATTTTTTAGATTTGGTAGCCTGCTAAAACATTTGCGAGGGGCAGTGGGTAGGATTTTATGGAGAATGATGTGAATCAAGGGGAAGGAATATAAGAAATCATGCCCACGACGAAGGATTAGGATAATACACTCCAGACCAGGGAAGAACTGGGTGATGAACGCGGGGCTGCAGTTAATTTCAAGTGGTTCAGCCTTGAAGTGGCTTTGCACAGGAAGGGCTATACCACGAGAGATTTTTTTGTGTAGTAAGTTAGGGGGGTAGCTGTGGGAGATGAGAGCTCTTGACAGATTTTGTGTATATTGTAAAAGAGAGTCTTCATCAGAGTAGATGCGTTTACCATGAATGGCTTGACTGTACAGGAGGTAATGTTTGGTGTGGGAGGAATGACAACTGTTTAAGTGAAGATGCTGCTGTAGATTTGTAGGTTTGATATGAACAGAGGTATGAAGGTGCCCATTATGTCAACATCAAGAAAGGTAACATGGCTGTGGGAGTATGTCCAGGTAAAGTTGTTGGATTGGTTGTTTATGGAGTTGAGGAAGTCTATTAGATGGTTCTCTTTGTAGGTCCAAATCATAAAAAAGTCATCTATATATCTGAACCATACAAGAGGTTTAATGGAAAGATTGTTTAGGAAATATTGTTCCAGATGGGCCAGGGAAAGGTGTGCATAGGATCGTGCCATGCGGGTGTCCATAGCAGTGCTGCATACCTGGTGGTAAATTTGAGAGTTGAAGGAAAAGTAGTTGTTAGACAGAATGAGGTTGGCAAGGAAATGAGGAAGTTGTCTTTGGGAGGTGTAAGACCCAAGGCTGATACCGGGGCTGTAGTATCGCCTTAGTGCCTCAGCTAACAGGTTATGTTTAATCAAAGTTCTGCGAAAAGTTCATGAAATAATTTAGATTTGATCATGTAGCCTGACAGACTCAACGTAAATGCTTGAGGTTGCCACAATATTTGTTAAGCCACAAATAGAGAAAAGGTTTACTGTCTACTATGAAATCACAAGTCCACTTTACTCGAAATTTTTAAAGTTTATTCAAAGAAATCAAAAGTTCAAAATTAGCATTATACAGTTGAGTAGGCAAATCGAACACACTTTTCCAAAAGGTTGCAAGTTGTGGAGAGAAATTTAAACCGACCGATCCCTTATGAAAATTTAGAAGTTCATGTTAAAAGTTAACCTCGCATGCAATCACACCAAAGTTTCAATATGGCTGACTCGGTAGCTTCACCATCAACCGACTTCCTCCCGCCCCGACACAAGACTGACGCAGGTTCACTCACATAATGCTCCCCGGAACAAGAAAGACAAAAACATGATGGCGGTGGGGTCTTTTTATAGGAACCTCTAGAATCAGTGACGTAAGCAACTGTATCACATCTTTTTGCTTCCGCGAGATCAAAAGTGTGTGTAATTTATTTAACGATCCAGATTATTAAAAATGTTTAAACTTTGACAGTGTCTAGACTTATCTACTGGAAGTCGAATGGCAGTTTAGTGAGAAATTTAGAGTGATTAGTTTCACATATAGGAATGTTATCCCCAAGAATATCAGAAATCAACTGTTCTGCTGGGGTGTCTACCAAATCAAAACAAATGTGTACTTCAGGTGAAGCCTGTGTTTCAAATTCAATAAGTGGAGCTATAGTAGGCAGTATTATGTGTTGTTCATGTAGGGGCTGGGGTGGGATGATGGTTACGTCAGTTGTACAATCTACCAGCTGTTCAGTAGCTTCACTCTCCCAAAAAATATGTTGAAGTGGTTGTGCCTCTGTAGTAGTAGGACCTGTGTCAGTGTCAACAAGGGTATTTGGAATAGTCACTGGCATAATAGGTGAAGTATGTACAAGTTCTACATCTGTAGGCACAGTGGAAATAAAATCTTGTGGATCTTGAAATTCATTATTAATGGGTGTGGATGTCTCTATACGGACTAGTTGTTCCTCAATGTTACTTGGATCAGCAGCAGAAATACTATCTTCAGTATTATCATCTGTAGTGGTATTAACAGGTGAAGCAACAACATTATTTACAATCATTGCTGTCTCTTGTGAAATAGTTACAGAGTCATTCTCTTCCTTACTTGAAATAATAGGTAGCACCTGTTCATTTGAAATAAGGCCGCTAGTATATGTTAGCAGCTGTAGTTTTTGAATGGGAACTGGCTGTAATGAATGTGTGTTAATTTCCTCAGGTTGCTTTGAGTGAGATTCTACATATGTACGCCTAGCTTGTAGTACTTTGTCAGGGCGTAATTCGCCGTATGCATACTACTAAAGTTCAGTCATGTTGGTGGGAAAAAAAAATATTCGAAGTCCATCGGCGAAAACATGCTGACTGAGAAAATTGGCGATAGTCGCCGCTTGTAGTTTTAAACCCACCACAAGAAGGGTATTAAAGTATAAAATGAAAATCAAGAGTCAAAATCACTAAGTTATATTTTACAAAATTCTTCAAACAAATAATGTCATTTTACAGTTAGCAAAGCAATCGGATATTATCGTCACCAAAGATTACAAGTTGAGACCAAGAGCATTAAACCGCTTCTCCCCCAGTTGAAACAAAACAAAAGTTCGAAATTCACATGTCCATCCAAATTTTCAAAATGTCCGCCACTAACGCGTCCTTTCCTCAGACATGCGCACTACTCGCCACCATGATGTTCCATCTTGCCCTGACCACTCCGCGCTAAACCCAAACGTGCGTTCACATGCACTTCAACATCTAGACTGATCTATCGGCTTTCTTTGGTGTCTTCTTCCCGCTTTCTTATATAGGAGTTGCTCATGTGATGACGTATTTCTACAGTGTACCTCCGCGCTCTTAAACATACCCTACTGTTTGATCTAATAACTTTCTCAATACTAGGTTAATCTCAGCAAGGAAATGGTAAAAAGTGATGTGTGTTACTAGATGAAGTGTTTAGTGTCTGAATATTATGTTAATTTTGTCTCTCCAAAAACTTGTCGATATGGTTGATTTTCCCAAGTCTTACGGCTTTAGTCAAAGTTTTGTTATTTTTAAAATTGGTTGTTCTTATTAACGCGAAAGTAAGCTTAAAATGTTATTCTCGATTTTAGGTTCTCCCGAAATATCTACTTTGTTTAAGTCAGTTAAGTTATGGTAAAACCGTTAATTCCTAACAATCGGTTGTGGCTCCTATTTAGTTTTCATGGAATAACTCTGAAGTTTTATGGATTATCGAGCCGGAAAAATTATCAAAGTGTAGCCTGAATTTACCTGCATTTTAAAGTTTATCTTATCTCTGTAGCTGTTGTCTCTGAGACACAATAAATTATTTAGTGATTTACACGTGGATTTTATGTCGAGTGTTTTTAGGAAAATCATAACATCGGTTCTATGGCTTTAAACAGCATGAAATAAATATGTAGGAAGCTAAAAGGATGGATTATAAAAACAAGCTACTCTTTAACCCGGAATCTAAGTAGGCTTTTGAATAATAAAATGCCAAAGCTGGGTGTTCAATTTTTACGTGTTAAGATTATATTTAAAAATACTTAAAGTGTTGGAAACTATCAGATTTAATTGAATTTACTTCACTTTCGGACTGTTTTATTTTATTCTCTACTTTATATTGTGTGGCAGTGTTTAAAATCAGTGCTGAAGCATTTTATGTGTGCAGTGTCTGTAACAAATTATTTCATGATCGGATTAACATTCAACAGGTTAGTGGAATGTCTTAAAATGTGTTTAAAAAATCAATTATGTGTGTTAGCTGGTATTTACATGTCCTTAGCGCTCTTGAAATGGCTTTAAAGTGCTGGAATTTATTCCTGAAAGTTGGACAAATTAATCGATTTACCGGCGTCTATTTACTCACTGATATTTCATATTCTACAGACTGAAACTATTTAAAACCTATTAAAATTGAAAGATTATTTTATTTACTGCTTGTTTTTCTACTTTTTAAATCCTGAAACTACTTAAAAGACCAGAATTATGTGTGTGAACTGTTTAAGAAAAATGAGTATTAAAAATCCAATATAATTTCTTCTTATGACTATTAAATGCTTTAAAACTATCAGAAACCTGTTAATTTATCTACTAGGCTGTCTCAGGGATTATTATTGCTGTTTTTGGAGCTTTAAGATGGTCAAGTTTCATTACAATGAATTATTTTTCATTTTGTTTCAGACTGTTATTTTATCATTCAGTTTATTTCTTTAAAAATCCTACTAAACTATATTTATTTCTGAAGTTATGGTTATAGTGAGTCTAGGCCTGTGTAATATAGGTTCTTTATTGTCTTTACTGTACTGAAATCTCTTCAGAAATACTAAAACTGGAATATGCCAAAATTTATGGGTTAGATTTTTCCTTCACTGAAATTACTTATTTATCTCTGCAATAATGTGTATTAGACATGATAAAAGGTTTATTTATGCATACTATTTGCAATTATTCAACATTTACTTCGTTTAAATCGGTTCAAAATATCTCGCCAACCAACGTTAGTATCTGTTATTAAAAATTTACTCTTATGTGAAATAACCTATTTCCTACTGAAATATCATGTCTTTATGGCAATTTATAGTTTATTTATGCTGTGTATGTGTTATTTATTCACTTTATTATCCTAGAAGTGCTGTTAACTCGGTTTAAAGTGTGGTATCGTGTACTGAAGTTAACCCAAAACTCGGCCCGATTCTAACCAAATATTAAAAATAGAACGAGGGATACCTTACAACTTTTTCACAAAATGTTTGAAAATCTGCATGTACTTTTTCGACTGTCACAGTTTCATATTCCTGGAGACCTTGGATGTAAGAGGTAGCTAAATTATACAGCTGATTAATCTCTTGATAAATAGGTAGCAACATTTCATTAATGGTTTGTAGTACATCAACTTTAGCAATAGGGGTTATCTTATCCAAGAAAATACTAAAATGTGTTTCAAACTCCAGTTTGATATCAATTAGTTGATCAAAATGAGTACCCATGGTACACTTATTCAGGATGGAAGAATTTTCAAGCTTATGTTTAAAGGGAACACCAAGTTGAAAACTGCTCTTCACGAAATTTCTAAGTCCAGCATAAGCAAAACTAGAATTTGCCAAAATTCTAAGGTGCTTACAGAGGCTATCGGAAGGTCACATTTCCAAGAAGTGTTCCATGGCACTGAGGCTCTTAGTGTAAGGGATATTGGTGTAAAGGGAAGAGACATCTATGGAGACAAGGAAGGAGTCTGGTGGCAGAGGAATGATGACTGTGGAAAGTCATTCGAGGATGTGTGGGGTGTCTTTTAGGAATGAAAGGAGGTTCTGTACAAAAGGCTGGATGTGCTGATCCACAAGAGCTGAAAAAGTGGTTCTGAATTGCCCTAGGAACTCCAAAAAGTGGGTAAGGGAATAAAAAAAAAAGAGAATGCAGAAAGAGAGCCGTGTTAGATGCAATTGTTGAGAAATACTCAAAGATAAATGAAGAGTTCATGATTTCAGGAAGAAATAGATATTTTACCACAACTTAGTGATACCAGGTCATCAAATTTAGATTCTAGTTATAGTCTAATATGAACACCCACATTCCCTAAGAAGAAGAGATAAATTTTATGAATTTACACGAACTGGAAGAATAAATGTCGGTTAACACGTAAATGCGTGATGTACTATGAAGAAATGAAAAGATTAAAGTATAATGGATGGGCAACTACATAATGATGATAATGATTAGTCATCAGACAATACCAAAATAAAGCATAGTGTAAATGCATGGACTACTAATGAAGAATAGAAGTGTTCTTATCCCTAAGCAGCCTAAAATTGTGTCTGAGGTAAAAAATAATCTCCCGAGATAATTTGTTATCGAAATGATCAATTAAGCTAACGAATAATTAAATGTTTAAGTCATTTGTTTATTATCTAAGACCTAGCTCATAAATGCAGTAAAAATAGAATCTGTTTCGTTGGGTGGAAGGCAGCCAAAACCAAACAGTAGGCAACTGTAACCTTTTGTCAAAACGCCCAACAATAGGGAAGGCCCTGGGCTCAGCCAAGGACCAATAGCTGTTGTGAGACAATGTCCCTTCTATCTACTCTGTTGAAGGTGAAAGCATTCGCAGAATCACAGTAGGATTTGTTTACTAGAGGCAGCTGGCTCGTCAAAGTTGACCAGTGACGTTCGATGGTATTGTCTCTATGCCTATGGAAAACATTGAATAAAATATGTATCTCTCTTAAATCGTTTTAGAGAAAAGATACCAGTCTGGGAAGTGATTTTAACAGAAGTTGTTAAGGAAACTAGCCTGAAAAATATTCTATTAAAGTATTTGTTTTTTTCATACTAAAATCAGCCTTGTAAAAATAGGGTGTAATAGAAATTTGTAATTAATTAGAAGCATTAGTATTTAACATGCTAGTTGATGTTTTGCATTAGGTAGTCAAATATAACTGTTAGAATACTATTGTGATGAAAAGGTAGATTATTGAATAATTGTTAGAATCATTGCTTAAGGAAAACTATTATCATAGATAATATCTAATTTTATATGTCATAATAATAAAGTGATATAATTCTGTTTCATTGAATATTTGTATTTCTTGAATCATTAAGTGAATTTAAAAAAAAAATCATAAAATAAGTTGTATAGATAAAATATATGGCATGTGTTACTTATAGGATATGTAGAAATTCGTGAAGTACAAAGCTGTCACATGGTGTATGAAAGAATGGAACTGAAGATTGATATATCTTCAGGAGTTTGTTGATGAAATATTAGCCATATGTTAGGATAACAGACAGTTAGAGAATCTTAGAAGAAACTAATCTCACTCATAAGCAACATTAACCCAATGACCAGAAATAAGTGATGAAGTAACAGTGAATTGAAAAGTATCCCATAGAATAATTTTCAATTTTTTGGGTGACAGGGTATTTTTAATGAATTAATAAGTAGTGTTATTAGGCACCAAGTGTTCGCACAGTGTGTGTGAGATGTCAGTGGTGTGGCGTGTCAAACAGACAGTTATACGTTACTAAACAAAGCATCCAGATTTACACGTCCGGTGAGTGACTAAACTTTCTACCTGACTTGGACATTCAGTAGATTTATTGCCCATCATAAATAACTAATGCCTGCTTTCCATTTGGGCAGGTTTTGAAAAAAAACCGCAAAATGCCATTAGCTAGTGACAGTGACCAAAAATAGAACTTAGAGTTTTTTCTAAGTAAAGAGGCGTGCTTGGAGGGTGGTGGGAGACGACCCAGCCAATAGAGAAGCTGCCAACAATTTATTCACATTTTGGTGTTTTTGTTTGATCTGTTGAGCCTACCCCAAGCAAACACCTTGGCAAGCAGTGCTATGATTCGCTGAGGGTCATACGCCACATCACAGTGCAAGGCGTACAGAGTTTTCCTCAAGGCAGAGGAATGTATGAAGGGACACTCTAATTCAGACTCTGATTCGGAGCCTCATGTGATAAAGCACTCTATTGGCGCTGGGCAAGGCAGCTCGGCATCTCAACAGGCCAGGTCACTGACAGTGGACAACAGACCCCTGTGGCGCTATTTATGCATGGGGCCTGACGTTGCCAGTGGCGCAACCGTAAAACTTAATTTGCGATGGAAACTTCTGCAATCTAGTTCTACCCAGTAATTGACCCTGAGATATTGCTCTAACTGTTTAAAAATGTTTCGACAATGTGTAATTGTTCGTATCTTAATAAAACAGACTTCCTGTTTGGGTAATTTCACCATGATCACGTTTTAATAAATTGTGCACCCACTTTTCAGTCATCCTATTAATTCCATTAATATGCCATGTGACTAGCTAAAGATTTATAATCAATCATGATATTCAAACATGATAATTTCTTCACCCGCAGTGTACCCAATTGTTTGATACCGCGATACATCTCCTCCCCATAATGGCTGATGGTGAAAGACTGTAGGCTTTCTTGGTGAGTCAGTTGCGTAAAATCTTCTCGAGCTTTCAACTGGGATAGCACATCACTAGAAATACAAAGCAACATTTCCGGAGCCTGCCTCTGCCTCCATCTTTTGAAAAAGTGTTGGATTTTGGAAGATTTCCCACTTATAAGTCCTTTACAAAATCTTGTCCTTTTGTTGCCAGGTGATGATGTCAGTCACATGAGTTGGGGCCAATCAGAGCACAGATGGTGTGGAAAATTTTACTCAACTGACTCACCAAGAAAGTCTACATTCTTTCATAATATCTAGAATGTTTAGTAAACTGGAAAAATACCTTGGCTTTAACTAAATTATGATCAGTGTCCCACTTTGCACCAACATTGAAAGTAGATTGTTCCAGTTGCATCATAGTCATTAATCATAATTGATTTTCTCTAAGGGTTGGTTTAGTAACTTTTAATTATGTTTAAAATATGAGTTTTATATCTGCAACAAATGTATTGTCACTTTATTCTTGATATTATCATTGTTTTCTCCATGAGGTCCAACAGTAGCAGCCACCTGTCTTGACCTTAATTGGCCTTTAAAGCCTCTATTCAATTGTTAATCCTTTTACCTTCACTTCCATACCAGCCTTTAATATTTCTAAATAATGTTTTTCTTAATCTCTGTTGTGCAGCTACCAACTTTACTAACACCACTGTAAAGATGAACCTACTGTTCTCTTTTTAATTTTGTTTCAGTAAGAGTTACTTTGTTTAATTAAATTTGATTTCATGATCCATTGGCAATTTGTCAACATACCCATTTTCATTTTTCCAAATAATTTCTCTTTGAGTGTAATTTTCCCACCAACCTACTATTGCTTTTTACAAATTTTAAATTCTTTCCAACTGAGCGTGTTTGTTGAGCAGTTAACGCTCTGGGCTTGCATTCAGGAGGATGCCAGTTGAATCCCCGTTTGGGCATCCAGATTTTGGGTTTTCCATGGTTCCCCAAATCACTCCAGGCAAATTCTGGGATGCTTCCTTCAAAAGGCCATGGCCAAATGCACTCCCATTCCTTGTCTGCAGTCCTATCCCACCTGTAATGACCTGGATGTCAATAAGGCATAAAGAAATAAGTAAAAAAAAATAATATTCTTTAAATGTGTTTGGAAAACTATTCAACACTTCTGGTAATTTATTCCAATCCCTGACACCCTTACTTAAAAAGGAAAATTTTCCCACTTCCTAATGCCCTCAAATGTCCAATACATGCTTTATGCAGTTAAATTACTCACTTACCACTCTCCCTGTCATGCACAAGTTCCAAACCAGCTCCTTAATTACATCAGCTACTGATTTTGTTCTGTGATAATTTCCACAAACAAATCTAGCTGTCCTTCTCTTGTTAAACAAAAATAAAGTTCAGTGATGATTACTAAATATTTGTTTAAGGTGTGATGATTTGCTGATACTAAGCTTACTGATTCAGATTCTTTAGTGGCTACCCAGGGAAGTTTGGGCTAATGTTGGGCAATGTTACTAATGCTGGAAAAGAGTTGATTTTATACAGTGACAGTCAGAACCGGGCAAATGCTTCAGCTAAAGATGACAGTTACAGGCAATGTAATGTGGCTATTCAGATAGCAACGACAGCAAAGCAGGTCAAAGTGTCAGCAAAATTTAGCTGAAACATGACAGTATTTGGGAGAAGATAGTAGGGAACCAGGCATCAAGATTGGCTGGGGATTCTCCCCACTGTTGCATCCATGGAGGGGAGTAGCAATCAAAACCTAGGCGCATGAGGAGAGATGGGCTGTATCTCTTATGCAGAAGATCGTCTTTGTCAGCTATTGAGTGATGTAACTAGGCGGAGCTAGGGGCTAGCAAGCGATGGCAAGCTAGGCTCAAGAGTTGATCCAGAAGGTACACGGAGTGGAACTTGGAAACGGGCAGCAGTCTCCAATAGGAGCAGCCAAGAGATATGCCAGCACAGTCACTACAACAGGTGAGTGAAATCCAGTAGAGAAACATGAGGGTGAAGTCAAACAGTAGAACCAAGTAAAGAGAGTCATTGCATATGGAGGAGTGAAAGAGAGTTGTCAATGCTAATGATGTATATAAACCTGATATGAATAAATTGTAAATGTCTATATGTCCATACAGAGAGAATAATTTGCAAAGGACTACCACTCACATGACAGAAGTCTTAACCCATACACTGTATGTTCCCCTTGGGAGTTGGCAGGGCAAGAGAGAGAGAGAAAAAAAAAAAGATTCGCCTACTACTACTCCAGTAAGTGATAAGTAAGAGAAAAGTAAAAAAAAGTAAGAAATTTGTGAGACGGGAATTACCGATTGACTATAACAGTGTTACAGAATTGGCAAAGCAAAGGAGACTATGCAGCAGTAAGCAGCTTGGGACGTGCGTAATCAGCAAAACATGACGCAGTGAAATGCAATAATGGTCACTGCTTAGCAACCAAAGCAAAAGCCATCATCGCCGCAACAAATAACAGTGGGTAAGCAATGTTTTGCGAAAATGCCGAACAGTATGGGAAATAGTGATACCGCAAGAGGCGAGAGTTCAGCAAAAAAGGAAAAGCCGCGAGTGAGCTTAGTGGAAGCGTTAAAATTAATTCCTAACACATTTTCTGGTGAGAAATTGATGCTTGATGAGTTTCTCGACAATGACAGTCTTGTGAGGATGAAGAGGTTCTATTAAAGTTTGTTAAGTCACGTATCGAAGGTGCAGTTGGCAGCAGGTTCTTACACGAGAAAAGGCGAAAGAATGGAAGGATGTGAGAGAAATATTAGTGGAGAATTATTGGCCTAAACGTACAGTAGATCACTACGCCATTAGTATGTTTTCAAGTCTGGCGAGACAGTTGCAGATTGGGTGAGTAGACTGCATGAACTATGATAAGCTGCAGAGAAGGATCTAAAAGGATGTGAATTAAATGGAGCTTTGAAATTAAATCATAACCTGAGCCACGCTGTGTTTACAAACGGTCTAATTGTGGCAGTTTTGAGAGCAGGAGGAACGGATTTATCGTTAGCAGAAATCATTGATATTGGGTTGTTGGAAGAAACTTTAATGTTATCGGTCAGAGAGAAATGACAATACCAGGATACAGAATGCAAGCCACATCCAGGATTAAATAGAGACAAGAGTGAAGGTGGGAATCAAAATTATTACTGAAGACCGGATTTTTACGTGAGACAATGTGTCTCAACATAAAGAATACGAGAAGTGGGGCGCACAGCAAGCGTGCGGTGTCAATGGTGCGATGAAATTGGACAAGAGGCAAGGTAATGCGAGAATGACGCAAGCGGGAGACAGTTCACTGCACGTGTTTGTAAACAAGCGGAGAGCAGGCATTTTGACAGGGAGCACAACAACACGGTGATGGAATTGCGATGAAGGAAAAACGTACCAGGAAAGTTAGGCGCTGTGAATGAGCAAGAGTTTAAAGGCAACTGCAAAAGAGATTTAAATTTGGAAAAGTCAAGCCTTGAGAACGATGTAACAGAGGAGAGTATCGCAACTACAGAGCGATGAAATGTAGCAAATGTTCTCAATAGGAACATCACCCATGGAGTTGTAATGCATGTCCATGGGTAGAGCAAGTGCGTGGTGTGCAGAAGAATGGCAGAACTTCGGAAAACTTAGTATGGATAGAACTGGCTGTCAAGTAACATTCGGGGACAGGAGTCGGAAGAACGTGGCTGCAAACATCAAAACCAAAATGACTATATCGAGTTGAAATGCGATGAAAGTATATATAGGAAAATCATGCTTTTGGTGGATACCAGAGCTTCGGCCTCTCTTATCTAGTCGGATTATATAAGAAATGTCCTCACAAGTAACCCCATATTCATGGAAAAAGCAGTAATGGTTACTCTAAAAGAAGGTCGGGAGCTGAAAATGTGTCATAAGATGCAAGTGGCTCTGGCAAGAGTAGACATGCTCTACGATGGAATTCTAGGTCATGATTGGTTGAAGAAATATAAAGCCATCATAGATTGTGGAAAATCAGTGGTGAGAATTCAGGGATATACCCTTAAGATGCAGAGCGAAGTCAAAGAGGACGCCAAGTGGTGACAGGAAGAAATAAATGAAGAAATAGTGTCACATGAGAGGACTCTATGTATTCATGTCGGGGTGCGACTAGAAAAAATAATCGAACCCACCGTCGAAGGAGTTCAGGAAGATTCAGAAGTGGTTGTATCCAAATAAGAATTACAGTAGGCTTATTGATTCCAGAGGCACTGGTAAATGTGCGAAGAGGAAAATGCATTCTGCCAGAGTTAAATAGTTATTCAGAGGAAGAAGTCGTGTTGAATAATCCATGGGTTAAAGTGGAGAAATATGAGAAACCGCAAGAGCAAATTATCATAAGTGAAGATGGGTTAAGCTCAAAGCATTTAGCAGGGTCGGATAAACAAACTGCAAAGGTTCTGTGTGCAGGGCAACCAGGATTCTTGCATTTGGAGGAAGGTACCCTAAAAGAAAAAGGCCACATGGAGCTGAAAATACAGTGAAGGTTAGAAATTGCAAAAAACCTGCTCTTTCTTCCACAAACGTCTTTCCTCACCTATCATTTCCAAAACTTGTCCATTTCTTACTTTATCTGTCCACTTAATTTTCTGTAACACAGCATTTCAAATGCTTCAATTTTCTTTCTTTCCGGTATTCCTAAAGTCCATGTTTATCTATCATAAAGTGCTGTGCTCCACACATAGAGTTTTAAAAAGTTTTTTTTCTAATTCCTAGATCAATATTTGAAACTAAAAGATTTCTCTTTTTCATGAAGGCTCTTTTTGCTAGTGCTATTCTACTTTTAACATCATTCCTGCTTTGACCACTTACTTCTCCAAATTGCATTCAATCCTATTTTTATATTTAATCTACTAGTATTGGTAGCATTTCTGCTACATTTCATCACTTTAATCTTGCTTTGATTTATAATCAATTCAAAATCTTCCATCAGTATTTTGTTCATGCCATTCTGTAAATTATCAATATCCACAGCTCTTTCTGTTAACAAGGCAATTTCATCATCAAATTGTAGCGTATTAATTTTTTCACCCTAAACACTTATGCCACATGGAAATTTTTTTCTTACTTTCTTTATTGCTTCTTCTACATACAAGTTGAATATTAATAGGGATAGAGTACAACCTTGTCTCATACCCATTTAAATGATGAATGGCTCTCATGATTCTCTACATTTATTATAGCCACTTGATTCTTATATAGTTTACAAAGTATTCTTCTATTTCGATACTTTGGAGCTGACTTCTTTAAAATTTTGAACATCTTTTCCCACCTAACATTATCAAAAGTTTTTTCTAAATCAATAAACACCATAAAAGCATCTTTATTTTTCTTGATCCACCCTTCAAGTATTAACCTTGAAGCCTGAATTGCTTCCCTTGTACTGCGATTTTTCCTAAACACATACAGATCTTCACCTACTATCTCTTCTACTACCCTTTCCATCCTTCTGTATATTATTCTGGTCAGTAATTTTGAAGCATGTGATGTTAGACTAATGGTACGATAATTCTCAGATATGTCGGCTTTTGCTTTCTTCAGGAGTGTGAAGATGATATTTTTTATTAAAATCAGTTGGAATTTCTCCTGTTTCATAACTTTTTGATATTAGCTTGAATAATCTTACGATTCCTTGTTCTCCTAGGGATTTAAGAAGTTCTGCAGGGATCTCGTCAATTCCAACTGCCTTATTTTCTTTCAAGTCATTCAGAGCTCTATTAAATTCTGTCCTTAAAAAAGGATCTCCTAAGTCATCAGTGTTGACATCACCTTCCTTTTCCATTACACTATTGTTCAAGTCATCCCCATCATACAGTTTCTCAATTCATTCATTCCACTGGTTAAAAGAGCTTTCCCATTGGTAGCTTTAATGTTCATACCTATTTTCTTCATTTCTCCGAAATTCTGTTTGATCTTCCTGTATGCAACATCTAATTTACCTACAGCCACTTCTTCACACTTTTCTTGTAGCCATTTTTCTTTTGCTTTTTTGTATTTCCTGTTCACTTGATTTCTGAACCGCCTGTATTGCTCTCTTCCTGCATCATCCAGAGCATTTTTGTACCTTCTCCTCTGATCCATCAGCTTCAAAATTTCTTCTGTGAGCCGAGGTTTTTGGGCAGTTTGTTTCCTAAAACCCAATGTTTCTTTACCAGCTTTCATTATTTCGGTCTTTAATGCATTCCATTCATCCTCGGTTGAGCTCCTTTCAGAGTTACTTCTTAGTCCTAAGTCTACCATTTCCGCAAATTTTTCTCTCGTATTAGATTGTTTTATTTCATTTACTTCCAGTCTGTTCTGCTTATGTTGCTTCCTTATTCGCTTGAATTTCAGCCTATACTTCATCACTATCAAATTATGGTCAGAGACTATGTCTGCTCCTGGGTACGCCTTACAGTCCTGAATCATTGCTTGACCATGTTATAATCTAGCTGATATCTCCAGTACGTTTCCAGGTGTGTATCCATCTTGCATAGTTCTTAATCAGTGTTTGCCACTACTAGCTTATATCTTTCACAAAATTCTAACAACCTGCTTCCTCGCTCATTTCTTTCTCCTAGACCAAAACTTCCTACAGTATTCTCTTCTTTTCCTTCTCCCACTTTCGCATTCCAATCACCCATGATTATTAGATTTTCCTCCCCGTTCACATTTTGGATTAATTCTTCAACTTCGGTGTACATTTTCTCTATTTCTTCGTCATCTTCCTGTGACGTTGGCATGTACACTTGCACTAATGTGGTTGAGACAGGCTTAGTTTCCAACCTCATCAAAATAATCCTGTCACGAAACTGTTCATAATAAGTAACCGATTTCCCTACTCTCTTATTCATAACAAATCCTACACTAGCGACTCCATTGACATATTGTGTGCTAATTATCCTGTGTTCCCCAGACCAGAAATCTTGTGTGTCCTTCCATTTTCTCACTAATCCTAACAACATCTAACTTAAGTTGTTCCCTCTACCTTCTTAGGTTTTCCAATCTACCTGCCCTATTCAGACTTCTAACATTCCACGCTCCGACTCGTAGAATGTTTCTATCCATTCTGATGACTCCTCCCTGAGCAGTCCCCACCCGGAGATCCAATTGGGGGATTATTTTACCTCCGGAATATTTTACCCAGGAAGAAGCCATCATGATATATGTAATTTGAGAGGATTACATGTCCTCGGGATACCCATTGGGTAATTAATGCAGTTGTTTCCCATTGCCTTCTGCATCCCCATGCCATTGATCATTTCTGATTGATCCGCCTTTAGGGACCGTTTCCAACCCCAAGGGCAAGAGGGTGCCCTGGAAATTCCCTGCTCTTCCACCCTCTTTGTAGAGGCCGGTGGCAAGCAGTGGGTGACTCCCTATACCGGGAATCATTCAGTGGCCAGAGCCTTTTCTGTGCAAACAGGGTGCACCACGTGAAGGAGGGGTTGACATTTGGTTGGAAAGGCTAGTATAGCCTCTCCCAAACCATTACCTTTAGAGAGAGAGAGAGAGAGAGAGAGAGAAAAGAAAAGGTTCGGCAGGCCATAAGGTTGAAGTTGCAGGTTTTTACTATCATGGGCACCAATCTGTTTATAATTTCCACAACAGGTGACGGGCTAACATTATTATTATTATTAATTTTAATTGCAATAGAACTAACGCTCTAATGGCAATTCTGCTAGTCATCTAGGTACCTATATATATATATATATATATAAAAATTTATAATTAGAGTGTTAAATTCCTCCCCAATTAACTTTTCTGATTTAAAAATTTCAATTTTAAATTGCTAAAGAGTTTTTGGTAAATTATTCATCACTTTAGTTGGTAATCTGTTCCAATCCCTGACACCATTACCAACAAAAGAAAACTTTCCCACTCTACTCCCTTGTGCATGAAATTGAAAGCCAGCTTGTGGCCTTGGTCACCTTTTCCCTTCCAAGCATTACTCCTAATTCTTTGACCAATATCCCTCCAAGCCCCTTCACCAACATATGCCCTGTACATTCCCAGCACTCTCTTCATCCTCCTTCTTTTCTCCAATTACTCCCAATCCAGCTCTTTTATCATATTAGCTACTGACTCTGTCCTGTGATAATTTGCACACACACAAAAAAAAAAAAAAAAAAAAAAAAAAATGTGGCTGTTCTTCTTTGCACACCCTCCAACTCCTGAATTTGATAAGCAAAATGTGGGACGTAAACTACACCACCATATTCAACCGAAGTTCTGACCAAAGTTTTGTAGTCCAATTCCCTAACTTCTCAGGTACATCCTCTCATAACACTCTCCAGTAAATGGAGGATTTCGTAACCTTTTCGTACCACCTGCCCAATGTGCTCTGCCCAGCCGAGTTGGTTACCAAATGTTATTCAAGGATATATACACTTCATGTGCAAAAAACTAAATTCTGTCCATAACATTTTAATACAGTCATTCATTAGAATAATAAATAACATTGGTCCCAATACACTCTTCTGTGGCTGTTCTGTATTTACTACCATCTCTTTTGATAATGTATTTTGAAAGCCTCCTGGTTACTTATTTTTTGATTAAAAGTCACTTACTGAACATAAATAATTACTAATTAAATAAAGGTTCTTTAAGCTGTGGTCACCAGGTTTAGGTACAACTATTCGTTGGGGTTATTGACTGATAAATTCACACAGTTCAGAATGAACATCTACCCAAAAACTTTATTCAAGTTCATAAGCTAATGCATTCACACCGACGGAAAAAACCACCACCAAAATAATATTTAAACGAGCAATCAGACTCCTTTTCCGAAAGTCGCAGACTCGTGGGATAAGAGAAATTGAACTACAAAAACTCCCACACTCTCTACCGTCCTCTTCACATGTCCACAGTCACTTGCAATCACAGCACTCCGTTCAAAGCAGTGAATTTAACATATTACTAGTTTCCATTATTCACTTCACTGAATTTTCCTTTTCTTTTCAGAATTTCTACCATTAAAACCGAAACGTTCACTCCTCCAAACTTCACTTGATGACGGTCAACGATCCACTCTCTCCATACAAAGACAACATAACATTCACTCACGACACCGGCCACAGATATTACTATATGACACAGACTCAGCTAATATGCTGTGATAATTGATCTGGTTTCAAAAAATTGATCAATTATCAGAAAAAACTGTTATGTCACACTCCCTCCCTAATACCTTGTGATAATTGATCAGGTTGGGCATGATCAATTATCAAGACAAGAAAAAAAAAATCAATATACAATTCCACTCTGGTGGTTTTCCGTCCTACATTGACAACATTTTACACATTAAGTCCAAAAAACATATCAAAAAAAATATCAAACACAAGAGAAATCAAGAACCATAAAACATAAAAAAACAAGAGAACACAAAAAATATAAAAAACAGGATTTATTGTGGTACTGAGGTATTCTTCTAAAAAATGGATTATTAATTGAAAAAAACTTGGAAATAACAGGATAGGATCCCTTTTTTTTGTTTCAATGGAAATGTATTCTGTCCATCTGGTCCGATCACAAAAAACTCCTATTCTCTTTTTGCATCTGGTCACAATTGGGTAATTTAACACATGTTTGCCCACCCTTATTAGTTTTCCACTGTATGGATTTTCAGTCGATTTTGTTCTCCTCGCCTACAAACTGAGGTGGTTTTGCTATACATGTGACTCCATGATATCTCACGCCATCGAAAGTGACTGATTCTGCCAAGTTATTGCGTTTGAGTGTATAATCTAACTCGCCCGCTTGTTCTTCCACACTCACCAGTGTTGCGGAGATCAAATCTGTTGTGGCCCAGGTACAAACACTGCCCCGGTATATGCTGTCAGGCGTCGGCTGACAGTCACCGCTTTCGCTTAAGTCACTATTGGCCAAGCCATATGGCTGTCGTGCTGCGTTAATTCTATCCAGCTTTACTTCTCTGGTAGTTACAGTTAAAAATCCTTCTATCTCAATTTTTATAACTTCATCCTCCCATAATTTAGCCTGCTCATTCGCAAGGGTATCACAAAAAATTCCATCTGCTACTTCAAAAATTTTCTCTTGTATATTTTCCTCCACAAACTCCTCTTTACATTCTTGAACATCTGTTTCCACAGCCATAACACCTTTATAATTTGTCTCACCTTCATCCTTTAAGGCATTCCTGAATTTCTCTCTTCCATAATCCTTCACTTAATGTTTGTAATATTACGTCTGCATTTGGCCTCTTAACCTGGTCTGCCCCTGATGAGGCCCCGACAGCGGCAGAAATTAGTTTAAACAGTTTTCGTCACCCGCAGCTACTGTGGCTACCCTCTGTTCGCTGTTATGTGGTTGGTTGTCATGGTACCGTTGGTGCTGATTATTAGTTCCTGACTCTCCCGCTTGGTTATTCGTCCCAAAATTGTTTTTCTGCCCGGCCCCGTGTTGGTATGTGTTTTCCGGTCCTTGTCGGTTATTCCTTCCTTCTCCTCTTCAGTAACCTCCTCCTCATGTACCCCTATCCTGAAAGTGCCTATACCGATTCTGGAACTTCGATCTCTCTCTCCTCATCCTCTCCTCCTGGACATCCAATCTTCCCAACATGTCTAATCAAACATATTTTATGACTGGTAAGAATAAATTGCGTTTGTTTGGGTAAGCGAGCTGCAATAATTTTAACATATTCTTCATCTAGGTACCTACAAGATGAGTAGCACCTCATGAAGAAGTTAGTTTAGGTCTCTTTATTCGGATCATCATGCTTGCCCAACATTAATTCGAATTTCACGGCAATCTGTCTTTCTGCTGACCAGTATAGGTTTAAAAAATCTGTTTTAAACTGAGCATATGTCTCAAATCTGTCTTCGAATTGATCTGCCCGAAGACGAGGTTCTCCTCTCAAATGTTTAATTACCATTCTAATTTTATTTTTTCACTAGCCATTAGGAAAAGTGCGAAATTTTTAAAAAAATTTCTAATGAACTTGACGGGATTAATACACTTCTTTCCCGTAAATTCCTCCCAATCAATCTTCTCATCATTGACTTTAACCGGAAAAGCTGAGGTCTTTACAATTTCTTGGTAATTGATAAGCTCTTACCTTACTACATTGGGGACTTGTTTTACTAGTTCTTGTTTCACCACTAGAGGGGTTTGTACTTTCACCTTCTCAACATCTTCATAAACCTTTTCCGCTCAGCTGCCAGCCCTTTGACATCACATTTCAGTTCTGCATAGCTCCGTTGGACACTACCCTGAAATGTCTGATCTTCAAGGCACCCTACGCGGTGGCTCTGACTGTCACTTTTTTCTATTAACTGTAAATATTGCGCGTGTAAGGCACTGGTATCCTGGCACAAACCATTTGTCTCATGCTTAACCTGTTGTGCTAACTCGGAAATTTGAGGGAACAACTCCTCTGCCTTCTCGACATACGTAACTCTATACTCTTCAAGTTTCCTTCCTAACTCTGTTATGTGCAATTTCTGCTCCTTTCCCATCACTTCCAGTCTTCCATTAAGGGATTCAAATTTATTATTAAAAGAGTCAAATTTATCATTAAGGGTTTTAGCAAACCTAGAAAGCATTTCAGCCAGGTTTGACTCCGTCTCGTCACCCACTTTCAGCATGTTTATTTTGCAAATACAATGGGAAAATCCATTAAAGATAATCACTCAGTTACTTTAATTTCCCCTTCGACTCACAGCCAATAAAATCAACACAACGCTGCTATTCACAAAACGCACTGACCATATTAAAGAATTATGTGCATGCAAACTAGAAACAAACTACTCCCATAGCGTATACATTCCAGCACCTGGGTTATCAATATCCCGTAAGTGTCACCAGAATGACAAAGGAATTGGAAATGGAGAGAAAATCCCAATTTGGTTTTCCTTCCTATATGTGACTTAAAATTACAGGGGGAAAAAATATTAAAGGAACAGGACGGATAGGAAAAGACGCTTCGCAACAACTCACAAGCAGCAAATTGCCCACACTTAGCTTTTCCGCGTTTCTGCCCTCGTCGGCTGCTCTTGGTTCGGCTTGCGTCAGCTGTCCTTGGCTCAGCTCTCGTTGGCTGCTCTCGGGTAACTTCGTGAAGGTCTCCGCCGCGTAGACGTTGGCCACCTTTGGTTTCATTCGGCAATGCTCGTATAGCGGAGGCCGCTTGGCTGTGCCACCTCCAACCAGTATCCAAGTGGACTATCTTCACTAGCCATCTTTGACTTAACACCTCATGTAGCCAGTGTAGTATCTCTTCCCTCTTTATCTATTGTCGTCTCTGCGCCCAATTGTCGTCTTGCTTGTAATTTACTTTCGTTCCTCTCTGTCCCCATGTGTATGCTCAGGACCCGAAATTTTATTTCTCCTCCAGATGCTTATTTCACCACAAGTCCTGTCATCGTCACCATGAAAGCCTCCTGGTTACTGATATTTTGTTTATTGAATGATAAATTCACGCAGTTCAGAATGAACATCTACCCAAAAACTTTATTCAAGTTCATAAGCTTATGCATTCACACCGACGGAAGTACCACCACCAAAATAATATTTAAACAAGGAATCAGACTCCTTTTCCGAAAGTTGCAGACTTGTGGGATAAGAGGAATTGGACTACAAAAACTCCGACACTCTCTACCGTCCTCTTAACACGTCCACAGTCAGTTGCAATCACAGTACTCCATTCAAAGCAGTTAATTTAACATATTACTAGTTTCCATTATTCACTTCATCGAATTTTCCTTTTCTTTTCAGAATTTCTACCATTAAAACCAAAACGTTCACTCCTCCGAACTTCACTTGATGACGGTCAACGATCCACTCTCTCCATAAAAAGACAACATAACATTCACTCACGACGCCAGCCACAGATATTACTATAGGGCACAGACGTATGTTATGTTACAGTTTCCTACTCTAATATTTTGATTTCTGGCTTTTAAGAATTCCTCTACCCAGAAAGTAAGTTTTTCATTCAATCTAATAGATTTCAGTTTATTTAGAACCATTTTATAGCTCACTCTGTCAAATTCCTGATTAAGAACTTGTAAGCACCTTAGAATTTGGATAAATTCTAGTTTTCATAGCTTTAGAGCATAAGGGAGGGAGTAAACTTTATAGTAATCATTCAATTTTTCAGTTTGCAACTATAGGATATGAGAAAACCATTTCATGTAGAAGCTAATACTGCGACCTAACTCAATAAATAAACCAATTTAAGAGCAATAAAGTCACTCAACATATAATAAACATTTTTTTAATAGTAAAGAACTCTTAAACTAACCTCGAATAGTGTTATCCATTATTATCCAACTTGTGTTCAATGGATAATTTCACTAATTCTTAACCCTTTTCGATGCAGTTAAGTAATGTTAAAATAATAATAATCCAAAAGAAATATAATTTCAGTAAAATTCCGTAGTTTCAGACTGTGTAAATAACGTAAATAAAGTCTTAAAAACTTCGATAGATACACTTTCACTTTCAACATTTTTAATCATATATTTTCGATAATTTCTCGAACTAAAAAGTAAATTTCCTGAAAGACCGAAAAATCTAGTATAACATATAAAATTTCAGAACATTCCATGCAGTAGAACAGATATTAAACCAACTTTTAAAATTATTTCATCATAAAATACACGTGGTAGTTTTTTAGATTTATTTACAAGTAAACCCATCCACTTCAGTAAATAAAACAACGATGAAAACACGTAACTAAATTTAAAGAAAATTCAGATAACTTTACTTTTTCGATATAAACAACACTTGAATAATTATAACTAAAAACCAAGTATCTGCTAAACAGATTACAAACCCGAGTTTTGTCGAACTCATAACTTTGCTATTACACCACTGATATCAATAATATTTCCACCATTTTTATCAGGAATTAAAGTAGAACAAAATGGCAATAATTTTTTGCAATAATTTGCAATTTAGCAGGATTGCCTAAAAATTGCCAGAATTAACACACATCTCAAAGAATCACTAATTAACTTTAGGAAACTTTTTATCAATGCACCTGAAAACTAAATTCACTTACAAGCAGGATAATTGTTTGAGAATTTTCACTAAACACTTTTCATAATCCTTGAAGGCCAGGCTACACACAATTAAATTTAGAACACATTCTATAATTTCACCTTTTTATACTTTTTTTTGAAAGCGTTAGAACACATAGATAATCCTATTCCCTTACCGTTTACAGTTGTTACAGGCTCTAAAGCCTGCAGACCATGGTTTACGTGCCAAATTCGCTAACGAAATGTTGTTACATGACCATGAAGATTTTCTACATCATGTTGTCTTCAGTGATGAATCGACCTTTCACCTCAGTGGACATGTTAACACTCATAATGTGCGGATCTGGGGCTCAGAAAATCCTCAAGAGATCGTACAAGTGCAACGAGACTCCCCTAAAATCAATGTTTTTTGTGCCGTATCCCGGCAGAAAGTTTACGGACCTTTCTTTTTTGATGAACCTGTCAAAGACGTGCTGTTTGCTGGGATGTGCATACAGTAGTATTTGAGCTATAACCGTGGTCGTAGTACCGAGTGGTTCTGTTCCTTGGTCGCCAATCGCTTGTTTAAATAAAATAATAGGATACCACAAGAGATAAAGGTATGTTCATAATTAAAACTCAGTAGACTTTCTGATAAATTAAAATTGATATATTGTGCAAAAGTTCTTTTACAATCTCGGTACCAGCGTAATAAAAAGGCATCAGACTTCTTTCCAAAAATAAAATGATTGCAGGTTAAAACATTTACACACAACGTAAGCAGCTTCCGATGAACCCCATATTGATTAAAAGTTTATAAACATTGAAAGCGCGACATCACTTCAACCCGGTGTTGATGTTAGTTATTTGTGGAGGAATACTCTACATTTCGATACGGCTCTGATCACTTCGTTCCAGCCCGGCACATGGCGCGACTTACACCCCCGCGTTCTCTCCGCGCTAACAAATCTGCTGAAAAGCTGAAGCAAGACTGGAGAACGCCTCTGGCAGGCCACCCTCTTAAATAGGCTGGGCATTTTTTGTGACACCAAGCAGTGGGGTTTCCCACCCTCTCCGTCTAATCCTGGCTGCTGTCTCTCTCACACTGCCGTTGGGTTACAAAGGCTTCCCCCCTAAGTTTTTCCAATTTTCATGAAATTTTGTAGTAACATAGAGTTCATCATTCTAATCATTTTATATCCTTATAAAATTTTTCGTATCTGCTCTCCTATTTTTGTTATTAATTTCCAAAGTTCAATAAACCTATTTTCTAGATCTAGTGTCCCAACTATTTGTTCTAGCGTGTTAATTCTAATCTTCAGCAATTCTACATATTTTGACGATTAATTTGGTGTATCTCACTACCTTCTAAAAACCTTTCATTAAAAAGATATCGCCTCCCAAAGTTTTCACCCCTTCTAGCGGCCATTATGGAATGCAGAATAATTACTTTGAAATTAAATATCTTATATTGAGAGTGCATTGTTCTGATAAAACTTTCTGCCAAACTTACTTAAAAAAATTGCTTTTTCATAAAAATAGGCTGCCTCCCAGATATTTTGTCTAGTTTTTCTTGACATTTATTTCTGCCCACTCCAGACTGCATATTTGGCTATGATGCGTTAACAGCTTTCGCTTTGAAATTGCTTTTAAAATACTTCCACTCAACTCAACGATCTCAAACTGCTATTATCATCTTTCCTCAAGAAGACCTTTAATCTGACATACTTTTCTTTTTACTACTTATTTTATACTTGACTTACTATTTTTTCCTTTATTGAAAAAGTACCTTAAAACTCGTCATATTTCCTCTAAATTTCGTTTGAGACCATGTTTTCTACTTCTAAACTAAGATTCGATACTTTCATCCCAGTATCTTAATTCATTTACTATCATTCTTTCATACCCCTATGTAACTCTGATCTAACTATACTTCGAAATGTGTCTTAAATATTTTAAACCACTAGAAAATTACTTTGAAAATGTTCTGCTGTTCATTTGCTATATGCTTGCAGCCTTTTAACTGAATTTTGTAATATATTGACAAAATTGAGGATATATCACAAACCGACTGTAACTGGTACTTCTTACCTTGATACACTAGAGCAATGGCTCTTCCCTCAGTTGGAACAATATGAACCAGAGAACTTTATTTTCCAGCAATATGGTGCGCCACCTCACTGGCATAACGAAGTACGCGGTTGGTTGAACGTAACTGTACCCGACCGCTGGATTGGCTGCAAGGGGCCCAATGACAGAGCTTGCTATGCGTGGCCTCCACACTGGGCCGTAGCTAGAGTTGAATTTAAGGTAGGGCAGTGACGGTTACAGGTAGGGCGGAAGTTAAAATTTTACTTCACCTTATCTGATGAATAAATTTTTTTCGTAGTACTTGTGATTGTGAGTGAGTGAGGTAGTACTTAATTGACGGGAGGGGTAATAGATAAGAGCAAAACATTCATTTATTCAAGTTTATATTATTTCCACAAACATATTATATTCAATATAATAATAAAAATCCCTTCCTTAAAACAGCTGAATTCTTTGATTGGCCATATAGTTAAAAATGCAAAGGATCTCATTCAGATCAATTGATTTTCTTTTTTCTTTTCAAAGGCCAGAAATACCACATCTGCCATTCTTTCATGACCCATTGACAGCCTCTGAGGCCTGTCGATTGCAGTCAAAGTTGAAAACGTAGATTCGCACGCAGTAATACTACATCCTATGGTCGCCACAGATGCAAAAAATTCATATGTATCTTTGAACGACTCTAGCTGTTAGACCTGAAAAATCAGTTGAAACCGAAAAATCTAATTTATTTACTACATAGAAACTTATAGGTTACGTTAAAAAAGAAAAGATTAAAATAACTTAAATATATGCCTACTATATACAAACTACTTAAAAAACTAAAAATCATAAAAAGATAGTGCCCCTATGGCAAGGTATCAAGAATGCTGGTTGAATTCCAAATTGAGTTGCCAACGAAATTTTCTGTATGAGAAATTAGCCAGTTCTTTTGTTACAAGCAGTCGATTGATTTTGGGGTAAGGTGTTTAACAATTAACATGGACCAAACGTTTTAACACAATGCGGCATAAAAATATATTCAAACTTGAAATTGTGAATTGGATATAAATAAATAACACTAATATTTTACAAGCAGCTACATACTTTTCTTTAATTTCTCACCAATTGCCTAAATTTTTCAACGGTACCATTTTGTCTACATCCAACTCATTGAGGCTCGCTAATGAGTTTAGTAGATAGTCCGAAAACTTCTTTGTAACTCAGCAATTAATATGTCCAGTGTTTCAAAATAATCAGATTTAAATGGCTTGAGCATCCTGGTCGTCTATATTTTGTCTCGCGGAGGGACAGGAAGGGCCATCATCTAGTAAACATCCATACAATTTGATTTTTTGACTTGCCTCTTGAGCCCCTTCTAGATCTGGGTCCTATTTTCGGAATTGCCGCTTGTCTTAGACTTAGCTTCTTCCAAAAGTTGATGATACATTTCATCTGACTGTTTTTTTTTTTTTTTTTTTTATTTTTTATTATTTTGGATGCACTTTACGATTGTTCAATACTGCACTTTGGGCTTGTAAAGCTGCGTCTGGAGGCTGAAACATGGATAAGATTTTCTTTTTTTTACAAACCATGGCCATTCGGAATTTCAAATTGAGTATGACTTACAATACCGACACTCTTAGCTACATCGTCACCGTTAAATCTATCATTTTTAATTTCATCTAAAGTCATAAAAAACAATGAATAAGTATCATTTACAACTTTTTTAACCACCAAGTGTCTGGACCAATGCTGTTAGAGGAGCCAGACAATCCTTTTTCCACCATACAAGGCTATTTTGCCATGATGAAAGAATTCAAGAACATGATGTATTGATCAAAAAACAGATGAATGAATGTCATTTCAGAAAGTCCTGATAACTATAAAATGCAAGCGATGGTTTTAGCAGTGGACATAAGGAATTTTTCGGCCAAATTTATTTTCTGTTCTGGTCGCAACTCCAGAAACTTTCCCATACATTGCACTTGCACCATCATAGCATACTGGAGAGTTCAATGTTATTTTTCTTAAGTGTATTTGATGTTAATTCCGTGAAAGTGGCTGCTTCAAGCTTTTCAGTAGTTTAACTGTCAGCAACGACTCATTGACGTATCTATCCGTAATATAACGTAATGCTGTTCAATATTTTCGCGGTTATTTTAATTCTCGTCCCATCTTATTAGAGTAAACCAGTTCACGTCATATTCCTCAATATCTTTAACAATGGAACTTCGCACTGCTTGAATTATTTGAATATGAATTTCAGGTGAATGATATGTTGCATTTTGTGGTATATGACTGGGAGTCTCCTTCAAATTTAGATGTTTCACGCAGGTGTATTCAAACAAATTCCGAAATAATCCTAGTTTTTTTTTTCCTCCAAAATATGATTTCCAACCCAATTCATTGACTACTAGAAATTTTATTACTTCAATAATAGACTTCACACAAGACCTATTTTTTTGTAATGCTTTTCTACATATCAATGTTTCAACACTGCTACTTGTATAAGTAGATATTCCATGTAATTTGTCCTGCCACATCACCATGGCTCGTGTATTAGAAATGTATTTTTCGTGTTTTGGAAAAGCAGTTTTTTAATCAGTGGCAGTTTTCCAGTTTCTGAATCCTGTGCAAGTGTACAAAGTCTGTTTGCTTCCATGAGGTAAAAATTGCTGGCAAGAATAGTAAAAAGCAGCATCTTTCTCGGTGAATACTACAACCACTTATATCACTTGAACCAGTCCGCTGCAAAGGTCCTGTTATTTTCTTTTAGATATACATCTAAAATAACTTGCTTTATCGGTTCTCCGATTTGTGCAATATCAGAAGGAATACTAAAATTACCGTTTCACCAAACCTGTTTCCATAGGATTAGGAGTGGCAATTGTATTTTATGCTTCCATCTGTTTTGAGGAATGAGGTCCTTCGTGGTCAATTTCCTCTTAAAATCTTCGTTTTTTTGCTAAAGATAGTCCGTATTATCCATTGCAAAATTAATAGGTCTTCAGTTCAGAACAATAAATAAACAGTTGGGTCTCAAACCGACTGAAACATTGTACCTACACAACACTGACGAACACCATAGACAATATCTAATTCAAATGCCATCTGTGAGCATGATACATTCAGCGAAGAATAGAGTGACTTAGCCTGCCTCTTCTTCTTTGTTGTTTGGCTTGGCCCTCCCTTCCGAGGTTGACAGGGACTTACCGCCACACGGCCCACTCCCGCGGGACTGGAATCCCCTGGAGGCGAGTGTTAGGGTTATCTCTGGTCCTGGCAAACCTAACGGTGACAAACAAAGGACCAGAGCAAAGCTCCCTTTAGGCTGCACCTACCTCAGAAGATTTCTAATCGAAAGGCACTTTCCGCGCTCCGGCGTCCGTCACCTACAGCGACTCTCTGTGGTCGCCTTCACCAGAAGACACCGAGGCGTGAATCGACCCTGCCAGAACCTGGACATTGGGGATGGACACATCCCTCATAAGTAACATGCTGTCAACCCAGCCTTCACAATGACATGACGAACCACACGCAGCTAAGAGGCGCACCTTGCCTCTTGCTGCAGAGACTTCAAAACACCCAAGCAGTGAACTGGCAGCATGAAGCCGTTACTGCACCACGGCCCGAACCACCAGCACCAGAGTCTTGAGTCAAACAGGTAGTGACAAATCTTGCCATCAAATACAAGAAGACGCCGAAGAAGAGGAAAGGGGTGTCGGTCCAAGGAGACTGCCAAACCACCTGTGTGGAAACCATGTAACTACTGGAGCTCAACTGTTTGTGAGAGACAAAGAGGGTTTACCCCACCACCCCACCAACCCTATCAGCGAGCTGATGTGGAGGACTTCATGTTTCCTAGGCACACTTTTAAACCTCCACCAGTGCTCAGACTCCAATACCATAGAAACTAGATACCAATTACAACCCCAGCAGTCCAAAACTGGACCAGCGCCATAAATATAGAGATCTGCATACATCCCTACTATTGTAGTGCAATTTGAGCACAACAATAAAACGCTCCACGATCTGGGTGAAGCTGTAGTGAAGAGTCCCTTCGTTGCCAAACTGCCGGTGGTGATGAGATCAAGTTCAGCTTCACCACATCCACTACAGGGATGCTGAAGACACAGTAACATCCCATATTACACCTATCCTATTGGAGCTGTTCCACTACTCAAAGTAGTATTCAGGGGGCATCCCAAGAACATTTCCCACTGAAGAAACTGAAAGAAGAACTGTCAGAGATGGGCTTTACTGTACAAACGGTGGCCTAACTTCACCGTCCTGGCAGTAACATATTAATGCCCCTATTCTTGGTGATCCTTGCGGACTGCCAGGAAAACGGAGCAATCTTTCGGGTGGGAGAGAATCTGCCACCTCAAAGTGAAGGTTGAGAAACTTCGGTCAATGCCCAGACCTGCGCAATATTACAACTGCCAGCGTTTCGGTCGCATGTCCAAGAATTGTAAAATGCGTCCAGTCTGCGTCAAGTGTGCAGGCCAACATGACTCTACCAAATGCACTTCACAGAAGGTATGACACTCCGCTAAGTGATCCAACTGTGGAGGTTGACCCGTGGCCAGTTATAAGGGCTGCCCGGCCTTCAAGAGAGCCAAGGCTATTAACTGAACAGGAAAAGCCATCAGACGGTACTCCAATAACAAATAGTAATCCATCTCCAGGGCACCAGGAAAACCTACCCGCAACAGGGCAAGATCAGGCCCCCATTGGCAAGGTGAAGATGTCCACATCCCATTCGCGACGCAGACAGAAGAGAAAGTCTGGATCCAAGAACGCAGCAGTGCAACAACATCCGTCCGCGAAAGAAGACGGATCCAATTACAACAAAGAACATGTCGCCTCTATTGGGTGCCCTGCAGGTCCATATGCCAGATCGCCTCCTGAGCAACGAATCTCACCAGTCGACCTACCCACCTGTCACCACGTCACCTCCCATCAGCATAGAGTCACAGACGAAGCACAAGACAAACTGGACAGCCTAACAAACAAGCTGGAGTCTGCCCTAAAGATGATATGCCGCCTTACCGAGCAACTGGAGAAAATGACCAGCGCCGTTATCAATGCTCTGGCTGTCGCAAAGTGTCCACACTGCAACCACAATGGATAGACAGCCACTACTACATTCCCTATCATTCTGTGCTCGTAATAGCATGATCAGCCAACAGGCGGTTTCTTCGAGACCAAGATATTGACGTCTGTCTGGTGCCAGAGACCTTTTTGAAACCCTGTCTGCAAGCTGTAGTAGCCAACTACAGTTGTTATGCCGTGACAGACCCACCGATGGAGGTGTAGTCGCGGTTTTCATTAAGAACAGCATTCCACATCATGAAATAGTCCTATCACCCCATTAGCAGATGGAAGCTTTCGGAGTCGAAGTGGGCTACTGCTAATGGGAAGTTAACCATTATCTCAATCTTACTGGCCTCCTCGAAAACAGCTCAAAGAAGCTGACTTTTCGGCTCTGGCAGATTTCAGCGGGAAAAGTTGTGATCGGCAGTGACCTTAATGTTAAACATTCCGACTGGAATAGTAGGTACAACAATACAGCGGGTATAACATTGAGACGCCTCACAAACAGTTACAACATGTGCATATGGGCACCAGAAGAGCCAACCCACTACCCGAGCAATGGCAATAGACCAGATGTTCTAGACATAGTTATCACCAAGGGCATCCAGGGTTACGTTGCCAGCTCAATCATAAACCGACTCTCCTTAGATCACTGTCGGTTATGGTAGAGGTCGAGGTTTGACTCTGGAAAATTCATGAAGACCCATCTTTCAACTACCATAAAACAAACTGGAGGCGCTACCAGGTGCTCCTACAGACTAAGCTAGTTGATCCACCTGAAATTAACAACATTGACGTTGACCTTCAGTCTTTTGAAGCAGCAGTCAAAGATGAAACCGCAACTTGTACTCCAGTCAGGATACCCAGACCAGCTCCCACTCTGCAGCTTTCCCCCCCCCTCCCCCCACCTTCTGGAGGAAATCCTCCACAAAAACCGGCTTGCTAAAGACAGGAAGCTTACGAAAACCTGGAGACCAGAAGACTACTAAGTCGCTTGCAAAGGGAGATAAAGCTTCCCTGATAAGCATCGGACGAATAGTAGTACTCAAGAGTCTCCATGCTCCACCCAGAGGATGGGTCTCTATGTCTACAAGCAAGAAGACTCACCAGGTGAAGGCAGCGACTCTTCCCACTGCACTGCGAAAGAGGACTAGCCCATCACTCTATAGGAAAAGGTCAAAGCACTTGCTGATGTCTTTGTGAAAAACTTCCAGCCCTCGTAAACAAATGTGGGTCCCACCCACCTTACAGCAGTCAACCAGCGCCTCAGAGTCTACCTCGAAGCTGAAGACGATCATCAAATACAGTACATCACCCCGGGGGAGGTACCTGTCGAAACTGCACCCACACAAAGCACCAGGGCGCGATGAGATTAGCAACACTCTCCTCAGGCACCTACCATCGGAGGCCTCTGTCCACCTCGCCGCTATCTTTAATGCCATCTTGACAGCTTTACCCGCAACTGTAGAAACACGCTTAAAATAGTGGAAATCCACAAAACTGGGAAGACAAACACCTACCTCAAAATTACAGGCCTATAAGTTTGCTCCCAGACATTAGCAAAGTTTTCGAATGGCTACTACTAAAACGTCTACCTGCCTTCATCGATGACGCTAATGTTATACCAAATCATCTGCTATAATTTTTCGAAGTGGTCATTCCACCACACGGCAGTTGATGCGGGTAGCTGAAGCGGTGACCCACGCTTTCAGCTTCAAGAACTACAGCGCTACGGTAATTCTTGACATCTCGATTGCCTTCGATTCCATGTGGCACCCGAGGCTCCTGATCAAGCTCTACGATCAGGGTATTCTGGGGCCATACGTGAAGCATCTAAAATCCTACCTCACTGGCCAGACCTTCAGCATCAAGGTTGACAAGGCTTACTCCTCCATCAGGAACATCTAGGCAGGAGTTCCCCAGGGCTCCGTGCTCAGGCCAGTGCTATACTCCCTGCACACCGCTGATGTACCGACCAGCAATGGTATTCTGACTGCAACCTACGCTAACGACACTGCGTATTTGGCCACCAGTCACAGTAGAGCACTAGCCACCCGGTGACTATAGGAAGTTCTGAAGGTAACCGATGCCTGGGATAGGAGGTGGCGTATAGATATAAATCCCACCAAGATCCAAGCCATTATATTAACCAAGCGATTTGGGGCCCGTCAACCAACTTATCCAGACCCATTACTTCGCCTGTATGGCACAGAAATCCCATGCTCCATCACAGCACGCTACCTGAGGATGACTCTAGATAAGAGACTGAACTGGTGTAGCCACATCAACGAATTCCGGCTCCACAGCCTCTACTTAATACCAAAAATGGACAGCAAACTAGCCCCTTCCACGGAGTCAAGATATACACCTCGCACGTACGCCCTATTATGGAATATGCATGTCTTGTGTGGTCATACGCTAGTGACAAGAGAACCAGAAAGCTTCAGATCATTCAAAATAAAGAGAGCCCTCCATCTCCCGTGCCGATTCCCCACGGATGCACTCCATGAGGATGCCGGTATACCTAAATTGAAGGACAGATTCCGTCAGCTGGCGGAAATATTTTACAAAAATGTTAGGCAATGCAACAACCCGGCGGCCAACTCAATTGGTCTATATGAAAATAGACATAGCAGACTGCTCAGTCTACTAGCAAACTGATACCCAACAACAAGACACACCGACAGTAAAGGATTAACATTTTAACTACCTTGGAGGCAATGTCTTCGGACAAACACTCCACCCTCCACCTGCTTGTAACCTACGGTAGTGACGGTGCCATGTGCGTGAGAGCAGAATAAAGAATTAGTATATATATGATATTTACAAACTGTAGTTAATTTGGAATTATTTACACGTAGCTACATTAGTAGTAACTTAATTTTTACCCATCATTTCATACTATTAACAAACACTTAATTATTAACTTATGATAGTTGTTGCTCAAGGTAGGGCATTGGAATTTTAAGGTAGGGCATTGCCCCACAATGCCCCCCCTTAGCTACGGCCCTGCCTCCACATTCACCTGACCTAACGCCATGCAATTTCTACCTTTGGGGTTTCATCAAGGATCGTGTGTATGTGCCTCCGTTACCAGCCGACCTCCTTGAATTACGACAGAGGATTGAAGCAGCTGTTACAACAGTTACTGAAGACACACTGCTCAACGTTTGGGAAGAACTCGGCTACAGACTTGATGTGTGCCGTGTGACAAATGGTCCCCACATAGAACACTTGTAAGCTTGTATATAAAACTGTTTGAGTTGCTCTTTCATTTGACATATCATTTATAACTGTAAGGATAATGTAATAAATCTTATAAAGCATTAAAACCCCGATATTCATTTGTGGACACCCTGTATATGGCAGGGGATAAGATGTCTACACATCCACACCTACTACATGAATGAACCAATGATGAAGGGTGTGGATTACACCAGTGATGGGGGGAGAAACTTGATCAACAGTAATTGTGGGACAGAACATTCTCTAAAAAATTTAACTTTGATGTGTTGTAAGAGAGAAAATTAAATAAGTTAAGTAGAAAAATATACAAAAATATGATAAAACTATAATTAAAAAATATGTATGCAAACTGACTGAAATTTGTGACAAGTTTGCAGGTGATCTCTTAGCACAGGTTAATCAACACATCCTAGACATATTAACTGCAATACCCATTCTTTGTAAATGCCTATATTCTCAAATATAATAATCTCGGTAACTCTATGGTCATGAATTGTCAAGATGTACAATGGTAGATGATGAACTGTCTGTCCCATATACATATTCCTTTGTTGATGTGTATTTTTAAAGGTAAAGAAAGTGTTGTACATTGTATGTGCAGAAAATTTGAATTATAAACTGAAGCACAATTTTATTTAAAGTTCTTATCTTTACAGTTACTTAAACATTCAAAACGTAATTCAGAATCATTTTAGCTACTTTCTGAGTTTCCCAGACTAGTGTATTTTGATGAGTCACCTTCTTATCTAATCTAGGTACTCACCTGCAATATACTCAAGGCTATAGCAGTATGGAACACCAGTGTGTAGACTGCTGAGATAAGGACAGACAACATGAAGTCTGTTCTCATTACTGGATGCAACAGAGGTATTGGTCTGGAACTGGTTAAACAGCTGACTGAGTACAAGACACCACCTGATATTATAATTGCAACATGCCGAAAGCCTGATGAAGCACAGGTATTTTTAGTACTTAGCTTTCTGTTGTAGTTAAGTTTTGTAATAAACAATATAATTATGTAAATATATTTTATTATTTGGTTGTAGGAGCTTAAGGAACTATCGAAGAAGCATAAAAGTATTCACATACTAAAATTAGGTATGTAATTATCTGACAATTACTTGATTTTGTTAATATCTTCAAATTCCTGTAGACATTTTTGTGGTCTTTATTTAGGTTACATTGTTCTTATTAGAGTTCTTACATTTATAGATATTTTTCCCATATTTACAATGGTATCCAGATAAGTGTAATGATTTATGTAATAAATACACATTATCTAATAATCTATAAATAATCTTGTAAAAAATGTCAGTAACTTATTTCATATGTGTAAGGATAGAGAAAGAAAATATTTTTTTAATATAATGGTATACAAACTTTAAACAGGGAATTTTTAGGGTTTAAATCAGTTGTTAATAACCAGTGTGATATATACTTCATTAGAGGATAGCATGTTTGACAGACAGTCTATATACCAAGATATCACCAAATGGCTGGTTCTGAAAACTAGAAACACCTGTAATCATTCAGTTGTTATATTTGATGCACAGTACTGTGCAATTGAATTTTTAAATAGATCATTTCAGGTATTGGCAGTGTGTAAACAGGGCCGCTGTAAGCGGGCGTGCAAGGCGTGCACTGCACGCGGGCGGCACATCGAGTGGGGCGGCAAAACGAGTGATCGACAGTCGCCACCCCGCGATAGTTGCAAATTCCATTGTCGTCGCGACAAAATTTGCGGCGTATTATGTAGCGGGCGACCATTTTTTTTTAGCTCAACAGCTGCTTCGGGCAGCCAGCGACACTCGGGATGGCAACAATGGGGGCGGCAAATAATGTTCGAAGGGTCGGCAATCTCACAGTTTTTTGACCCGCTTAGGAAATTTCCTAAATCCAACACTGGCTGTAGTTAGACAGGGGGCGGCATAATCGGTATTGCACGTGGGCTCTCAAACAGCTAGCGGCGGGCCTGTGTGTAAATACTTGAGAATGGTCTTAAGTAAAAGTTTATATTATATTTTTTGTATACTAAACCACATTGGACATTAAATCTAAAGGCAGAAGAACTGAGACTTGCTTCTTTCCAAAAAAATTAAAGCTTGTATTCACAAATAAAGTATATGAGGAAGGATAGTAAACCCATTACTCATCACATATGAAGTGATGAGGTATGAGATGAACACACAAATATGACTCAATTTACAGCACTATGTATAGAGGTAGACATATGGAAAATGGATCAGAAATGTATACCTCAGACATATGTGTGAAGCAACATGGTAGGAAGGGTGAGGATGGAAACAAAGAAGTAAATGATCAATAATTATAGGAAAGTATAACCTCTGAAAAAATCAGTACAAACTAAGAATAAAAAATATAAAAAATTATCAAATTTGGATCAAAATCTATTATGTAATTTATAATAAATACATATGATCAAAATAAGCCATAGATTTCATTATAAGATCCTGCCAATAAACATGTCTATTATTTTTATTTTTTATATTTTTTAATTATTGCTTTGTACAGTCTTTTCCAAAAATTATACTTTCACACAATTGTTAATTGCCACTGAGTGTGGTTGGTGAGCAGTATAGCTTTGGTCTTGCATTCAAGACTTTGGTTTTAATCATCATGGAGCCATCCAGATTTTGGTCTGCCATGGTTTCTCAAAATAACTCCAGACAAATTCCTGGATGGTTCGTTCTAAAAGGCCATTTACTCAAATTTTACTCCCAGTCCTTTCACACTTCTAACGATCTCAGCATTGACAAGGTATAAAACTTAAGTAAATAATATATTGATTACCTACTTCTTTTCCCACCATTTCCATCCCCGTCCTTCTCACCTCGTTCATATCTGGCTTCAGTCATGTGGTTAGTCTCAGTGTGTATACATCTGGTGCCCCTGCCTTATGTCTCATCTCTATGCATGATGTAGGTTTACTGGTATGTTTGAATGTTGCAAAGTGAATTGGTGTGTTTGTAGCATTGTATCGGTTCAATTTTCCTAAGTTTCCTTAATTTCATTGTAACTATCATCAAAAATAAAGAATAAAGATGAAAGGAGGGGGCTAGCCATGACAAAACACTGCACACATGAAAACACTACACCCATACATAGAAAAGTGCAATATTTCGTACTTAATCATGAAAATGGAAACATATACTGCTATTTTCATGAGTAAGGGCACAGCCAGAAATATTTTGTATTTGTAGAGGGTTTTTGTTGCTGCTGCCTTACTTTGTTATAAATATTATGAAATTAACATTAACAATGAATTCATATTTTCCCTTGGACATAAAAAATTTGTTACTATTTATAACGGACTAGTGATCGCCCAGGGATCGAAATTCGACCGTAATTCATTAAGTTATGTAGTTTCTTTCATGAAAGAGTAATAATCATTATTTGAATTTGTTATATTGCATTTGCATAGATATATAATATACTGCATTCATCGACGTCGTTGGCTGGGAGCGTGTACCAATACGTTATTAACTTGTGTTGTTTCCCTTAATTCCCTGCAACGTCTATAAAATTAAAATGATCCCCTCCACACGTGGCTGTATCCTAAATTTTAGCTTCTGAACTAGCCATGATGAAATGCTTTTATGAATGTTTTCAAAATAATTTTGACTTCCTATTTGTTGATGGTTCATTTGAATTTTGTCCATCATACAATAATTTAAATAAGAAAAGAAAGGGAAATTAACCCACCACATACCAAAGTGGACAGATGCGATGTGAGGGAACACTTATGCTGACAAACAACTTCACAATATTTCGGCATCTGCCTTGTTCACAAGTAGAAAAAAGGGCAATTAGGCTCAGAACGTGTGTACACAACGAACTTTACCTAATGACTAACCGAGTAGTGGAGGAGGGTTGGGGAACGGCTAAGGAGTAGACTATCAATATGGGTATGCAATGTCTGAGATAATATATCACAGGCGATGGTAAAATGAGCATATGTAGTAAGGGAACGGTATAAACATGGAGGGGAAAAAAAAATAGTGGTGGGTTAATCGGATTTTAACGGTGGTTAAGTCCAGGTGGGTGTCTCATATGCAGGATATTCTGGTACGCTAGTTCCCATCACCAGAGTTCTGCTTCAGTGGTGCTGTCAGGGAAAACTCTGACTGCTCTCACAGTAAAACAGTAGTTGAGGTTGTTGCAATCATGGCTATTGGCATGTTCTGGTACTGGAAGGTACAGGTTGCGGGTGTGGACTGCTTGTCTGTGGCCATTCATTCTAACAGAGAGTTGCTGTGTGGTGAGGCCTATGAAAGAACTGGTGCAATAGCGGCAAGTTAGTTGGTATATAAGATGAGTGGTTGAACAGGTAGCATGTCCAATAATGGGGAAAGTTTCCCCTGTGGTGGGATTGGAATTTGTAGTTGTTGGGTGGAAACATGCTGCAGGTTTTACAGTGGGGTCTATTGCAAGGATAAGATCCATATGGTACTTTTGGAGAGTCTAACGGAGGGTATTTGTGGACTAAGATGTTCTTAAGATTGGGTGGTCTGCTAAAACATGCACAAGGGACATTGGGTAGAATTTTGGGTAGGAGAGTATGCATTTCTGGAAATGAGCGAAGGAAGTCATACCCCTGTTGCAAGATATGGTTGATGGAATCGAGGCCAGGAGAGAACTGAGTGACAAAGGCAGGGCTATGGTTGGTTTTTGTAGGTGACAAGTGAGAGTGGTTACGTGGAGGGTGGTAGATCGCGCGGGAGATCTGTTTATGTAGGAGATCCCTGGAGTAGCAACTGGAAATAAGGGCTTGGGATAGGTTTTGTGAGTATTGATGGAGAGAATGAGCATCAGAGCAAATGTGACTTCCATGGATGGCAAGACTGTATGGGAGGGAACGTTTGGTATGGAATGGATGGCAGCTATCAAAGTGTAGATACTGCTGTAAATTAGTGGGTTTGATGTGGACTGCGGTATGAAGGACACCGTGCCTGAGCATGATGTCAACATCGAGGAATGTGATGTGTGAGTGGGAGTAAGTCCAGGTGAATTTGATGGAATTTTTGCTATTGTTAAGGGAGTGGAGGAATTCAAGGAGATGGTTTTGGCTGTGGGTCCAAATCATAAATATGTCATCTCTGTATCTGAACCACACAGTGGGTTTAAAGGGAGTGTTGTTCAGGAAACATTCCTCCTGACAACCAAGGAATAAGTTGGCATAGGATGGGGCCATGCGGGTTCCCATGGCGGTACCACGGATTTGGTGATATACTACAGAATTAAAGTTAAAGAAATTTTTGGAGAGAACTATATGGGCCAAGGTTGAAATGAAGTATGTACTAGGCAGGCTATGTGGCGGTTGTAGGTCTAGGTAGTATTCTAGGGCACTGAGGCCCTGACTATTTTTTCTACTTGTGAACAAGGCAGATGCCGAAATATTGTGAAGTTGTTTGTCAGCATAAGTGTTCCCTCACATCGCATCTGTCCACTTTGGTATGTGGTGGGTTAATTTCCCTTTCTTTTCTTATTTAAATTATTGTATGATGGACAAAATTCAAATGAACCATCAACAAATAGGAAGTCAAAATTATTTTGAAAACATTCATAAAAGCATTTCATCATGGCTAGTTCAGAAGCTAAAATTTAGGATACAGCCACGTGTGGAGGGTATCATTTTAATTTTATAGACGTTGCAGGGAATTAAGGGAAACAACACAAGTTAATAACGTATTGGTACACGCTCCCAGCCAACGACGTCAATGAATGCAGTATATTATATATCTATGCAAATGCAATATAACAAATTCAAATAATGATTATTACTCTTTCCATGAAAGAAACTACATAACTTAATGAATTACGGTCGAATTTCGATCCCTGGGCGATCACTAGTCCGTTATAAATAGTAACAAATTTTTTATGTCCAAGGGAAAATATGAATTCATTGTTAATGTTAATTTCATAATATTTATAACAAAGTAAGGCAGCAGCAACAAAAACCCTCTACAAATATTTCTGGCTGTGCCCTTACTCATGTTTCCATTTTCATGATTAAGTACGAAATATTGCACTTTTCTATGTATGGGTGTAGTGTTTTCATGTGTGCAGTGGTTTTGTCATGGCTAGCCCCCTCCTTTCATCTTTATTCTTTATTTTGATGATAGTTACAATGAAATTAAGGAAACTTAGGAAAATTGAACCGATACAATGCTACAGAAATGCTACAAACACACCAATTCACTTTGCAACATTCAAACATACCAGTAAACCTACATCATGCATAGAGATGAGACATAAGGCAGGGGCACCAGATGTATACACACTGAGACTAACCACATGACTGAAGCCAGATATGAACGAGGTGAGAAGGACGGGGATGGAAAGGTGGGAAAAGAAGTAGGTAATCAATATATTATTTACTTAAGTTTTATACCTTGTCAATGCTGAGATCGTTAGAAGTGTGAAATAACTGGGAGTAAAATTTGAGTAAATGGCCTTTTAGAACGAACCATCCAGGAATTTGTGTGGAGTTATTTTGAGAAACCAAGGCAGACCAAAATCTGGATGGCTCCATGGGGATTAAAACCAAAGTCTCAAATGCAAGACCAATGCAATACTGCTCACCAACCACACTCAGTGGCAATTAACAATTGTGGGAAAGTATAATTTTTGGAAAAGACTGTACAAAGCAATAATTAAAAATAAAAAAAATATAAATAATTAAAATGTTTTTGATACATACATATTGTGATTTGACTTTTTCTTAACTTCAATTTTTTTTTCAATTTGAAACAAAAAGATCATTTTTCTGTGCATATATTTTTTAACTCATCTGATCTATCTGAAACTTAGACTTTCCCATGTCTTGGTCCCTTTTATTATTAATAATAATAATTTAATTGTGATGGAGCACATGCTCCAATGGCAATTCCCCATGTCAGATATTATTTTTGTTTAAATTATCTTATATACTTGGAGTGTTAAATTTGACTACCCATCTATAAATATGATATACAAATTTTAGTTAGAATTTCACTCAGCGGTTTTGGTAAATTATTCATCACATCACTTGGTAATTTATTCCTGACACCCTTGACCACAAAAGAAAATTTTCCCACTCCCTTACGCATGAAATCGAATACCAGTGTAATATAGCCATAATATCTTCGAATTCACTTTAAAAAGAAGCTCATCAGATACCAGTTACATAGCAAATCATTTCTAGAAAGATTTTATATGTTATGAAGCACTTTTTCTATACTTATGCCTATACACCTCATCAACATCAACATCAAAGTCATTAGAGGTGGTATGGGACTGGGGACAAGGAATGGGAAGGAATTTGGCCATGGCCTTTTGAAGGAAGCATCCTGGCATTTGCCTGGAGTGATTTGGAGAGACCATGAAAACCCAAATCTGCATGCCTGGATGGGAGTTTGAACTGCTATCCTCCTGAATGCAAGGCCAAAACGTTAACTGCTCACCCACAACGCTCCATATGAAGCACTTTCGAGATGTAAAAGCAATAAACATCGTAAGAAAACAAAGTTTCAAAAAGTCAAAACCATTAATTCAAATCCTCAGTTTTGCATTAATTTCCACATGTAAAGCAGAATGTTACACTCAATTTAAGATATAATATATATATAGCCAGAAAAATCTATTAGAATTCACAAAATTAATGATGATTGCAACATGTGGAGTGGTTTGATTTGCTAACAGATTCAGACGTAGGAGATGTACCTTATATGTGAAGATAGACCTCGTGGGTAAAATAGAAATAGGGTTTTTAGGTAAAAATAGATACAAAATTTTAGAAAAAAAAGTTGAGTTATATGGTTGGAAATAATTCAAATTAAATGAAAAAATTCACTGATTACAAATACCATTTTAGTTTTTCAGTTAGATCAAAATTAAGGGACTAAAAGTGAAATTTTAGGTTTTATTGTCAGACTCCTGAGGTGTTGTAGTGCAGTAGATTGTACAGGGCTAGTCAAAATGATTGCAGTGCCTCATCACTAAACACAAGTTTTTCTGCGAATTTTTCACCTTGTTCTAGATATTGGGCACAGTATTGAAAATGACGCACTTCATCTTTGTGCAACAGTGCTTGTAGCAACTGTAACCTGTAAGGCTTCATACACAGTCACTTCCGTAAGATTCTCCAAACAGTCTTCTGTGGATTACTTAATTTCCTGCTCACTCAAGGAGTAGACTTCTGTCTGCTATGAACATAACTGGCGTGCACACGTTCTATGATTTCTTCAGACACAGGAGGGCGACCCATTGTTTTACCTAAACATAGGCATCCCATGGCTTTAAACTGTTGATACCAATGCCAAATGGTGTTAGTATGCAGGGGATCATTGCTGAACTTTTTTCTAAAGTGCCGCTGAACAGTTACCACAGACTGAGTCAAATGAAATTTGAGAACAACATATTCTTTCTCACTTTCAGCCATCTTGCTCTCTAGCCCTCTAGTGGCCGCTGCGGGAAGCTTGCATTTAGTGCAATTGAAACTTGGAGAGCCACTTGTGTTATAACATCAAACACCATCATCATACCCATAATAGGACAGCAAAAAGAAAAATCGTGAAATCGCTGCAATCATTTTGACTAGGCCTGTATGAGACACTCAACACACATGTTGAAGCTTTATAAATTTATAACTTTTAAATGAAGCATATTTGGACATAAGTTAAAATGGAACAAAATAATCAGAAAAATAGGGGCTACATAATATCAAATTTTTAGGGAGATTGGAGAAAAAGACAGTAGGTTGAAAGGTTAGATTTTGCAACTGCTATATGAGGGACAAGGATTTCATGGTTCGAGGCCTTATGCTTTGAGATGTCAAGGCTAGCAGATATGTGTGCTTGGAGCAGGTAGTGAACCATATAGGCTGGGGATGCAGGAAAACTTTTAGTAGAAGACAAAAGAAGACTTACGAAGTTTTCATTGATGAGACTATTCACTTGCAAGATCAACACTCAGATGTTTGGTAAATACTGGCTTTCTTCATCATTAGCGAAAATCTTTTGTTCACTTTATAGGGGGGTAGTGAAATATTGTCTGACATATGATTGAACTGTTGTGTAATGATGATCTGCGAGATTCACTCAAGAGATTCTGAGAGTTCCAATGTTTTTCCACAGGCTACATACTGATTCTACTATTTATAAAATTTGACTTTGAAGAATATGGAAACTTTGTTAATCAGTGAACTTTATTTCATATTTGAGAAACCTGTTACCTCTTATGGCTGTATTCAACAGATTGGTGACCAAGACTTTATCCTGCAGAGAAGCTTCCATCCTACTTCCCCAGTTAGGATGAAATTGTACCGGTTCTTATGAAAAGATGTTCCCCAACCTATATTGCAGCACTTCCTACTATAAACTAACTGTTTTATGGAGGCATTGCTCGCCCCATCTTTTGCAATTTTGCCTCAATGAAAACTGGGTGAAGACTGTCCAAAAGCAATATGGCTTAACCTCCTTAAGTAAGAAATTTAAACGTCATGACATCGGGCTCTTAACTTTAAAATTTAATATCTGATTAACCACTTTATATTATAAACCGTAATTTATAATGTTTCTTAGCACAATATATTATTGATTTTGAAGCCTTGTCTATTCTTCAGTAATGCTTTTAGGGGATTTTATTTAATTTTGTGAAGTTGACATTTTTTCAGAATAGTCTACAATGGTTACAATAATACAACTTCAGAAATCTTATTTTTCTCCTTGAAAACTGAAACTTTTCCCTAAATTGACTGTATGATTTTTACCTATTCGATTTTATCTATCTCCTGAATCTATTTTTATGCATTTATTTCTTTTATTCTTGATTTTTATTTTCTTTACCTAATTAAATATCATATTTATAATTAATTTAAGTAGTGGAAATCATATTTAGAACATCCTTGCCAAGGCTTACTACAATTTGTGCTACAAAAAGCTAACGTAACTCTTTGCATTAATTAGAAATTTCGAATCTTTCATTTTGCTCCCCTGAGGATATGTTTTTTACATCAATAAAATCAAAATAAACTAAATTTTTCTGAGCATAGAATTTACACCTTGAAATGATCATCGTCATGAGTTCTCTTAGTGAAAATGAAAGTAGCAAAATTCGTTATGTTTGAAAAACAACTTTACCTGAAACTTATAGCTTTTACGAAGCTTCAAAATCTAATTAACTGCCTTATTTTTTGTGCTTTTACAGCCCTATCTTCTTCATCTTTTGTGGGTGAAAGTATCACACTGTTCATAGTTTTATTATTATTATTTTCAGATACTACTGACTTTTCCAGCTATGGATCACTGGTTAAGGAAGTTGATAGAATAGTAGGAGAGCAAGGTTTAAATGTGCTCATTAACAATGCTGCAATTACTGGAAATGTAAAAACAAGATTTTTTGAGCTTATTCCAGAGGATTTAGAACTTATTTACAAAACAAACACAGTTGCTCCAATTATTCTCTCACAGGTATGTAGATGTTATTACTTTACTATTACCTATATAAATTATCTGTTTCATACATATAGCAGAAGACTGAATGTGACATACAATTTGTAATGACAATATTTGTCTTGGAGCTGGAAGATGTTTCTCATTTGCTATAACTACGTTGTATTTTATTTCCTGAAACTTCTGGTGTTTAATAAATTTAATTGCTTAGTTCATGCCTCAAAAAGATTGCCATAATAAGTGTAATATTTAGAATGGAATGCCTTACACTGCAAGTAACCACAGTGAAATCATAGTCTGTCACCGTAGAATACAAAACCAGAAAATCAATTGTCACTGAATTTATTTTTACAAAATGTTGAAGCTATTTGTTGGTATCAGGAAAATTAGTATATTTGTGAATATGAAAGCTAATCAGACTCAATCCACATGAAGACTGCAAGTTAATCTTTGAACAAACATGCACTAAAATTACACAGCATACACTCATGCACTGTTGATCAGTCTCGTTACAACCTTATCGAATGAGAATGAAAGAAATTTTTTACATCAAAATTTTTCTGCCCCATTTGTCACCAAAATTTTTATATCACCTAACATTGCTTTTCTGAAAAAGTTCCAAGTTCCACATTCCACTACACCTTTTGACAAAAGTTCGAATACTTAATCCCTCATAAACTATTTATCACAAACAATTTCTTTTAATTTTCTGTTTCTTTTGAGATAATGTTTAAACATGTAGCTATTTTTCTTTACATGTAATATTCTAGACTGTGAAACTATGCTGCACATTACACCCTGCTGTGTTATTTTATAATTAAAAATTCTTTCTTTTTCTTGTTTATGCAAACAACTGAATGATGTCTTTACTTTTCTGATATTTTGTATTGTTTCTGTTAATTACTATCCCCTGTTCAAACTATTTCTAGTCGAAAATCATTTTTTTTTTTTTTTTTTTTTTTTTTAAAAAAAAATTTTTTTTTTTTTTTAAAAAAAAGGTATGTCTCATTTGTATCTGAAATTCATCTTTTCACTGTGTAAATTGTAATTACTTGTTTACCTGCTATCCTATTATTGTTATACATCAATTTCTCTTTCTTTTTAGTTTAAACTTGAATTGTTGTGTAAGTTCCAGATCTGCTGTTACAGAAAATGGTTTTATTGCAAATCTGGCACTGCTTAACTTCTTCAGTGGTAATGTAATAGGTTCTAGCTAGTAAAGTTTTTTGTTTATTTTGATGGCAAAGTATTTTAAAATGGCATTACACAAATTTCTTGTTTTGAGCCTAATATAATTTGTTTTGTAAATATTTCAAACACTTTAACTTAAACCAGACTGCTAATTCAATTAAAATTTCATTTCAATTTACGTCTGAATTATTTGTTTGGTCTTTCTTTCTTTGTCTATTCTTTTTCTATGAGATTTGTATTCTATAAAAATAACATAACATTGGCCTTGCTTTCACTAAACCAGCCTCCAGCATACACCATATTCTTTTGTCCATGAAGAATTTTTGTCTAAATATTGAATACATTTGGCTGTGTTCAATTATATAGGTTTCTGCATCGTTATGGCAACTACAACTGGTGATGGTTCCTTTGCTTATGATTCTTAATTTTGTTACCAAAGTTGATGGGAGGAGGGCAGCAGCAACACAAAACAACACAAAAACAAAGAAAATACAATATTTAGAGCAAAACCCTTTTCAAGTCAACAGATGTAAGTGGCTGGGCTTGCGCAACACTTACGTACGACGCAGCCACTCATAGAATGCAATAAACTCTCAGAGGCGGTGGGGGGAGGAACAATAACATAACTGCGAGTATAAATCATAAGAAAGATTAAAATGGTTGAAAAAATAATAGTCATAAAAATATAGATAAATAGTAAAAATATAAATGAAATTTTTTTAAGAATATATGAATCTATTGTACTGGTCAGTGATGGGTGTATAGGATGAGGATGGAAGATATTAACAGAAATTAAGGCCTGGGGATGTCCAGTCTGCAGGATGTGTTGATAAGCTAATTCGCACCTGCAGAGTTCAGATTGGGAGTTAGTGTCTGGAAGTACTCTAATGACTCTGACTGTGAAGCAGTTATTAAGGTCGCGGGTGTTGTGAGTACTGGCATGTTGAGCAACAGGGAAGTACAGGTTTTGGGAGTAAACTGTTTGTCTGTGACCATTCATTCTGATGGATAATGAGTTTGAGGTCAGGCCAATGTTACCTGTCAACCCACCGTGTGGTTCAGGTATATGGATGACATATTTATGATCTGGACCCATGGTGAAAACCTCCTTCTTGACTTCTTGTACTCACTGAATAACTTCTCCTCCTTAAACTTCACCTGGTCCTACTCTCAGACTGACATAAATTTTCTGGATGTAGACATATCTGTACAGAATGGTCACTTATACACCTCTGTCCAGACAAAACCCACTAGCCTACAACAATATCTCCATTTTGATAGCTGCCATCCATATCATACAAAACATTCCATTCCATACAGACTAGCCATTTGAGGCAGACACATCTGCTCTGATAATGAGTCCTTTACTCTCTACACCAACAACCTGACCCAGGCACTCATAAACCACAATTATCCTCCAGTACTAGTACAAAAACAGCTATCAAGAGTCAGGGACTGTCCCCCACACTGACACAAACAACCTAAAGCCAACCAGAACCCTGTTTTTCTCACCCAGTTTTTCCCTGGCCTGGAATCGCTAAACAAAATTCTTCGTCTGGGCTATGACTTTCTTAAATCCTTTCCTGAAATGCGCCGCATTCTTCCCACTATCCATCCCACTACACTCCGAGTCACCTTCAGCAGATTGCCTAATCTAAAAAACATTCTTCTACATAAATATCAACCCTCTGATGCTCCTAAACCAAGGTTTGGATCCTTCCCTTGTAAGAGACCCCGTTGCAAAACTTGCGGTATCCATCCACCTACCACTACCTATAGCAACCCTACTACTGGTGAAGGCTACCCCATAATACGTCATACCACTTGTACAACCAGCCATCTCATATACCAGCTCACCTGCCTCCACTGTCCAAGTTCCTACATAGGCCTGACCTCAAACTCATTATCCATCAGAATGAATGGTCACAGACAAACAGTTTACTCCCAAAACCTGGACCTCCCTGTTGCTCAACATGCCAGTACTCACAACACCCGCAACCTTAATGACTGCTTCAAAGTCAGAGCCATTGGAGTACTTCCAGACACTACCTCCCAATCTGAACTCCACAGGTGGGAATTAGCTTATCAAAATATCCTGCAGACTAGACATCCCCAGGCCTTAATTTCCATTAATATCTTCCATCCTCATCATATACACCCATCACTGGCCAGTACAATAGATTCATATATTTTTTTAAAAAATTCAGTTATATTTTTATTTATTTATCTATATTTTTATTACTATTATTTTTTCAACCATTTTAATCTTTCTTATGATTTATACTCACAGTTATGTTATCATTGCTCCCCCCAACACCTCTGATGGTTTATTGCATTCTATGAGTGGCTGCGTCGTACGTAAGTGTTGCGCAAGCCCAGCCACTTACAACTGTTGCCGGAAATATTGTATTTTCTTTGTTTTTGTGTGGTTTTGTGTTGCTGGTGCCCTCCTCCCTTCAACTTTGGTGAGTGTTGGGTGTATTTCATCTGTACTTCCATATAAATATTACCTAGTGGCCTTTCATTCCTTTCATTGTTATCTATTTATTTTGTTAGTTATTTATTCAGCTTCTCCTGTAACCAGTGAAAGTGTTGATTTTGGTTTTCAGTTATGTTATGTCAAATTAAGAATTAAATACATTTTCTATCAAATTTATACTAATAACTTTCTTCTGTTGGGCAAATATTATATGAAAAACAAATGGTGCTGATGAGTAGTAGTTAGCTATGAAACTTTTTAAGTGATTAGATACAATTTATGCAGATGTCATATTAATTGCATGTAATGCCTAGATATTATATATACTAGAATATATTTATGCGTATACATTCAACACAATTATTTAATGCGCTTTGCTTGAATAATTATTCCATAAAAGTTAAAAAATTGTCCCAGTAATACTTAAGTGATTGAAGAACCTTGAAGTAGATCCCATAGGCTAATGGATATTGTATGACAGCATTATAATGTAAAATCTTATTCCTCAACTAGCTGTCCAAGTATGTGTAATTATGTCATTCACATGCTTATGCAAGCTGCAGAACAGTGGTTCCCATTTAGTGGTATACGTACCCCCAGGGGTACGTGAAGTTGCTTTAAGAGGGAACATGTGGTAATTTCTTGGCTAAGAATATCAATATAAATCTTGAAATACTGGTTTCATTTTTAATCATTTCAATCATAAGGGGTATGCAAGTTTGAGCTCATTCTTCAGGTGGTATCCAGAAAAATCTAATTGGGAACAACTGCTCTAGAATTAATTAGTAGATTCTAGACTAACTACCTGTTATTTGGATGACAGTATAAGATAACCTAAATTTTAATATCATGACCAAATTAGTTTATAGAGCATTGAGTTCAATCCAATAACATTACAGTTCACGTTTTAAACCAGTTTCTTAAGTAATTCAAGGGGTTTATTAAAGTAGCCAGTAAGATAAAGTAATAACGTAATGTAAACATAACTGATATAAAGGGTTCAGATTATTTTGTAAAGGAAAATGTCACACTCATTTTTAGAGCTACTTCAGACCCTAACTAGCAAAATGAGATTTGTACCTTTGCAGGTAGGAATTTTTTCTAAAGAGTTATAAGACTTTGAAAAATCAAAATATCACGTTTAGTATGGCACATTAAACACATTTAAAATTCCTGAAGGCACAGTTTTAAAGAACGGAAAATGATTTAGAGCACAAAAGAAGCAAATTTTTTGTTATACCTCGTATAAAATTTTGAGAGATAGAACTAAAATTGAGGTGTTATTTTTCGGAAGATTTTTAAAAATGGTTACACAATGAGGTTAAAGTTTGAAAGAGGGTAATATGTTTAACTGGAAGGAGATTTTTGTGCATAACACATCAATTGGCTTTTGAATATATGCATTATTTTGGATGATATTTGAAAAAGTACGTAATTACAAATTCGTAGGTAGAACGGCATCGGGTAGAAGTTTTATAAGAATTCAAATTATGAAGAGAAGGAGATTGAATTTGTAAAACTATGAAAAAGCTATTAAAGAACTGTTGTTGCAGTTAGATAGTGATGATAGCTTATAGAAAATGGTACATAGAATTGTTTAAAGCAAGTTTCAGAGCTGTAAGTTCAATAGTTCGAAAAATATCAATTTTAGAAATTACACATCATTAAGATTTTTTTTTTATTTCCCCTGTTGGGGATCAAATGAAAGATGAGAGAAAATAAATCATTTCAAAACCTATTTCATCTTCATAGCTCTTAAACTTAAGGTGTTTTTGGAAATTTTAGAAAAATAATTTTTTATGGCAAAAGTATGATAGCTGCAGAAATTTTTACTAGGATTGGTTTTAACATTTGGGCAGTAATTTTCACTAGGATTGGTTTTAACATTTGGGAGACAAGCTACCTGATGTAAATTTTCATATTGATAGGAATTAATCTTAGCCCCAAGATATTTGGGGTAAACCAGGAGAAACTGGTGTGAAACAAATTCACAGACCACCTCTATAAATAGGGATGTAGTAAAGCCCCTTATGGTCAGTTGGCAACAGTCATCTGTGGAGTGAACACATCCATTTGTTCAGTGGTTTGGGCATGAGACAGAGGCAGAAGGCAGCACACGATAATATGTAGGAGTGTATCTGGTAACCATCTTGGAATTTTGGGTGTATGTGTTGTAGTTGCGCAATCCACATGTCACTACTTTTGCCATAAAAAATTATACATAACAGTATTCACCTACTTCTGCTATTGCATTCAATCCTATTTTTATATTTAATCTAATATTATTGACATCATTTATGCTACATTTCATCTCTTCCATCTTGCTTTCATTTATATCTAGTCCCAAATGTACCATCGGTAATTTGTTCATTTCATTCAGTAATTAGCAATTCATAGCATACTGATTTTTCTTTTTGAGCACTTGTACATCATTTAAATATTTCTTTTTCTTTCTCTGTCGCTTCCTCTACATACATTTTAAATATTAATGTGGATAGACAAAACCTTGTCTTACACCATTTTTAACTAATGCATGTCTCTCATAGTTTCTACGTTTATTATAGCCACTTGGTTCTTCTACAGATTATAAATTATTCTTTTATCTTGATGTTTTAGACCAGAATTCTAAAATTTTGATTATCTTCTCCCACTTGACATTATGAAAAGTTTTTTGAGTCAACAAACACTACAAAAGTATTTTTGTTTTTCTTTAACTGCTCATCAGATATTAATCTTAAAGCAATAATTGTTCTCTTGTATGTTGGTTTTTCCTAAACCAAAACTGATATTCACCTACTGTGTCTTCTACTGTGATATATGATATCCTTTTATTCTTCATGTTATGATCCCAGTCAGTAATTTTGATGATATTAGACTTATATTGTAATAATTATCACATTTATCAGCTTGCAAATTCTTGGAAGTGTGAAGACAATACTTTTATTAACATCAGTTGCACCATTTCATAAATTTCTGATATAAGTTTGAATAATTTCTTTCTCTTAGAGAATTCAGACATTCTGACTGCCTTATTTCAGCATTTTCTCAACTTGTGGCCTGCAGACAACCTGTAATCTGTGAATATGGGTTAGGTGGTCAGTTGGCAATATATTAAAACGTTAATACTAACTAAACTAAACACATGATAATAAAAGGTAAGGTAGGAAAAATTGTTCACATAAAATGGATAGAGTATTCATACACTATCACGCAATAAGAGGACATAAGCCACTATCATATAATTCAAACTTTGTAAAAGTCATGAATATTTCAACAACCAGCCAATTGATAGGATACAAGGATATGACTACATTATTACTATATTAAAATATGTTTCCAGTTGGCATCGAAAAGAGTGGTGTACTTTTGAGGATGAAATCAATGACCATTTTATGGAGGCCTTGTTTTAGTAGGTGTGGAGCTTCCTTCCACGTATCAGCTCTATCTTCTGACTTTAATAGTGGTTTCTCACCAGCATCTTTAATTTTTATTTATCTTTTCTTCATTTCTACAAAACTTTGTTTGACCCTCCTTTTGTACTAATTATTCTGTGTTCCCAGACCAGAAATCCTGTACATCCTTTCTATTAATCTCAACAACATCTAACCTAAGTTATTCCATCTCCCTTTCTAAGTTTTCTAATCTACATGCCCATTCAGATTTCTAACAATCCATGCTCTAACTTGTAGAATGTTTCTTTCTATTCTGATGACTTGTCCCTGAATCCTACCCATCTGGAGATCCAGTTGGGGGCCCATCTCATGTCTGGTATATTTTACCCATATAGAAACCATCACATAATTTGAGAGGATTACATGGTCCTGGGGTACCCTTTTTGCCTTTAATGAATTGGTTTCTAATTGCCTTTTATAACCATTTATCATTTCTGATCCATTCACTTATAGATATTGTTTCCAACTCCAATGGCAAGAGGGTCCCTTAGAAAATAGCCTGCTCTTCCGCCATCCTTTATAGAGGTTGGTGGCAATGTGATAAAATATGAGATTCAAAACTGGTCCTGTTACCACACTGTACAATTGAGAATTTAAATGAAACTATAATAAAGTAACAAATTATATCTTGAATGAAGAAATTAAGGTCAGTGCAAAATAAAATTTAAGTTCACTTCCATTGGAATAGGTAAAGTCCACAAAAGTAGTCTAAGGCTGAAATTATAAGTTTATCTCCTACATGTTTGAAATCACTGCTTGGTAACTGACTGCGGACTGGCTCCACAAAGAGATAGAATCACCTTTTATAGCCTCTGGCTGAGAATGTTCTAGATTTATGGTGGTTACCCCCCAAAAGTCACTGTGATCTTGTGAATTATGAAAATCCCGATTCTAACACAAAACATTCAGAAAAATTGGAGTGTCATATAACCTAAATTTTGTCAATAACTCACCAAAATTTATTTAAAGAATGTTGACCTAACTTCACTATAACAGCAAAGTAACTTTCTTCCAGTTTTCAAGGGATAAGTAGAAGTAAACAGTGATATTCTACCAAAATGTTTGTAAACATTGCCACTATAAAGGATTTTGCTTATTTTATAACAGAAAATGCTACATTCATTTTCAGAGGTACAGGATGTTATAAGGATCAAAACGAGGTATGACAATTTGTAGATATAAAATTGTACTGAGGAGAAAATTGATTTTGAAATTGAATCAATCGTATGCCACGAATGTCGAAAATAAACGGTTAAATAATTTCTGAGCTCTTAGTTTTCAAGATACTAAAAAGATTTATTACGTAAAAGATGTGGCAAATTACCATAAGTAAAAATTTCAAATCTGTAGGTAATAGTTAAGTTTTTTTTTTTTTGCTAGGATTTTATGAGAAATGATTATTCATGGGCAAAAAGATTTGTTTTCCCATGGTATATTTTGGCTAAATACAGAAGGAGTGAGTGTATTTAAAAGAAAGTAGAATTTTTTCTAAGCATAAAACACAAGTTTTTATGAAAATCCATGCTGTACTTTGGCCATAATAGAAAAAAGTAAATTAATGTAAATTTCATGGAAATGGCAGTTACCAGTTTGAGGATTCGGCCAGACAAAATTAGAAGGAATTTTCGAAACAATAGGAAGGCGACTAAAGAGCTGTTACTGCAATCAGATCAGGGGCGGATCCAGGATTTTGGTTTTTGGGGGGGGGGGCTTGGTTTGAATGAAATTTGGTTCAGTGGGCTTGCCTTCAGTGGATTTTGGTTTTTGGGGGGGGGGGATTTGAGTCGGCCCTTAGGGTAGTCTTTATAGCCTTCTCGGGCCTGAAATCCGTAGAGCTAAAAAAAAAAGGTCTCCAAAATTACAGTGTCGGGG